>VXBJ01004822.1:536550-612884 GCA_013400055.1 Nycticryphes semicollaris | reverse complement strand
CCCCTTACTGCCACCTAGGGCTGAGGTGCCTGTGTGCCCTCTTACTGCCACCAAGGGCTGAGGTGCCTGTGTGCCCTCTTACTGCCACCAAGGGCTGAGGTGCCTGTGTGCCCTCTTACTGCCACCTAGGGCTGAGGTGCCTCCTACCACGTACCAAAGAGCCTGTGCATCACTTATAGCGCATTTTCCTCACGATGGCTCAAAGCTGTTGCTTTCTCACTAGAGAAGCTTTTTATTTTCTCCTTCTCTTTCTCCCTGTTAGTAATTTTTCCATTGGGGAGTGTTTTGGTAATTACTGGTTGTGTCAAGGATGAAGGACTGAGAATAACCACCCAAAGTGTTGAGTTAGAGTTTTAAAATTCAATTTAGTCTTTTATACATACCGTAAGATGAACAGAAATTTTTAGGCCATCCAAAAATCAAAGGGTTGGAAGTTAATTAACCTGTTTGTTGCATGCTCCTCCCAATTCCATTATTCAAGCACTATTACAGAATAGTAGTTTACAAAAGCAACCTTAACTCTTGCCCCTTTTATGAATTCATTTAGCATTTCTCCAAAGTCCTGCATCCTTTGAGAGTGTGTCCATTCCGTTGTGCTGTTTGTGGCTGTGTCAGAGTTGAGAGGGGTTGTTGGAGTTTGATTCTAGAGCATCTTGTGTGCTGTTAGTGCTGACTTAATAAATAATAGCAAAGTCTAGCCCAGATCAGGCCAGTGCAAGTGGAATGAGCTAGACTTTGCTGTTGAATGTCCTGTGAAGACATGTCCAGCCTCTGAGTTACAGCATTTTAAACACTGCACCACTTCAAATCCTGGCAGACTCAGAGTTAATTCAGAACCAGTCTGAAAACTTGCAACAAAGCTAAAATGCATATTTTTTTTTTAGTTCCTCTGAACCCCAGAAGTTCTGAGCAGATTCACTGCTTAAAATGCATAGTCTGAGTTCTGAAAAAGATACGGGTATCATATTGGATGCTTTTGGGAAAAAATAAATAAAAAAAAAAAAGCCTGCCCTTAAGAATTTAAACCAAATTGCAGCTGAAAAGCTCGATATCCTTATATATTGACTTGTAGCTTTTTTAAGTGTTGGGGTTTTCCTGTAATATCACGAGAGCAAACCCACAATAACATAGTTGCTTGAAGTAAAATTTTTCTTGCTCTGTGATGCTTTTCTTGAAGCACTTTGGTCCAGGTAGACAGGTCAATAACTTCTTTGGTCTTTTCTTCTCCTCCTCCTCCAGATGTTGAGGTCCTAAGGGTAGAAAGAATCCAGCTGATCGATGCTGTCTTAAATCTGTGCACTTACCACCATCCAGAGAACATCCAGCTACCCCCAGGGTAAGGCTTATCCTGTTGACAATCTTGTTGTGATCTTGCTCGTTTTCACCTTGTGGAGAACCATCCCAGCTCAGATTTTAAAATGTTTTTCCCTATTACAATTTGTAATAACCAAATGACGAGGAAACCTTTTCAATGTCACGTTCAGGTGGGAATTTCTCTAGGGCAATTAAGACGTGGGTCATGGAACGGGCTTTGCTCTGTAAGCACTCTGATCTTTCTGCTCTGGAAATTTTCAGCTAAAACCCTGGGATTGAATCTAACCAGTGCGTGATTAAGGAGAAAAGCAGTCTTGAGGTTGGCCTTGATTAACCAAATCCAACCACTTGTATCTGTTGATGCCTTTTGCAGGTACCAGCCTCCAAATCTGGCTATTTCTACCCTCTACTGGAAAGCCTGGCCTCTCCTGCTCGTAGTGGCTGCATTCAATCCTGAAAACATCGGTGAGTTGGACCAAAACCCCAAACTTTATAGACATTTTTCAAGATACTAGTTCTGCTGTAAAAATTGGTCAAGGCACTGCCTGATGAAGCCTGGTTGCCTGTGTAGAAGGCACGTGCTGGGTTGGTGAGGGTTAATTATCTCAGTTATTAATCGTGTATTCCCTATGTGGCCACAAATACACAGTTGGGGGGGCGGTGGTTTGGACCAGCAAGTGGCTGGAATCAAATTGTTTGTGCTCTAAGTGCAATGAGCTGTTTCCAAGTGAGTTTGTTGTGTGTCTCCCCACCTTAGAGTGTGTTAGAACGTATGTAAAGACTCTCACTGTTTTGTGGGTTTTTCTTTTTCCTTTCTCTGCTGCAGGTCTGGCTGCATGGGAGGAGTACCCTTCTCTAAAGATGCTCATGGAAATGGTCATGACCAAGTTAGTATGCTTAAATCCCTGCATAAATCAAATCAGCCACTAAAAACATGTGTGTCTGAATGAAGTTTGTGCCAACTGGCACCTTCCTTTCCAGTGGGACTGGTGTAGAATAAGCTGGCTGGCAGCAGCACTGCAGTTGGAGTGGGAAAGGTGCCTCCCCCTCCCCGAAATATTATAAGCAAGGGAATAAAGCTGAGGAAAAGGGAGGGATGACATGGATGTGCCTTGCTGAAAAGGTCTCGGTCTCCTTGGCTGCTGCTGGGAAGCTGCTTTATTTTTATGGAACTGAGATCCTGGAGACCTTTCTGACTGTGGTTCATGAGTTTTGAATAGACCAAGATAACCGTTCTCTGTTTTAACTTATTTTCTCAGTAATTATTCCTATCCTCAATGTACTTTGACGGATGAGGAGACGCGCACAGAGATGATTAATCGTGAACTTCAAATCTCCCAGAGAGAAAAACAGGAGATTCTTGCATTTGAGGGTCATCTGGCTGCCGCATCCACAAAACAAACAATTACTGAGAGCAGCAGCCTCTTGCTGTCCCAGCTGACGAGTCTGGACCCTCAGTAAGTTGCCTTCTGCAGTCTGGTGTCATCATGAAATCCCAGTTAATGTTAGTTGGGGAACCCTGTTGCTCAGAGGGTGGTTGATAAGGGCAAGAAGAGCCCTGAGATTGGCTAGCCTACGGGATACGTGTCACGCTTAGTCCTTGTCCTTCTGCTGCCCTCATGCTCTACTGAACTGACAGATCCTCAGTACCACCAGAGGGAAAGTGTGTCTGCCTGGGGATAACTTCTTGTTTCTCTGGCAGGGGCCCCCCACGCAGACCTCCCCCACACGTCCTGGAGCAGGTGAAAAGCCTGAACCAATCACTTCGCTTGGGCCACCTCTTGTGTCGCAGTCGTCATCCTGACTTCCTTCTCAACATCATTCAAAGACAGGTGGGTTCCCTCCAGATGTTGGGATCTGATCCCTTGTCTCTTGAAACTTGTGCAGAGTGAGGGGCAATAGGAAGATGCAGGGGAAGGTGGTTTTCTGCTCGGGAATTAAGCGATCGGCGTAATACTTCTGTGTTCTGCAGATCATGTGCTGTCTCTACGTTCTTCTCATTTTGCAATGTTGTTCTCCTGCTTCGTAGGCCTCGTCGCAGTCAATGCCATGGTTGGCAGACCTGGTTCAGTCCAGTGAGGGCTCTTTGGATGTCCTACCTGTGCAGTGCCTTTGTGAGTTCCTGCTTCATGATGCTGCTGATGAGTCAACCTCAGGTGAGGAAGAGGAGGAGGGTGAGAGTAAGGAGCAGCGTGCCAAGAAACGCCAGGTGAGTAGTCTACTGGGGATCAGTTCTGGTACCTGCTCTCTGTGCATCCTGGATTTGATTTCATTGGAAAGGCCAACTTCTCGCTCCGCAGAGACAACAGAAACAAAGGCAGTTGCTTGGACGGTTACAAGACTTGCTCTTGGGTCCCAAAGCGGATGAACAGACAACCTGTGAGGTGCTTGACTATTTCCTACGCCGCCTGAGTTCCTCCCAGGTGGCCTCACGGGTCTTGGCAATGAAGGTGAGCAAAATGAAAATCTTCTTGACCAGGGTTTGTTAAAAGCTGGGAGCAGAGTCCTGGATTCTCCCGAGTCCAGAGCCAGCGCAGTGAAATTGTTTCACATCATCCTTCTTCACTAACTCGTCTCGGTCTCCAAACCCTATCAAATGCACTTCTGCTCCCTGCTGCTCACAAGCCTTCTTCGTTCAACAGCCAAGTGGTACTTTTCTTAAGATGGAGCTGGATTTTGCTATGTTTCCCGGGAAGTTCAGGTGTAGACTCAGCAGATTGTGTGCTGTGTGGAGTAACTGGCAGCAGCTGGGGTCTGTGGGGAAGGTAAATGAGTGAGTGCCTGGTGCTCTAGAGCCCAGTCAAGGCAAATAGAATTGCAGAGAGCTCAAAACCGTTCTGCTTTACAGCAAACTGAAACTTCATGCAGGGTAGCTGTCACGAAAATGCATGTTATGAGATATGAAACCTGTTGTGTGCTGCGTTTGGATCGTTCTGTGATGTTTGAAGCTTGTTTCCATTATATCCAACTAGTGTGAAACTGGTGGTCCAAGCTGCGGCTTCAAATGCTCCAGCTGTGTCTGTGTGACTTCTGCAGGGCCTGTCTCTGGTGCTGTCAGAAGGGGGACTGCGTGATGGAGAGGAGAAAGATCACCCCATGGAGGAGGACTCTGGCGATTCTGAACTGCTGCAGGGATACCAGTGGCTGCTGAGAGACCTCCCGAGGCTGCCGCTCTTTGACAGCGTCAGAGCAACGACAGCCCTTGCCTTGCAACAGGTAGGTTTAGTGGCTGGAAGGGACAAGTGACCTACCCAAATCTGAGCAAACTGCGTGTGGGTGTGATTATCTGCTTGTGCTTTCTCACGCTGGTGCTTGTTTTCATTAAATTCTGCTTTTTCATGAGGTGAATTTCTCGTTCTAGGCCATCCACATGGAGACGGATCCCCAGACCATCAGTGCTTACCTGGTGTACCTCTCCCAGCACGCTCCAGTGGAGGAGCAGGGACAGCACAATGACCTCGCTCTGGTGAGAGGCCAGAGGCTGCTGGGGCAGAGGGATGGCACAAGGGACACCCGGCATGTCTCAGGACAGTGGCAGGCGTGTCACTTGCTGTACTAGCACCATGAGGTTCTTGGGAGCATGTGGGAATCTGATGTGTTTTGCCAAGGGAACCTGAGTCCCTGGTTTCGTATCATGAAGTGATACCAGAGCAATAACCTCCAGTCCAGCAGCCCATCACAGTTGGGATGGGGAATGCAGGAATGGATAATGACTGCAAATTGCACCACCTGGTAGTGTTTCACCAGTAGGCACATGCTAATTGTGCAGTCACATGTATCTGGGGAGAGAATGGGAAGTCAGGAACCTCAGTGGCGGGATATGCACTTTCCTATAACCAAAATTGCATTTTTAATTTTTCTAAAGGTTTTGGTGATATTTTTTTAATATATTTAGCATTTATACAGTGGGGTTTTATTTTTTAGTGTCTTGTCTCTGGGTGCTATATTTTTTTTCCATCACTTTCAAGCCCATTTAGCTACGTCCTTTATAACAGTCTCCTTGCACGGACCTAGAGGCTCTTGTGTTTTCTCTGCCTGCATAGATCTGCTTAGGTACACGGAGAACGCTAAACCGCAAGAGTCAGTAGATCTGTTTGTTCAGAGAAATGCAGGTTTTTACTAGGCAAATGCTCACTCTGTCATGAGATGCAGCTGTGCTACAAGTGGGGGTGCTGTAAGGTATCACCCCATGCATGCAAAGCATCGTTTTCCCTCTTGTGATGGTTTCACTCTTCACACGTTCATCTCCGGAGCGCTGTTAACTGGGCTGATAGTGGAAACTGGAGAAGGTGATGCTATCAAGCAGGAGGACCTGGCTACGTTGGTCAGTAAAGACCTCATGGATCTTTTTCCCCTCGCAGGACGTAGCCCGACTCATCGTGGAACGCTCCACCATCATGTCTCACCTCTTCTCCAAGCTCTCGTACTGCGCTGAGTCGGATGCTGTGCTTGTTGCTCTTCTCTCCATCTTTTCTCGCTACATCAAGCGCATGCGCCAGAGCAAGGAGGGCGAGGAGGTGTACAGCTGGGTGAGTGCCTCCCTGCCTTTCTTATGTGGGTAGAAGAAACAGGACAAGTTAGCCAAAGAGAAAATCCCATTGTGGGTTGCTGGGTATCTGGAAACCACGTCTGGCTCAAGAATTCCCTGATCTGAAAATAACTGGGGGTTGGCATAGTGTGGGTGAACATTTTTTAACTTTATTTTTTAACTTTAGCTTTATTTTTTAACTTTTCCTTGCCTGTTGTGGCTGCTGTTGGAGATACTGGACTAGGTTGAACCTTGGTCTGTTGAGATTTATCCATTCTCGTGTTCTCCTTTCATCTGCACCTCACGGATCTCATTCTTCTTTCCCTCCCTAACGTTGCTTGTCCTGGGTTTTTTTTGCCTTTTTCCAGTCAGAGTCCCAGGATCAGGTGTTCCTTCGTTGGACTAGTGGGGAAACAGCCACTATGCACATCCTTGTGGTTCACGCCATGGTTATTCTTCTGACGCTCGGGCCGCCTCAAGGTTAGTGGAGCGTGCTCAGATTTATTCAAGGCCTCACAGACAATAGAGAGGGCCTTCCCTCTATATCCCATCTCCTGCCAGGTCAGGCTGGTGTTAATCCTTCTACTCACAGGCTTGTCCCTTGTAATATTTGTTTGTAGCCGTAAGATCCGTCAGAATATTGCTGCACAGAGCGAAGGATTTGCAGGCTTATTTATACCTTCTGCAGCCAGCAGGAAATATTAGAGTGATGGTGTGTCCCTCCCTGCTAAACAAGAAGGATTCAGCGATGTTTTGGAGTGTGAGATGTGTAGTTCACATTCCCACTTGATAAAAGTCTATTTCCAAGTTGTTTCTAACCTTTAAACGAGATTGCTTTGGTGTGTTGATTTGTGTAGAGATGGGTAAGGTGTTCTAGGTGCTTATGAAAACAGGAGGTAATTTTGTGTTCCCTCTTAAGCAGGGGATGGTGATTTTTACACCTTACTGGATATATGGTTCCCGGAGAAAAAGCCACTTCCTACTGCTTTTCTGGTTGACACTTCAGAGGAGGCTCTGCTGCTCCCTGACTGGCTAAAGCTGCGGATGATCCGCTCTGAGGTCCCACGTCTTGTGGATGCAGGTGATCCCCTGGGATGTTTCTTGGTGTTTCAGGCCCCCCTGAAAGGAACGGGGAGGTTTCCCTATTCAAATCCTCTGTGTGCCCAGCTTGGCTGCCTTTGGGGGGGTGCTCTCAGTCACTGCAGACCCTGCAGTGGATTTAGAAAGCAGTGTGTCTCTGGGTTTTGTGACAGTCGTAATCTAAACACAGACCAGATGAGGGCTGTCAAACACATGGACAGAATATGGACGAGAAGCTGGACATGAGCAGGCAGTGGGCACTTGCAGCCCAGAAGGCCAATCCCATCTTGGGCTGCATCAAAAGAAGTGTTGCTAGCAGTTCCAGAGAAGTGATTCTGCCACTTTGCTCTGGTGAGACCTCACCTGGAGTCCTGTGTGCAGGTCTGGAGCTCTCAGAATAGGAAGGACATGGATCTGATGGAGCGGGTCCAGAGGAGGGCCACAAAAATGATTGGGGGCTTGGAGCACCTTTGCTACGAGGACAGGCTGAGGGNCGGGGAGGTTGGACCTCTAGGTCCCTTCCAGCCTGTGCATACGAGCTGGTTCTGGGCAGGGAGTGTTGTGGGATGTCCCAGGGTGATTCCCTACTCAGCCGTGGTGTGTAGTTCATATAACAAGGGTCTGAGAACGGATACAACCTCGCTCACCATCATACCCTACAGATTAATCCCCAGGGCATGGTGGGCTTGCAGTGTGGAGAGCTGTCTCTGAAGGGTGTAAGCTAGTTACTTCTGTCCTTGCACAGCTCGTCAGTGATCTTCTTCTTGGTATTCAGAGCTTTCGTCCCTTTCTCACTAATTAAATGACAGCTCTCTATAGCCAGCGATTGAATTATTCAATAATTCCTGCCTGCAGCCACCAACAGATAGGGTGGAAGTTATTTTTTAATACGAATGATTGGGTTCCTGAAGTTTTGATCAAATTAAACAGAAGATCAAATTAGCCAGTGAGTGAATTAACCGGAAGATGCAATAAGAAGGCCATGATTTGCAGAGCAAAGAAAACATAGTAGGCAGCTGTCAGGCCGCTGGCTTTAGGCTCTCTGCAGTCCTGTCATTAAAGTGTCACTGTTGGTCCAGCCAGGAGCACAAACATCAGGTAATAAAGATGATTCTCTGCGAGCAGAGGTCTGAGGACTTGGTATTTGTGTATTCCAGCCCTGCAGGACCTGGAGCCGCAGCAGCTGCTTCTCTTTGTTCAGTCCTTTGGGATCCCGGTTTCCAGCATGAGCAAACTGCTGCAGTACCTGGACCAGGCGGTATCTCATGACCCGCAGACGCTGGAGCAGAACATCATGGACAAGAGTAAGAGCTTTGTATGAGGCTGACTGGGCATTTTACTACTTCTTGAACAGTTTTCATGAGTATCTCCTGTGACTTCCTTGGAGAAATCCAAACCAGTATGGGAAACTCTGTGCAGAGTCTGCTTTGGCAGCCTCTTGTCACCGCAGACACCTCCCTAGAGCTTGTCTGGATGGCCCTTGGCTGTATTTCCTAAAGTAAAGAAGGATTTTCTGAATTGGATTGTACAGGGTTTAAAAAGTAATTTGGAGGCCAGCTTGTGGAAAAAACAAGGCTTGAAAGCATCATGTTTAGAAAGCCCATGGGAACAGCAAATTCCCTTCACCCTGGGAGATGTGCAAACAGGAACTGCTTCTGTCCTGCTTTACTAAGGAGGGTGAGATGATGATTTGTTCATATCTTGTCCTTTTTCAGACTACATGGCTCACCTCGTGGAGGTTCAACATGAGAGAGGAGCGACAGGAGGCCAGACTTTCCACTCCCTGCTCACTGCCTCCTTACCAGCCCGCCGAGGTACTGCCTGCAATAGCCTAGACTTCCGAACATCAAAGTCATCTTCCAAACTTCCTTCCTCTGTTGCTGTTGAGAGGAACAGGAGGAGCTGCCTTCAAAAGGGATTGCATTGCAATATATCAGCAAGCTACAGTTAGATGCCTGGCCTTGCTAGAGCGTGTTTGCTCCTGGCAAAGGAAGAAATTCCAATATTCTTGGAGTTTACTACAATGAGTTGTTCTGAGTGATGTGGAAAAGTAGCTCTTGCTTGGCCTCCAGAGAAAAGCTATTGAATTCTTTGGTAGTTAGAGACTGTAGAGCTGAAGATGTTGGGCCTCCAGATGCCAGCTCCCATAATGACATTTTTCTCTCTTTTCTTTTATTCCTCTTGCAGACAGCGCTGAGACTGCGAGGTCAAAGTCTAGTCCTGAGAACTCTCAAGGCCAAAGCCGGATCCGGGCCTTGAGCCAGGTCCGGGTGCTGGGCCCAGAAGATGATCTAGCAGGCATCTTTCTGCAGGTACTGCTATAACCTCTAGCTGATCAGCTTCTCCCTTGCAGCAGGTTTGTTTGTTTTTTTTTTTTTTTTTAAAAAAAATCCATTTCCCTTATACTTGCATCTTCTGAGCCCTTCCTCCTGCAGGGTTTGTAGGCAGTAAGCATGACAGCCCTGCGTGCAGCGAGGATGGTGGAATTCTCAGGCTGGTGGAATTGACACTGGAAGAATTTTTCATTCTGTAGTTTGAACACGACGTGGCTTTTGATCATGCCTGGTACTGTCAGTGCCTACTAGCACATTGCTGTCTCTGCACCTTGTTTGTTCTGTGTGTAGTGCCTTTCCTCTCAGCAGTGGATGGAGGATTTGTGAAATGCTCGCAGGGCCTTGGCAGCAAAGCTGTGTGCAAACAGCATTTGTGCTCTGGCTTGTCTGCTTGTACAGCTTCCCTCTCTCCACTGACTCCAGAAGGAGCCTAGAGGGAATTAATTGGCCAAGCTGGTTGCCTGTATTTGTGGAGTATGGTGATTCCCCCACAGTGTCGGTACCGCTAGTCGTGTTGGGGTTGCGTAGATGCTGCGGCTGTTCCGTACCAGGCACTAAAATATTGACAAAGCTGAATCAGAAGGTTCCAGTTACCCCACACTCAGTATAACTGTACAAGTTAAATCATTCCTCTGCCTAAGGATATTTATATTATAGCGAGTGCTTTCATTTGCTCCCATAAACTTATTCCCATCTGTATCCTACCAGCTTTTCCCACTAAACCCAGACCTGCGATGGCAGAATTCAAACCTGCGCCCGCTCGCCCTGGCGTTACAGCAGGCCCTGGGGCAGGAACTGGCTCACATCCGCCAAGGGAACACGCCGGGGACCGGGATCACAGCACGACTTCTCCAGGCCGTAGCCGCGCTGATGAACTCTCCGCACAGCGGTGCCTTGGTGATGGCAATGCATCGCAACCACTTCATCTCCTGCCCCCTGATGCGCCAGTTGTACCAGTATCAGGTGAGCCGTGCAGGGTGAGAGCCTTTGTAGCATTGAACAAAGAGGGTTGGGGAGGAAACAGGCAATCTGCAGTGTTGTGTGAAGACCTGTGTAAAGCTGGAAATACAGCTTGGGGAGCATGATACAGAGGGACTCAAGTTGCCTGGACATAGGGATCTGGATGTCCACAGGCCGCATTAGCCTGGCAGTGCTGAGAACTGGGGCTTACGTGCAGGGTTAGGTGCATCCTTCCTTCTCTGGGATCTGTGTGGCTGTGGTGGATTTGCAGCTGTGAGTCTCTTGGGTTTGGGATCTCTGTTCTGTGGTGTTTTGTGGCGTGGACATGTCTTGCAAGCCAGGGCATTTGCGGATGGCTCGAGAGCTGAAGTCTGTAATTCCTTAAAGAAATCTTCAGAGCAGGCTGCAAGTTATTCCATGGAATATTTCATCCCTTTCAGCACAATGAGAGAAAGCACAAAGTTGCCCTTAGTTATGCTGGGAGAGGTATTGTGTGGGAGTCTTCTGCCTTGTTTTTGGACACTAGAAGCTGCTGCCTTGATCTGAGCAGAGCTATGCTCCAACAGAGTAGGTGTGCTCTGTGTATTCTTGGCAGCACGTGTGCTACCTGCGACCTTCCTGCTATCTTTATTGTATTTTTGAAGTGTGCATAAGCAAACCTCTCTTCTCCTCCACTCCACAGCGCTGCATGCCACAAGACACTGCCTTCTCCTCGCTCTTCTTCAAAGTCTTCATGCAGATGCTGCAGTGGTTGGAGAACCCTGCGGTGGAAGATGGGCCTCTGCGTGCGCAGCTGAAGGCCTTTGCTGTGCAGTACTCCTCGAGGCACAGGATCAGCGATGGTACTGGCATTTTGCAGCTTGTGGGACTCAGAGTGGGACAAGAAAGGGCCAGAAACAAAACTGTACCCAGAGCAGAAAGTAGGGTGGGCTGCCTTTTAGAGAGGTATGCTTAAGAGTAGCAAAGAGAGGTTTTCTTCTGTCCCAGATAAACTCCCTGAGGATGCAGACGAGTGATTCAGCTCGGGGGGTTTGCAGTAAACACCTGGTAACGTCTCTCCAAGGCCAGCAGATCTTTCAGGGAAAAATTCCATTTGCTCAGGCCAGGAATTCTGTGCTAGCTGTAGTCCTGAGAGATGGAACGTGCAAGAATGCCTCTGGAACAAGCTCACATCATGACTTGTAGAGTTGTTTGTCATCTGTTGGGAGGAGGACTCTGTAACCAGGAGCTTAGGAATGGAAGTGGTTATAGAGTTTTCTCTTAGCCACATGTTCCTGTAACATGCAGAGGAGCTGTCAAAGGTTTTGTTGGGAGTTAAACGGCAGTAGAGTGTAGTGTGTTTGCATGAGTAGTTGTGCTCTGGAGCCACATGTGGGCCCTGTAAAAGGGAAGCCTGGTGTGGGGGCTAGTTTGGCCCTGTGACACCAATGCTGTGATTTCTTTTGCAGTTCGAGGTGGCTTCTTGCACCTCACAGAAGCTCTGACTTTCCGTCACGACCCTGACTTGATCAGCTCCACGGTACGTGCCATCATCGCAACCCTGAAATCGGGAGAGAAGTGCAATGTGGAGCCGGAGCTCATCAGCAAAGGTAGGGCTGTCCTTCTGCTCTCCTTCCCCTTCGCAGCAGCAAAGGCTGAATTTCCAGCCCAGCAAGGGAGAGCCCACTGTGCAAGCTGTAGGAAGCTGCCTTCTGCCTGCATCAGAAAACATGAATTGATCTAAACTCGGTCCTGTCTTGTATCACCTCCTTCCCCTGTGCTGGTGTGTGGGTTTATTAACTGGGATCTGGGGCTGGGGTTAAGTCTCTCTGCAATCTATTGGTTTCCACTAAGAAAATAAGAAGTAGAAGCCTACTATCCCAGATAAAAAGGGCTTCCCTCTTCCTTACTCAGCCAAGCTCTCAGAAATGCCAGACTGATTGCTTTTATGATACTCCTAAAAGGTTCCATTATCTTTCACCACATCCTGAAGTTAACCAGTGACATCTTTCTCCCTCTGCTAGTCCTTCAAGGTCTGATTGAAACTCACTCGCCGTACTTGGAGGAACTCCTGACTGTCCTCTTCTCAGCTACTGTTGAGACCACTGCCAGGTTCCCTGCCATGAAACCAATTGCCGTGGTGAGCTCCTTGCTGCTCCAGGACAAAGAAGAAACACCAGTGAAGAAGGAACTAGACAGTTGCAGGTGAGCCTGGGCAACGATGGGCTTTCACAGGTAGGTCTGGGTTCGTGACATCACCATTGATATTGCCTTCCTTTTCTCCTCAGTACGGAAGCACCTTGGTTAGGGCCCTCCTCCGGCCTCCTTAATGATTGGCTGGAGATGCTGGACCCGGAGGTCATCAGCAGCTGCCCCGACCTGCAGCAGAAGCTACTGTTCTCCTGGAACAAAGTAAGAGTTGTTGGGTAGAGGGACCTACTGTGCTGAAACCGCCTTTCTGGGCAACTTCTGCACCTGGGAACAGGGCAAGGGGTAGTTTTATGTTTTGCCCCATGTTGCTATACCAGTTCCAAAGTGGTACAGGAGGACTGGGAGAGGGATTCTGGTCCATCCTTTTCAGTGCAAGGCTGGTTTCCTGTTATCTTTACATTTCCTCAGCCATGATCTTTTCAGGACTTTAAAGTGCATTACAGACACAACGCAGTCCCGTGGCAGCCCAGCCAGCTGTGTTTTCTGTGGTGTTTTTGCCGGCAGATAAATAGCTTGCCCAGAAGTGCTCTGCCCAAGCCAAGACTCAAACTGAATTTCACAGCTGATGCCATGTTCCGTTAGGAAGTACCACAATTCAAATCCTAAATCCACGTGTTGTCATCTGTGCTGTCTGTCTGCCTGGATTGTCCTCCTCCTGTGACATACACAGTTTGTTCTACACCCTCCTCGCAGCGAGGATCTGTTCGTTACATCTCTTCCTTGTTTGGCCCTTTCAGGCGGGGTCTCAGGTGCCCTCTTTCCGCCCGTATCTCTTGGCCCTCCTCACTCACCAGTCCAGCTGGACCACTCTACACCAGTGCATCAGGCTTCTGCTTTGCAGAAACAGGGAGCAACGGTAAGTCTTGTTTCTTGGACCTAGCGAGGAGTTTTGAGTTGGGCGACTTGTTGTGTCTGAGAGAGAACAAAACAGAAGCTGAGAACAAGAGCTGCCAGGAGATGTAACCCAGCCAAACCCAGGCTCTGTGAGAAGGATGCTGATTTCAGTCATGCTGATTTGTGTACCTTGATATAAATATTACCTGCTGTTCGATGGAATCAGCACATAAAGATTTGGCTGGGTTCTGAACGGGAAGTGCTAATCACTGGGTAATCCATCTACCGTTGCCCTTGTTGATAACCTTTATGAACGTGGGGTTTGAGAGATGGCTTGGAGAGCAGACTGACGGCAGGCTCCGTACCTGACCCAGCTCTGCTGGATCTTTTGGTTGTACTAAACTCCATTATCAGCCTTCTCACCCCCTTCCTGGCGTCAGGCTCCCAGTTCTGAGCTCTGGGACAGCCCTAGCTCTCAGCTTCTACTCGCTGCTCTCGGATACTGAAGTGTCACTCTCATAGTATATCTTGCTTAAACTCATTGTGCTTTACAGACCAGGCAATGCTAGCACCTAACAGCAGTCATTCAGGACACAACTAAACTAACCATACTTCTCAAGCTAGCATTATTTCAGTTGGCTTATTTGCTTTTGTTATTTATCTCTTGCTCTCTAGCAATTTCATGGATTTCTGCAGTCCAGGATGGGATGTGCTGGGGCAGCAAGGTCACTGGTGTGATTGCCTTGATGACAGACTCCTGGCCTTGTGGCACAGGACTCCCTGTAGCCACCAGTGCTCTTGCCCAATGCCATTTGTTCAGCTGCGTACCCCGTGCTGGGCTTATTGCAACAAATATTTAGTCATAATCTGGGAAGAGAACCAAACCCCTTCTCGGGACTTAATGGATCCTATTTTTACATTTGCAGATGTTTCTGTCTTCACAGTACTCGCGGCGTTTAGAGTCACTGCCGTGTGTTTGTGTGCTGCCCGGGGGCTGCCTTCACTCTAATTGCAAATCTGTCGTCTTCTGTCTTCTGGCAGGTTTGACCCAACGGCATCCTTGGATTTCTTGTGGGCCTGTATTCACATTCCTCGGATCTGGCAGGGAAGGGACCAAAGAACTCCTCAGGTAGCGGTTCAGTTCTTCCAAAATTCCTCTCTGGCTGGAGCTGGGGGTGATGCTTTCACAGTGCCTGATATTTTTATTGGGTTTTTTTTGTTCCCCCCCCCCATGGCCCAAGAGGTGGCTGGAGTGATACGGGTGCAGCGTGCCAAGCTTGCTGCCTGTACCTCAGCTGATTACTGAGCTGCTCTGCTGTGTGACATATTACAGTGGCAATTTGGAGTCCAAAAAGCTGATACGAACACACATAAGTTTGCCCACTTGGCATTTTCTCTGCAGCAGTTGCCACCATATCCGTTAAAAGATCCACACAGAAGGCTGCAGTGGTGAGCAAGCTAAAATCCCCATTGTACCAAGAAAAGGGTGTTGCATCTCTTTGCAGAAGACTTTCTTTGGTGACTAAATCATGGTTTCTGACCCGTCACACATGCTGAGGTGGGAGTAAATGAGTTCAGGAGTAGATGAGGGGTACAGAGGTTCCATGTGCGGCTGTGACACTTTCAGAGCTCGAGATATGGGGCAGTTCTTACGTCTAGTTCCAAGAGGTGTTTTGTTCCAGTTGGGCAAAGTGTGACTAGAAGGATCTAAGGATTCTGTTTGGGTTCAGTTTGGGTGTTCTCTTGCATTACAGAAGCGCCGTGAGGAATTTGTGCTCCACCTGAAGGCGTCAGAATTGATCAGCATGGTGGAGCTGATCCTGGCCGAAGCAGAAACCAGATACCAGAACACAGAGGAGGCCTCCTGCACGCTCATCCAGTCTCGGCTGCCTTTGTTGCTCAGTTGTTCTCACGGGGACCTTGAGAGCATCAAAAAAGTAACGGAGTATCTGACCAGCTGCATCCAGCAGTGGGGAAGCAGGTGGGGCTGCAAACGGGGAGCACCCCTCTACTCTTAATTCTAGTTCCTTCTCATTTTAAGTGGGACTTGGACCAGGAAAGGTGACTTTTAAAGTTAATTTTCAGGGCTATTTTGCTTTTAGGACTTGAGGGCAAAATGTTTGCCATGGTTTTTTTTTTTTTTTTTGTTGGTTTGTGGTTTGTTGGTGTTTTTTGTTTTTTTAAGTCAATGGTTATTTTTAATTAGCAGTTCCTAATGTGGGATTTCTTGTCTGCTCATCCCCTGAATCACTGCTCATGCTGCATCCTGCTTCTCGCCATTATGATTGCTTTCAAAGCTGAATGGAGATTGGGTTGTTTCCTCCCAGCTACCTTCATATGGATCCCTGTAGACTCTGAATGATTTCAGTAGTTCAAAAGAAGCAAAAGACTGGAAAAAAATACTGATTCACATTAGCAGTGGCTGCTTTTTCCCATGGTCTGTTTGCCATATGCAGGAAGGCTGTTACTAGTGGGATGGCTCTGGGATGTTTGCTGGTTGCACTGATGTGGAAACCAGTGGCTGACCTCTCCCTTTTTCCTCCAGTTCTGTAGGAAAATGCTGCCAGGATCTTCTGCTTCAGATCTACCTGCAACTCCCTGAGCTCCTCATGCCTATGCCCGAGATGCTTCTCACCAGTGAAGGAGCCAGAGACAGCAGCACTTGCAAGGTAAAGTTAAAGACATAGCAGAGCTCCTTTCCAGTTGTGTACCCGGAGTGGATGCTATCGATGCCCAGTCTAAAAGGAGAGGGCTGGCAAAAGCTTTCTGCATCACTCTGTTTTCTTTACCTCGCTCTTCTGCTGCCCCTTCCCTGCTTGCGCTCTCAGGAGCAGAGAGTTCAGGGTGTGGTTTATTTTGCAGTGTCCTTCTATAAAGTACTGTAAGCTCCACATGCTTCTGTGTGCCAAAATCTTCTGCAAAGCACAAGCGTGCAGGCATCTGATCCTGCTTTGATGTCTGTAGGGACTGTGGACTTCAAATCCTGTGCCAGCTGGAACGTTGCATCTTCTCGCAGATTCAACCTGAAAATCAGTTCTGTGAACCCCCTCTGTAGCTGGAAAGGAATTGGAAAACACTGCTGAAGAGCCAGGATTCCTGCTTTAAGCTTCTAAACTGTGCGTTCATTATTTGTCTTCTAGCTCGATGCCCTGGTTCACAGATTCATTAACCTCCTGGCAGACACCAGTGACTCCAAGTCATCCGAAAGCCGCGTGTGGGATGCCAACATGGCCTGCAGGAAGCTTGCTGTGGCTCATCCCATCCTGCTTCTTAGGTACCACTCTCCCCTTTCACCCTCTGTGGGGCTGATGGTTGCTGAGAAATACCCACCCTTGTCCTAGAAGGGGAACAAACTGGCAGCAAAATAGATGATTATGACAGAACCCGCATTCACATAGAAAAGTTGAGAGAAAGGGCAGCAAAATCATATCTCTTATAATGAGGCAGCACCTCTTTTGGCTCTGTGTCTGTCTGGAAACAGCCCTCTTGGAGATTAGAGAGCAGAATAGGGGTGGGAAGTGGAGCTTGCTGATACTGTGGATGCAGTGTTCAAAGCCAGAACCCTGGGAGAGGATAAGGGATGCTTCCTTCCAGGAACTGAGGTATAACAATGTTTAACTGTTTCTAGGAAGATGCTACATCTGGATTTTCTTCCGTTTCAGGCACTTGCCAATGATTGCGGCGCTGCTGCACGGCCGTGTCCACCTCAATTTCCAGGAGTTCAGGCAGCAGAACCACTTGACCTTCTTCATCCACGTCCTGGGCATCCTGGAGCTGCTCCAGCCGCAGGTCTTCCAGAACGAGCACCAGACGGCGCTATGGGACTGTCTCCTGTCCTTCATCCGTCTGCTGCTGGTAGGAAAGTCCCTGCTCCTTCTCCATGTGTGGGTTTCCAGCCACTAGATGGAGAAGCTCATGTAACACAGGGCCAGCCCAGTTCTCTCCCATTTCAAGGAGTGCATGAAGTACCTGGGAGAGCTTAAAGATGAGGCAGGAGGTCACAAAGCTGCTCCCTGGAGGTGTGGGATGGGCCAATAGCCACTGCTTTTTTGTTGTTGTTGTTAACTTGCATCTTGTGGATCCTTTTTTCAGAACTACAGAAAATCCTCGCGGCACCTGGCAGCCTTCATCAGCAAGTTTGTCCAGTTTATCCACAAGTACATCACATGCAACGCTCAGGCAGCTGTCTCCTTCTTGCAGAAGCACTCGGATCCACTCCAGTAAGATTCCTTACTCCAGTTAGCTCATGGAGAGCTTGCACTGTCAGGCTGATGTGAGCTAATCATAAGACAGCAAGAGACTGCTTCAAAACAGCCATTAACATGGCACATTTTCACCTTTAGCTCCCTCAAGTCTCTATGGAGATGAACAGCAGATGCCTTTTTAAAGGTGAAAACTGAGCCCAAGGAAGTGAGATCATGCTTTCAACTCACACAATGGTCTAAATGTCCTATTGAGGCATTGTAGGGCCCTGCAGTATTTCCGGAGACCCCAGGGGGGTCTTTTCCCTGAGTGGTGGCTGCAGGGTCCCCCTTGCAGAGAGCGGGGAAAACGCATTTGAGTTCCAGTTACAATGAAAGAAAAACAATCTACTTTCTGCTTCCAAGAAATGACACGTTTTAGAGTACATAAACGTGCTGTTACTCATCCTTGTCCCTTGTTGAAAGCTAAACATGTCATCTCTTCCCCCAGTGACCTGTCATCAGACAACAGTGACCTAGCAATGTTGAAGTCCCTCCTGGCTGGGCTGAGCCTGCCTAGTAAGAGCGGCATCTCGGACAGGGGCTCCGATGAAGAGAAGGACGGTGAGTCTGAGTGGGAGGAAGAGTTATTCCAGCTGGTGAACCTGCAGTGTGTTTTGGAGCTCAGAGGCTGTTCTGGGCTGTGTGCCCTACTTGTTCTCCTCATACCAGCCCAGTGAAAGGGTATTTAGACTGGAGAATGGCACTCAGCAATTTGGAACCAGTATCTGGGATGGGTTAATTTGTTTTCCTCTCGATAGTATCACAACTGGAGCAGAAGAACAGCTCTTAGCAAGGCTGAGTTTCACTGGTGTGGATTTTGCCTTCCTCAGCCATGCTTTAGGATTGACCTGTCAAGAGACCCAAAGGGTATACCCACCTCCCTGCTGTTTGCTCTACAACTTGCATGAGAAAACGATTCACTCTGTCTCTCCCCTCCAGATGAAGCAGCAGCTGGCTCTCTCCCCCTCGTCAGCGTGTCCCTCTTCACTCCTCTCACCCCAGCTGAAATGGCCCCATATATGAAGAGACTCTCTAGAGGCCAAACAGTTGAGGGTGAGTGAGGAATTAAAGTGTTGAACAGAGACACTGGACAAATGTGGACTTATCTGTTGGCTACAGGCAGTTTCTTGTTTCAGTTCTGTGCCTGGAAGTCTCCAGCAGTTAGGATGTGGGTTTGTTTTGGATGAACTTGTCTGGAGCCTTCTGTGATTCTGTGACAGAGGCTTCCTGTGACGCTGTTATCACTTAACTCGGCAGCGCTTCATCTGCCTCTGCTCTGGGGCTCGTTGAGGATCTTGTAAGTGCTCTGGGAGACAGCATGAGTAACTCAAGGAGCACTGCAGTTCATGTCGAGCCAGGTCTGGAGTGCTGATAGGAATATCACTGTTTTTTAAAAGATATAAAAATTCCAAACTGACGAGAAGAGGAATTTTGTTAGAAATCCCCAAGTGGCCTTCGTGGAAGAAAACCATGTTAATGTGACAGATGGGAACAATATGGTTTTCCTCCAAAGATCTTCTGAAATCACAGGTATCTTGTGTTGAGACTTAAGTTGTGGTGTTGGGGTCACAGTTTTCTTTCCACACTAGAAACAGGGGGAAGGAATCCAATGCCTGGATGCTGTTTTTAAAACAGGCTTTCTGTGAAAGATCTTTGAGTTGCAAAAGAAGGTGTTCTGGAATTAAAACTTCACACCTCACTCCGCTCCTTCCCCTGCCTGTGCTGGTGACCTCTGCCTGGCCAGACTGGGAAGTGCTGGTCTAGCACATGACTTAACTGTTCTCATCTTTGTGGGAGGCTGGGTTTTAGGGAAAAAGATCTTTTGTTGGATCAGTGAATTTTAGGCCCCTGTCTCAACCTGTGTCTTCCACCAGACATCCTGGAGGTGCTGACAGACATTGATGAGATGTCCAGACGGAGGCCAGAGATTCTCTCCTTTTTCGCTGTGAGTATTAGTGCCTCAGACTGACCCTGGAAGGAAGAGATTCTTTTCACCACAGCCTGTGTTGAACAGCCAGCTTCAGAAAGAACCTTCATCTGCTTCTGGGGGGGGGGTTGTTGCAGCATCTTGGGAAAAAATTATCTTCAGGTAGGCCTTCTGACAGCAGGCAGTGGTTACTTCTCATCATCTTCTCTCCACTGCACACTGGGTCTGCCATCATTCCTTCCTTATGTCAGAGGAAGAGTTGACCCTCTGTCCTTTTCCCAGTATTGGGGCAAGGAGAGAGCAGAACAGGCCTATTGAAACCACTGGAGCCTGGGGAAAACGCATTCCCATGTGGAATAAGATTACAGGAGGGTGCTTTAAAAAAATTCAAAACCAGGATAATCCTTCTAGAGAGGGATTTCTGGGCTCAGCCAGCACCTGCTGGGTGTGTGTTGGGCTGGATTGGTGCTGGAAAGGGTCATAATGCAAAAATGCAAATCTGAGGAGTTTGTGCTCCCGGGGATGGCCCCGTGATCTTAATTTGTGTGTCTTCTTTCAGACAAACCTTCAGAAGCTGATGAGTTCATCGGAGGAGTCCTGCCGAAATCTGGCCTTCAGCCTGGCTTTGCGCTCCATTCAGAACAACCCCAGGTGAGGTCCACTGGAACACAGGCTATCCCCAGTCACTGGTGGGCACTGGCTGCCCATCTCGCACGCTTGTTGATGGTGATCTGGACCGTAGTGACGTTGTTAACATGTTTTACTCCCAGCATTGCCGCAGACTTCCTTCCCACCTTCATGTACTGCCTTGGCAGCCGAGACTTTGAGGTGGTGCAGACAGCGCTGAGGAACCTGCCTGAATACACCCTCCTTTGCCAAGGTAAGTTGATATCTGCCACCTTTGGGGCCTGCTTGGCCTCGCAAGGGTTAAAGTTGCACTTCTGGGCTGGGAGCAGCCGCACTGGGAGGTTGCCAAGGGCCAGTGTTGCTTAGACCAGGCCATTAAACATGCAGGTGATTTCTCTGCCCAGAGAAACTGTGGCTGCCCCATCCCTGGAGGGGTGCAAGACCAGGTTGGAAAGGGCTTTGAGCAACCTTGTCTGGTGGGAGGTGTCCCTGCCCAGGGCAGGGGAGTTGGAACTCGATGGCCTTTAAGGTCCCTTCCATCCCAAACCATTCTACGATTCTATATCAACAGCAGCTTTGGCCTGAACATCCCAGGGGAGATTTGCCTTCAAATAGATTTGTTCCCTTAGGATATTCCTCTGAGTTATGATCTCATCCCCATGGAGCTATTAGAGGCTGGATTGTGTCACGTTCTTACAGAAGGAGCGAATTCCTTGCATTTCTGCCAATGTTCATCCTGTGTTTGCTGGCAGATTGCTTTTGGTTGCCTGTTGGAGCTCCTGGGGCAATCCTCACTCTGTCTCTCCCTCCCACAGAGCACGCAGCAGTGTTACTGCACAGGGCCTTCCTGGTGGGCATGTACGGCCAGATCGACACCAGCTCTCAGATCTCAGAGGCTTTGAAGGTTCTGCACATGGAGGCCATGATATGAATGGGTGGTTCTGGGAGCTCTGCTTCCAGAGGAGTTAACTGGACTCATCAGCTGCATCAAAGCCCTGTAAGGAAACAGGGTGTTTCAACCCATGTGCTGGAGGATCAAAGAGATGATGTAGGAGGCTGGACTGTGGAAGGAGAAGAAAAGACTGGTGGAAGAGGATGGGTGAAGATCAGAAAAGAGAGAGGATCCATCTCTCTGGTTTAAGATGCCATTACTGTAGGAGAAAGCTCTCCTAAACGTTGTGCCAAACAGGGACCATTTCCTTCACAGGGTCTGAAGGCAGCGGCTGTTGGTTTGTTGGCACATTGGTTTTTTGTCTCTCCCACAAGAGCAGAGCTGCTGGGAGAGCAGAAGGGATCGCTGGCCCTTGTGGGTGAAGTCTCTGCTCTCTCTGTGTTGGAGGGAACATGCAGATCCATGCAGGGGGTGACACCACCCTGTTTTCTGGGAGTGGTTGGTTGTTGGTGGGTTGTTTGTTTTTTTTTTTTTTTCTTTTTTTAATTAAAATTCTCTTTGTTTTCATTGTGCCTTTCCATCCTCTGTGCCGCCTGGGCTGTAGCTTGCCAACCCTCTCTCCCTGTTCCTCAGCCTGTTATTCTAGACCACGTATCTCTGGAAGACCTGTGTCCATGGCCAAGTGCTCATAAAGCTGTCTTGGCCTTTGACAGGATACGTAGGAAATGGAGGAGGTTTAGGAGGGTCAGTGGGGTGTAATAGATAAGTTTAGTCAGCACCAACTCCTGAGTAAGCAACTTTTAAGAGGTTTCTTAGGATGCTTTTCTTTAAAAACAACTAAACAACCATCTTGGTAGGTCTGCAAACATCCCAGCATCTGGCCACTGTCACAGTGGAGTCCTCGAAGAAGCAGCTGGGTTTCCTCTTCAGGATCTGCCACTTCTTCCCTGTGACTCTTGTGAGTGCTGCTTTCTGGTCCTTGCCTGCTGATAGGGACGATGGCTTATTTCCCAATTGTGGGGTGGTTGTTTTTTTTTTTTGAGGACAGAAATGGAGGTGTCTTCCTTCCCTCTGCTCCAGAGAAATGACCGCTGCATGTGCTTGTTCTCCAGCCTGACTGAATTCCGGCCACCACTTCTCTTTCACGTCATTTCTCTCTATTCCTCTGGCATTCTGCTTGTTAGTAGAGAATCATTGTAGTATTCGACAGGCAGAGAACCCGGGAGGAATTTTATAGATGGCTGTAAAGAAGTCTGTATCAATTTGCTGGTGGCAGGGACAGTTGTGACCTGGTGGGTGGCCGGCTGGGGAAATATTGTCCATTTTTTCCAAATGAGGAGTGCCAGAGCTGAGCACTTTTGCTAATGTGTCGAAAATACGACTAAGTGAACGTCTGGCTGGTTTTGCGGAGAGATGGAGGAGAGAAGGAAGAGCTCTGAACTCCCCGTCAGCTGGAAGTAGCCTTGCCTTTAAATAAAGAGATTAGAGCCGTCGCTGAAGGATGCAACACGCTCTTTCCCTCAGCAGCATCTGCTTCGCGGCCGGCGCCGCTGCTCTGGCAATTAGCTACGTATAAATTCTGGGGAGGAACAGCTGAAGAAGATCAAGTCGGTGAAATGGTTTTCCTGAGGGGCTCGGTGGCAGCAGGATTAATGTCTGTCTAAAGGGTTCCCAGTGAGATTACTGGCTCCTCTTACCTCCTTACTCCCTTATCAGGCGTCATTAAGTTTGTCAGAGCAGGCAGGTCGTTCTTTGGGTGCTGCTGTGGGCCGAGAGCCACTGGGAACTTGCTGGTCTGGCTGGGAAAGGTCTTTTCACAGGGCTTGGAATCAAGGAGGGAGGAAAATGTCTCAAGGCTGTTCACAAAGACAGCCAGTCAAACAAAGTAGTGGTGCTTTGGTGGAGATCCTCCCTGCAGGTGGGGCTTTCCAGAAATCCCACTCCAGGTGGGCACCATCCCTGGAGGGATTCAAAAGACAGGTTTGACGTGGTGCTCGGGGACATGGTTTAGTGATGGTTTTTTGTCAGTTAGGTTGACGGTTGGACTAGATGACCTTAAAGGTCCCTTCCAACCCAGATGATTCTATGACTAGAAACATTGATGGGCAAAAAGGAATTGGGTGGTTGGCCCCAAAGTCTAGTCTTGTCCATTTGGTGATGTCTGTGGTGAGCAGAGCAGCTCCAGGAGGTCTGGTTCAGAGGAACGGGGGGTGCTTGGATGTTGGCAGAGCTCTTTAATGACCCCTCAGATCAGAAGAGCTGGGCTTTGCAGAGTGTGCAGTGGGAAGAGAGGTGTCTGAAGGCAGAAGGAGCATCTCTTTATCATCAGCAGCAAAAATCATCTTTTGGGAGATTGGGAAACAAATTCCAAGGGAGGGAGAGTGAGTGGAAGTTACTTTGTGGAGCTGGGCCTTCCCATAGATCTCCCAATAGAAAAAGCATCATTTATGATTTGTTGATTTCTCTCCTTTTTGCCGGTTTGAAGGTTTTCATGATGCATTTTCTCTGCTGCCACCCTCTGCTTGGATCCAGTGGAGCTAAGCAGGATGCTCTGGCTTGGAGCACGTCACTGAAACCAGATCAGGGCTGAGACCAGGACTGTCAAAGGAGCTTCTGCCTGTGCAGAGACAGCTCGGGGCAGGAGCCTGTCCCCGTCTGCTGTGACAGCTCTGAAACAGTTAGCGACGGCGTTACTGATGCCCTGACACTCGCCTGCCGTTTAATCAGCACTCTCTAACTTCCATCTCTGCCTGGCTGAGCTCCTTCTCTCCTCCTATTCCTGCTGAGCTGACAGCCTTATCCTACACCTGGGCTCTTCCCAGGGGCTGGGGCCATCTTTTCTCTCTTCCAGGAGAGCTGGTGCCTTGCTCAGAAGAGGAGTAGTGAGGAGCTTTGCAGGGTTGTTCCTGCCCAAGACCATGGGGTCCCCATGTCTTGCTTAATGGAAATCACTGCTCCCATCTGCATTCCAGATGACAGGTCTGAAAGGGGTGTAAAATCACTGCTTAGGCACTTCTCTACCATGATCTGCTCTGGTTGAGAGCTTCCAATGTGTGGCAATGTGTGCTGGCAGCCTGGAAAGTCCCCTGCACCCTGGGCTGCAGCAAAAGAAGCGTGGCCAGTAGGGCCAGGGAGTTGATTCTATCACTCTGCTCCCCTCTGGTGGGACCTTACCTGGAGAATTGCATCCAGCTCTGGAGTCCTCAGCACAGGAAAGACATGGAGCTGTTGGAGCAGGGCCAGAGGAGGCCATGAAGATGCTGGGAGGGCTGGAGCACCTCTGCTATGAAGCCAGGCTGAGAGGGTTGGGGAGGGTTCAGCCTGGAAAAGAGAAGGTTCCAGGGAGACCTTAGAGCCTCTTCCAGTTCCTAAAGGGGTTCCTGGAAAGCTGGGGAAGGGCTTTTATGAGGGAGTTGAGCAATAGGATGAGGGC
The DNA here is from genome assembly GCA_013400055.1 of Nycticryphes semicollaris. Classification (NCBI taxonomy): domain Eukaryota; kingdom Metazoa; phylum Chordata; class Aves; order Charadriiformes; family Rostratulidae; genus Nycticryphes; species Nycticryphes semicollaris. The sequence goes on along the minus strand of VXBJ01004822.1, from coordinate 588,522 downwards.
TAATGGCTTTAAACTGAAAGAAGAGAGATTGAGATGAAATCTCAGGAAGAAATTCTTTGGTGTGAGGGTGGTGAGAGCCTGGCCCAGGTTGCCCAGAGAAGCTGTGGATGCCCCATCCCTGGAGGGGTTCAAGGCCAGGCTGAACAGGGTTTGAGCAACATGGTCTGGTGAGAGGTGTCCCTGCCCAGGGCAGGGGGATTGGAACTTGATCATCTTTAAGGTCCCTTCCAACCTAAACCATTCTACGATTCCTAGGAAAGCCATGGTCTGCCAGGGCTGGTGTCTGAGGGAGTCCATGTGGGGACTGGCTTGTGGGGAGGCTTTTGGTCTCTGGCACACTGGGAATACCATCCCAGCTCGGGGGGAGGCACGATGGAGAAGGGAAAACTGGCTGGGGGCTTGTTGAGCATCTTCTGGCTGCACCCAGCTGAGAGCAGGGCTGGCACAAGCCCTGTGGTGGCTAGTGGTGGGCATAAGTGGTGGGGGGCCAAAGGGTCTCAGGAGGAGCTGGGCCAAGAGCCTGCAGAGGCCCCCTGCTAAGCACCAGCTGGCAAGGACAGGGTAGGAATAGCTGAATCCGGGCTGGGGACATGCCAGGTCCCACCTCCATACCCTGCAAGCATCAGGGATCAAGAATCCCTTGCAGACACCAGACACCTTTTGTGATGGTTTCCTACTGCACTTTATTTCTCTCTGCTGCAAAGATCAAATGTTTTTATGACTTGTGATCAAAACATGTTTTTAGGACCCTGATGTGGCAGCCCCGGGAGGGAGGTGGACACTTGGCCAATATGCACATGATAGACCTTCACTGCCTTGTCTGGGCACAAATGGGCATCTCTAACCTGACCATACCCTGGTGGGGCTGGGAGTGTGGCCCTGCACGTGCTGATGCCCCAGAGCATGGGGGACAGCACTTTGACCCATCTCCGGGGCTGCGTTGTGCATCCCAGGAACCCCCAAGGGGTGTCCTGGAAGCACCACGTGAGTTTGGCCACCATGACTAACCAGGGAGGTGCCTGCGTGCCCCTGACTCAGTGGCAGCTGCCTCTGGGCCACGTCTGACGCTGAGGAGCTGGCAGAGTCCCAGCGCTGAGCTCAGAGGCAAATCTGCCTGACCCACTACGTCAACAGCGGAAACGCAGGGAGAATTATACAAGTTAACAGCCAAGAATTGAGATTTCATGGCTAAAGGCACCAAACTTTTGTCAGCCATTAGAAAAGAGGAAGGGCAGAGAAAGAGAAGCCTCCCGGGCCCCACCATCCTTTTCCTCCAGCCACCCTCGTCGGTGACCTCGGTCAGTGGCAAACACAATCCTGGCCCTGTCTGCCCTCAATTAACTTCCTTCTGGCCACACCACAGTTCAGGAAGGTATGATTCAGGCTTAAGTGGAGGAGTTATGCACTAAAAGGTAAAAATAGACATAAAAATGGTTAGCTTTCAGAATGCCAAAGCCAGTCCCAGGCCAGTGACGTAGCCCAGCTTCTACAAGAGGCAGCATTGGCTTACGGTGGACCGATTTTTAAATCTCCATGTTGCCTCTCTGTGTATTCGGATACTTTGGCCCTAAAGCAGCAGAATATAGAGCTTGAGTTTGCCCCCTCCTTTTAATTCCAGAGACCTTTCTCATGACACACCCGCCCGCCCGGTGCAGCTGAGCTGGTGGCGCCTTGCCCTTGGCGTCACCCTGTTTGCATGAAGAGCATGGCTAACACAGGGAGACAGTGGGCAGAAAACGTCAAGACCCCCAGCAACAACGAAAAAAATTCATTAAGCTACAATAGGCCAGTCATTGCTGGGTAATTATTAAGCTGTAAGAATTGCTAATTGTCTTATTAGCATTACATAATTATGCAAATAATGGAAAACATACCATAAAAGTAATAAAATTACCTCTCTTTCTCTCTCTCTTTTTTAACCAATAATGAGGTTTAAAATCCAAAGTGATGCTTATGGTTTTGCTCTCCAGGGTTTATTGGGAACATCTCTTGAGAGGAGTGAGACCTCTGAAGGGCGCTCGGCAGAGGGTGAGTAGGACACCTTGAACCCACATCTACCACGGGTTGACCTCCAGGGCTTGTGGTGGCCTCACATCAGGCTGTCCCCCTGTTCTGCACCTACCACAGCCCCCTGGAGAGCAACACAGGGACACGTGGGTGCTGGTGGCTTTGGAGGACCATGCAGTGGCCACTCTGCCAGGCCAGGGCTGGGGAGAGAGAGTCTGAATTTTGTACCATCATAGACTTCCTACAGGAGCCCCTGTTCTCCTCCGAATAATGCACGTGGGGCTTCAGGTTCATTCTGTGCAAGAACAAGGCAATTTGTAGTTTTTCACGTCAACTCAGCACAACAGTGAAAAGTTCTGGCCTTGGAAATTATTCTGTCTCAAGGATTTTGTTATTATCAAGTTAGTAACCTGGGGTAAGAGCCGGCCTCTCTTCTGGCTGAGGGTCCAGCTGGATTTCAGAGGTCAGTGATACCCGAGTGTTGAGCAGGCACCTTTGTGTTCCCGTGAAACGAGAAGACCTCATTTACCCCCACCGCCAGGAGAAGGAGACTTCGCTTACTCAAGTCTACAACCAGCTTGGAAGAAGCAAAGTGCTGCTTTTCTTCAGCACATTAACGTTGTTAATCACTAACAAATATTACAGGTTTTCCGGGGTTTAAACTCTGCTCTGCTGATAAGGCACAGCATTTCAAAGCAGCCAAGTTGGCTCCTGCTGCAGGGTGGGTCCTGCACCCGTGATAGATGCAGGTCACCTCACACAGTCCTGTGGTCCAAACAGGTTTTGATCAGCAAAATGCACCTTCACTTTTGCTTTCTGATAAGAGCAGCCAAATTTGCAGCTCCCAAAGGGAGGATTCTGCCACAGCAGATTGGAGATCACCTCTCTCAGCTTCCTCAGAAGAGGAGGGGAGGTCACCTTCTGAAGGAAACACCATCCCCTTGAAGACCTGCTTTTGGTTCCCTGAGGCTCTGGTGACCCAACAAGAAGCTGGTTTATGGCCTCTTCATTTTTTCCATCTCCCCTGGTGTGTGGGATGCAGCACGTCAGCAGCCTCCCATCCTTCTTGCCTGGAGGTAACTTGCTGACATCGACCTCCAGCCTGTCCCACACCTCACTGGTTTTGGGGACAGGAAAGCTGGCAGGTCACCTCACCAGCGAGCAGGAAGGACAACAAGGGAGAGAGACTGGTTTCTTATTTGATGTGACATTGTGTTACACCTGGATGACAGGACACCCTTAGCTCTGATGCTCACTATTTTTGGTCCTTTGAGGTTTTAGGATAACTGATTTGCCATTTATGAGCTTCTCAGAGGCATGTGTTGTGGAGAGATTTACCAAAGCGCCTCTTTCTCTAACTTCACGTTTCACTTTTATCTTCTCTCCGTAGAAATTCGTGTTCAGACTTGAATTTTGCAATAACCTTTTTTTTTTTCTCTTTTCTGCTACTTTGCAGGCCAGACTGACCTGAGTCAGGGGAGAGGCGGGAATCACACGGAAGCGCTTCTGGGTGAGTAACCGTGAAATTGTCGGGCCTTTCTTCTCCCTGGCCCGGGCCTTTCTGTCTCCGCGGAGTCAGCCTGGCTGCCTTCTGGGAAGAGAGAGCTGATGAGGCATGTTACGGATGAGACACGAGCTTTTCCCTTCTCATTTTGAACCCCAAGCCATTGGCACGGAAACGTGTGTGAGCTCTTGGCTACGACACACACTTGTATTGTTGGGAGCGAACAGCCCTGCGGCAAAATTATGAAGTAGCTCAATTTGATCAGCTGATTTCCCACAATAGTTAAAAGATGTGATTTCTATCTATGGTGTTGCACTCTTTTGTGGAAAAAAAAGAAAAGAATGCATTTCTTGCTTCTCAGCTTCATGAGGCCCCACATTGTCTGATATAAGGAATCGAGCCTTTCTCCCTCCTTCAAGTCCCCAAGCTAAATGTTAGTAGGTTTTCTTTGAGCTTTAGGGTGGTCCTAGTCATATATTTAAGCTTTTTCTCTATTAATGGTAAAGTCCAGGCTGCTGCATATGGGAACAAGGATAAATTTAAGAGGTAATGGTGCAGGGTGATCCTCACTAGTTATAGTCATAGCAACTGGCAGGAAGCACTCAGCATTTCTCCGTTGCAGTTGGGTATCTGGGAAGAGAACTGAGAAGGACTGGGGAAGAGAAAGAAAAGAAAATGTGTCTGTAAGTAGAGAAGAATAAATCAGCCCATGTCTGCAGACTGCTGCCCTCCAACGAGCTTCCCAACGCACCTTGGGAAGGGATTTAGGGGAGCAGGCACTGCGCTGGCAGGAAGATCAGGGAGTGTGGGCAAGGTCCGCACAAAAGAGGCTGGGGACGAATAAGGCTCCTCCAAGGAAATGATGCAGGAGGGAAAAATACAATCCAGAGTAAGGATTTGTAAGCGTCATCCCATGAGGACCGTCCTGGGAGAGCAGCGGTTGTGGGTAGATGGGGTAAGAAGCTGCACGGGCAGCTCTGCTCCCTTCCTGCCCCCTTCCTCCCCATCGTGCTTGTTCCTGTACCTGTTGGGGCATTAAAGACTCATCACAGCTATAAACTCCTGCAGAGTCCTCCTTAATCACCAGCTACGAACACCGCGCAAGTCACTGATGCCTGTATTTTAAAAAGCCATTTCTGGGCCAGTAGTAATATATGACTGCGTTAATGAGCTCCTTCAGTGATGTCATTGTGATCACCTTAGCGTATAACGTGGGCCTGATTCTTCTGGTGCCTCAAGGGCTTTACTTCCAGCCTAACCCTGTCTTGGGGTGCACAGCTCGGAGCTAGTGACTAATGGTGTCTTCTTCACAGAATCACAGAATGCTGTGGGGCTGGAAGGGACCTCTGGAGATCACCCCAGCCAACCCCCTGCCAGAGCAAGTCCCACAGGAACGTGTTCAGGTGGGGTCTGAATGTCTCCAGAGAAGGAGACTCTCCTACCTCTCTGGGCAGCCTCTGCCAGGGTTCTGCCACCCTCACAGGAAAGAAGTTCCTCCTCATGTTTAGATGGAACTTCTTATGTTCCAGTTTGTGCCTGTTCCCTCTTGTCCTGTCTCTGGGCACCATCGAAAAAAGTCTGTCCCCGTCCTCCTGACACCAACCCTTGAAGTATTTCTAGGCATTAATTGATCAGATCTCCCCTCAGACTTCTCTTCTCCAGACTAAAAAGCCCCAAAGTCCCTCAGCCTTTCCTCATAAGAGAGATGCTCCAGGCCCCTCTTTCACCTTAGTAGCCCTTTGCTGCACCCTCTCCAGCAGTTCCCCGTCCTTCTGGGGAGCCCAGAACTGGACCCAGTGCTCAGGATGGGGCCTCCCCAGGGCAGAGCAGAGGTGCAGAATGACCTCCCTCCACCTGCTGGTCACTCTCTTTGTGATGCCCCCCAGGATACCATTGGCCTTCTTGGCCACCAGGGCCCATTGCTGGCTCATGGGCATCCTGTTGTCCACCAGGACTCCCAGGTCTTTTTCCTCAGAGCTGCTCCTCAGCAGGTCTTCTGGTGCCTGCAAACCCAGATGCTTTTCCGATACGGCCGTCGTGGTCAAGCGCAGGTGCACAGGCTCGGTGTGGGGAGGAACGAGGTGAAATGTGTGATATACAGAAAATCACAGCTGCTCTCCCGATCCAGCCTGACTTTCCGCTCCATGGGGCTGTGTCCCCTGTCACCCAGCCCCAGCTGCCCCTTCCCCAAAGCACGAGGTAATGAGAAGGGAACTAACCGCATCGACTCATTAAGCTGGGTTTGTTAGAAGACAGATTGTCATGTTAAACAAATATATTTAAAAAAAAAAAAAAATAAAATCTAAATATCGTTCCCTGGGCCGTGCCCCATCTGGGCCATTAAATCTGAAAGGGGTAACTACAGCTGTGTCAAAGCTGGGCTCAGGAGCTGATTTTCACTCTTTGTACTACTAGCAATTGGCAATAATTCCATTTTCAAACACGGTTCTCTCCTCGTTTCCCAGAGCTGCACTATGTGGAGTGCACGCTCAGCGGGGGGATGTGCAATCCTGAACAGCACGGGTTTTAGGAACTGACAAAAAGAGACCCCGCAAAACACGCTTCCTAAACCCATCGCATCACCTTTTATTTCTCACCAGCCCTTAAGTTACTTGATGACAGAGGATGGGGGGGGGGAAAGGCTGCCCATCATTAGGCAGATGGCTTTTCCTGAATTATGCACATTTTATCAATCTAATGAAAAAGGCAGTGTGGAAAGGAAGCGGGACAGCTCAGCTTTCAGGGCTCCTGTGCTGGCAAGTTTCCGACTTGTGAGAAAGCGAACGTCTTTATCGGGGAGGGGGGTGGTGGTGTGTTTAGGGGGGAACCACCAACTTTTGAGTTAATCCAGCATTTCTTTTGATCACTCCCTTGGTAGTTTGATTAATTTCGAGTGCAAACGTTTGTGCTTTCCTTCCCAGAACACAGCCCCGTGCTCGGGAGCGGGCTCACCCTGCCGTGTTTCCTCCTGGCCGTGCCACCCGTGTTACGCCTGTGCAGCAACATATGCTAAGGCCTTATTACAAGGGATTCCTATAAACGGCATAAAGGATTAATAATGTATTTATAACACAACTTTGTTTTAGTATAAAGTGATCTATAAATTTGTAATAAATGTTTTATAATGTTTTTGTAGCCTGTTATAAATGATAAATGGGAGACTATAGATGCCACATCAAATATTCATGCTGCATTGTGTGCATTATTATGCCGTTACTGTTCAGGAAACCATTAATAATAAAGTGAATGGAGATGTAAAAGTTGCTGACATGCCCAGCAAGCCATTTATAATGAAATGTATAATCCTTACCATAAAGTAAATACATTGGCCAGTGATTGTTGATGAAATGGAAACACACTGAATTATTTGTGAGGTATTTATATATTAATGTATATTATCCATATCATGTCATAGAAATGCCATTAATATATTATATTATATGTATTATTAATTATTTTTACCTAATTTATAGGCAGCTCTTTAAGTGTTACCTTGTCTCTTCGGTAGTTGTGGCAGCCACGGGAGATCTGGTGAGTTATTTTAACGTGGTATGGGGGTGGCCCTGGGGACTGGCAATGGCGCTGCTGGCCCTGGCAGCCCCACAGCGGGCGGCTGCCTTTCTGCCTCCCTCATCCAGCCATCCACTTCCTCCTCTGTGGGGACAGGGCTGTGGGTGACAGTGGATGGCCATGGGTATGGTGGATGGCCACTGGGTGATGGCGGGTGGCCACCAATGCCTCATGGGCTACCCCAGACCCTGTGCTCATGGCCAGCCTCCTTCCTTCCCTAGCCATTATGAGGCCTCTGGGCAGCCATGCTTCCTCTTCTCTCCTCCTCCTCCTCCTCCTCACGACTCCCCTGTGTGTCCACCCCTTCACCCAGGGTGCGAAGGAAACCTCCTTTTCCCCCACAGCAGTGGCCCGAGGTGTGGGGTGCCATGTCGCGACATGGCCGCGGCAGCCCCCGGTCCCTGTGGAGAAGCAACCACCCTACCCACACACACACACGCTCCGGCCCCACGGGGCCGCCATTCTGTGACCCAAACCCCCGCGTTTTCTCCCATTTCTTCCCTCCTCCTTCTCCTCCACCCGGCGCGGCCCCGGGGGCGAGGCGGAGGGAGGCCCTGAGGGGCCGCCACCGCCCGCCCTTCGCCCGCCCCTTTCCCCGCCTTCTCCCCGCCGCGGCGGCCGTCACACGCCGGCAGCCTCCGGCCGGGCTGGGTAAGGGCGAGGGGCTCCCTCCTGCCCCGCCGCCTCCCCCTCGGCCCCGCCGAGGCCATGGCCGCCATCCAGAACCTGCAGCTGTGGTGCAAGCAGCAGTGCGAGGGCTACCGCGATGTCAACATCACCAACATGACCACCTCTTTCCGCGACGGCCTCGCCTTCTGCGCCATCCTCCACCGCCACCGCCCCGACCTCATGTGAGTACCCTCGCTGGGCGTCGAGGATGGGGACATTCCTTGGCCAGGATGGGGTCAGGCCGCCATTGAGATGCAGGCCATGGGCTCTCCGGACCCTTACTGGCCACCATGGACCCCTCTGTCCACCATGGCCCTCGCCATCCCTGCAGACCCAGCCCAAGCAGGAGTCCCAGCTCCTCCCTGGAGATGCCATGGGTGGGCGATGAGTTCCAGGAGCTCTGTTTGCACCCACACCAAAAACTTCCAAGCCAAGCGCTTCTCTCTTGCTGCCTACATGTTGTCTTCCCCACACCCTCACCTATATTTTCCCCTTTTCCCCCTTTCTGTGGCTGAAGTATAAATACTTTAAACGCGTCCTTTCCATCGCAAGACAAGTTCAGGCACCAGTCTTTGGGGCATTTCCTTCTTTGCTGTTTGTGTTTGCTTGGGCTGGGCTTTCCTTGCTCAGTCGCTCATGAGTCGGGAGGCGAAGGCTATTTAAACAAAATACGATAGAAAGGCAGGGCCTGGCAGCCACTGGATTCCTGCACATCACTTGCTTTTCCCATCCAGAGCTCGCTCTGTGGGAGGCAAAGTGTTTTTCCAGCCCTTGTTGCTGGGGTTGTTGGTGACCTGTGGGTTTTCATCCATCCCTGCCCAAATATGAACATCTGGGAAGGTAAATCACCAAAGAGAGATGTAGATCCTGCTCCCTGGTTGGTTTTGTTTTTACTTTTGGGCTTGTTGGACTTTGAGGTTGGGACATTGAGAAGGGAGCAGCACACAGATTGCCCGGGAGCATTGATTTAAGTGTTGCATCTCTCTCCCAGTCAGATGTGTCCAGCTGGTGGAGGACCAAGTTGGGTGTTGTTCCTTGAATTTTGCCTTTTTCTTCGTGCTCCCAGGACAGCCAGATGTTTTGATTTGTGTGCAGAGATCTCTCTTACAGGTGTCTTGCTTTCTGGTGCAAGCCTAAGAAGGAGATCTTCTCTTGCTCTCTCTGTGGTTTTGAAGCTTGGAAGAGGCAGGAGCAGGTTTAGGACATTGGTGCAGGAGCTTCAGGGACACTTTCTCTGTTGTCCCCCGTGCTTCGGCAGTCACCATGGTGTTGCTGCTGTGTATGCCTTTCTGACACTCTGCTGTGTCCACGTGACTCCAGACATTTCCTTTCCTTCCTTTGATTCAAAGTCCTGAAGACACTAAATTCCAAGGTAGAAATGTTGATGTGACCAGGAGGTGCCCGCAGAGGGATGGCAACTGCTTCCTTGGATGACTCTGTAACTGGCCCACCTGGAGCATGGCTGTAAACAGGGGCTCAGTGACTTGAGAGCTTGAAATAACTCTAGTGACCTGTTGAGTGGATTGTTTATAATCCTTGAATTGTGCGTGGAGGGTTGTGGATAGATATGTCTTAAATAAACACTCCTGTGCCAAAGAGGGAACACGTTTCTTGTGGTGCTCTCGCTGTTCCCATTCATTTTCTTTTACAATGGAAATTCTGCCTGACTTTATTCAGGACGTTGCCAGAAGCTCTTTCTGACTTTGACCTGCTCAGCAAAGACTGCCTGAAGGGTAAAGTAACAAAAGTTTTTTTATTGGTGACCTCCCTCATCAGTGTCAATGGAGTAATGCAGGAAAGCACCAGGTGTATCCTTGGCTGGGCAAAGTCCTGCTGGAAGGAAATTACTCTGTCATGTGTCGGATCCGGGGGCTCAGTATTTGTGGAAATTCTCCATGAATCTGTAAAACCTTCTCTGAGCGCTGGCGGTGCAGGAGCCACTGGCAGAGAAGTGTGTCTGGGCACACATGTGGCTGTGACTCCTGCTTCCCGGGGGCTTGACGTGGTTTATCCCGAGCTCCTCCCCTTTTTTCCAGCAAAGATCCGAGTTGACGATTAAAAGCATCATATTGAAAAAAAAAAATAAAATCCTAGAAAAGGATAATTGGTGTTTGGAGTTCTCAGTATTCTTGCAGCAGCTCTGCTCTGTAAATCACTTGCAGAACATGATTCAGTCACGGCATCAGGGTTTTGCAATAGTGCATTTTCCGTCTTGGTTTACACAAATGACATTCTTGGCCTGAGGAGTGCAGGGGATTTCTCCTTGCCGGAGCCTGAGAAGTTCCCAGGAAAGCTTCAAGCAGTTGCAAAACATGGTCATAATCACAGGCTTCTCTTGCAGGGTCTGTGGGTTGGAGGACAGGCTGGTGTGGATCTCTTCCCCCTTCCTGTTTTCTTGCTGGAGAATATATGGAAAATATGATAACTTCTCTCAAACTTGGCTGCTCTTGGTGTGTATGTTATCAGTGAACAGGACAGGCTGTGTAAAATTAGAAATGCATTTCCCACTCACTTCCCACTCGCCCAAGGATGCTCTGGGGGAGTGGAGACTCACGCTGAATTACCATGGAAATTCATTTCTCTTTTGTCCCAGCTGCAGAGAGCTTCGTAGCCAGTCCTGGCCAGGCAGGCACACGGTGTCAGGCAGGTCCTAGCCCAGTTTCTGGGGTGGTTGTGGAGCTCTGGGGCTCTTCTCTTCGGAGGGACGTGGCGGGGGGGTCTGAGATCTGTGGCTGCTGCATGTGATAAGTGAGTTAGAAGAAGCAGGGGAGCCACACACACTTGCTCAGCTATTAATGCCAGATGTCGAGGAAAGGTTTTGATTAAGCTCCTGCTCTCCATTCAGTATCTTGCTCTTTCCCAGACCGTGTACTGGTGTTTTAGCTTGGTGTTCTGGGAATGGACTGGTTGTGAAATCCCCTTGGAAGCTGAGCAGCAGCCGGCACCCGTTCCTCCGGCAGCATTTCCTGGGCAGCTTTCAGCTCCACGGGGCAGGATGAGGCCGACAGTTGCCCATATGAACAGAGAGGGCCCTGGCCGTGCTGAGAGGAGGATGAACACATGGGATGCATCTTCCAGCTGGGGTTCCCAGCCCTGTCCCCTCTCCCCAGGTTGCTTGCATCTCTGGAAGGAGCACGGCTGAAGGGTCCTGTTCCCAGCAGCGTGCGCTGGATTTTGAACCCTCTGTTCAAGGACAGAGCAGGCAAAGGGTGTTTCACCCTTTTTCAGTGATCCCTTTTAATTATGCATATATTATCGGCTCTAGAGAAAACAGAACAACAGTACTGAGGGGCAGAAGCTTTTGGGGGACTGTCGTGGGGCTGGGATTTGTATTTTTTTGTCTCAGTCTATCCAAGGTAAAGTTTCCAACCGAGTTAGTGCTTGCAGCAGCAGCAGAGATTCCTCCCAGGGAAGCCCATGTGTTTGCAAAGAGAAAATCAAAGCTCTCTCTTTGCGAGAGCTGGGTCTGTGCAGCTGGAGCCGTGGGTGGTCACGGGGATTGGTGGGCATGAGCAATGCTCAGCCAATTTTTGCTAAGAGGAGGATTTTTTTTGGAGGGGGAGCTAAAAACTTCACGTCTGTTCCTCCACTCTGATTTGTTTCCCGCTCTCTTGGGTCAGATTTATATTTCTCACCTCTCCCAATTAATTCAGTTGCCTTTCCTCTGTTGAGAATTCTTCGCCATTTGTATTAGCTTTGCTTTCTAAGGATTACATTGGCCCAGAGGGCTTTGATATTCCAAGACAGGAGACTCACCAATAAGATCGATTTGCAAATGAAATATTGTATGTAAGCAATTCATTCACCCGAGTATCCAGGGAAGGAGTGATGCTGAGAGGGAAGGAAGGTCTTGAAATCACCAAGTAACCTGGTTGTTTGCGCTCTCCTTTGGGGAACAGAAGGGGATTTCAGACGTTCACCATCAGAGATTGGGCTTTTTAGGTGTCTCTCACATTCCATGCAGCGTGAAGCTGCCCACACGTGCTGCCGTAGCAAACAGCATTCAGCGGGGGAGCGAAAGGCACTGGCCAAACAGTAAAAAGGTAACTCCAGTATGTTATGTCTTAAATGTCAGCACAACCGAAGGAGCTGGAGCCTCCTCTCTCTGTTCTTGAAGGTGTTCTCCTGCTTTCAGGATGTCCCTGCTGCAGAGGCTTTATTTGGGAGCGGAACAGGGAGTGAGGCAGAGAGCTGCAGTCACCTCCTTCAGCCAGCTCTTAAAAAAAGCTGATTTTAAATTTTTTTTTTTCCCCTGACACAAAACAGGATGATTGTAGCTATTGTTTCACTGAAAACTTTTTTTGGTTTGTGGTTATTTTTATTGCTCTTCTTAAACCATTGTCTCAGAGAAGGGAAATCTCTGGACAGGAGCGTTGCTTGAAGAAAAAACCTCTGCGAGTCCCTTTTGGTTTTGCACAGGAAGGAGCGTATGATTGAGAGGTGGGATGTGCCTCTTCTTTATGTGCTTCTTGGGGGAGTATGACCTTTGGGTTTTATCTGTCGTTCGCTCTCTCCTTATCCCACGTAGCAACGCCAGAGGCAGGAAGCAGGGAGGAGGCACGATGGACAAACCTGTTTGAAGGCACCTCTTATTTATAACGCGAGGCTCCACTTTCTGTACTGAGCAGATAAAAGGAGCTGCCTTGCTCCTCGCTGTTACCAGGCATGGAAAAAAGTTCCCCTGCTGCGATGCAGATCATGTGTTTGTCTCATGAATAGGTCGCCCCCAGCCAGCTTGGCCCTGGCTTTCACACCATTACCCTGGCTCCTCTCGGAGGTGAGGGGCTGGCTAACGAGGGTAGGTCCACATCGGTTATGAAGGTGCTACCTACAAACTCACAAAGTTGTTGCTGGTGCCCTTTATCAGCAAGAATTTCCTCTCCGATACCAGCTTTTTCCCTTAGCCCCGTGCCAGCAGGTACAAGGATTGTAAGGAACTGGGTTATCAGAAGGGATCTGACCCTGCCCACTCCGCCTGGCCAGGAGGAGGTGGCACAGGAGAGCAGGGCTGCCAGCCAACGGGCAGGTTTGTGTTCCCAGGGCAGCAAGTGACAGGCTATTTAAAATAAAGCTGATGGTGGCTGTTTCCTAAGAGAGGGACATGGGTGGTGTGGGTGACAAAGCACGCTGTGATGTGGCTCTACTTCCAAAACCTCACTTTTTCCCCCGTGATTTCTTACCTGTTCTGCCAGGTCCCAGTTTCCAAGTTCCTAGTATGGTGCAGAGGGAGGTGGCATCTGGGCTGGACCAGGCAAATCTGGGGAGAGGGGAAGAAGGAGGTGATGTCTGGGGACAGCAGAAAGGAAAGAGCATTGTTGACTTTGGCTTGTAACTGCAAAGAGTAATTGTCTCTTCAGTTATTGGTTATGATTACAAATCAAAGGTGACAGCCACAGGGAAAGGAGAATAAGATATTTATATTTTTTTTTGGTGTTATCAGCCACAGTATTGTGTTGTGAGCAGAGGTATTTCCCAGGCAGATTCCTGGGGCTGGTTTTGTGGAGCTCTGTCAGAGGAGAAAAGAGGATTTGAAACTTGTGTGCTGGTGGAGCCAGCAGCTTCTGAAATACGTCTGAGATGGAGAAGTGTGAGATACAGGCAGGATCTGAGAGATCCACAGCTCCTTGGAGCTGAGGTCTATCTGCCTGGAGACAACTTGCAACACAGGAGAAGAGCATCTATGTGACTGTTTGGAAAGGAATTCTAGGGAGAGGAGTGTTGCAAATCTGGCTGATAGGTATCAGTGTATCTTTTTGAGATGAGAGAGGAGCAAGGCTCATTTGGGGGAAAAAACACCTTACCCCACGAGTCAGAGGTTGCTCCTGAAATAGGATGTTTGGACACCAGCACATCCCGTCCACGGAGGCTGGGGGATGGTCCAAAAATGTGTTGTGCTGCCCGTGGGCAGATGGCTGTGCCCGCTGGGTCTCCTGTATGTCTCTGTCCTGGGAGATGCAGCAGGTCAGTGGCTTTCTCCGACAGGATTTGCCACACTGCTCCTTCCGGAGCATCTCCGAGAAGGCAGGGTGGGAGGAGATGCTCTGTCCCCCAAAGCAGTGAGGCTCAGAGACCTTCAAGAAGCTGGAAGTGAAGCAGCTTGCTCTGCATCACCTTCATCTTTCTCTTCTTTCTATATTTCAGAAACTTCAACTCCCTTAGTAAAGAGAATGTGTACGAGAACAACAAGTTGGTAAGTAACGTTTTTAATGTTTTATTTTTGGTCTAGTCTATGTCCTGGCACCTTGCTTATGGGGTTTAGCTGCAGAAACCCTACAGAAGGAGTGTGCTGAGGGTGCTGTATTCAAATCCTTTGCTTTATTCTGTATGAGTCCAGCCTTCTGATTCGAATGGCAACATCTAGGCTCACTGGCTGCTGGAAAGCACCCTCAGACTGCTCACACTTCTTCTCTGGCTGCACAGCAATGCTTGTGTCCAGTGTGTCCTGTGGGAGCAGGAACTTGGACAGAGATGCTGGAGGTCAAGGCGTGGACATGGACATCCTGAGTATGTGATGCTCCTGAAGGGTGGAGCAGGAGCTGAGAGGTAGCTGATGCGATAAGGGAAGCCCAGGGAGTCTCTCCCCATTTCTGTTCATTCCCAGTGTTGGGAATGAAGGCTGCTGGAAGGTGGAGACATCTTAAATCCGGCCTGGATGCTTCACTCCAGGGTGGGATTTGAGTTTCTCTTGTTCTTTCTATGAAGAAAGTAGAAATTGGGCAGGCCAACTCCCTCCTGCACCAGATTCAAGCATGGGCTTAGTGCTCCAAGGAAGGATTTTTTATTTTTTTCCTCCCTCACACAGAGGAAGGCAGCAGATTAAAAGTGCTTCTTTTTCCCTTGGCATCGCTCCACACAGCTTCGTGGCTTCTTGACAGGAGCTGAGGATGTGAACGAACCACAGCAGCTTACTCCTGTCTGGAGGAATGACATCCTCCCAACGCAGTGAGCACTCTGATGTGGTCCTTGTCCGTGGGACAGCTAAATTTAGTGTCCCCACCCCCCTACTCCTTAGCTTCTGCTCCCCTTCATCCCTGGCCATATTCACAGCACCTGTGATGGAACCCCATCTCCCCAGGCTGGGGCTGCAGTATGTGAGCAGTTATTCACACTCTTTGGGGCTCAGCCCTGCGTGTTCCTCTCCTCTAGGTGAGATTCAGACTGTGTTTTTGCCCTCGAGGGCTGGTATTCAGCAGAGTTAAGGGCCTCTTTGCTGTGGACAGTCATCCCGGCCAGAGTGCTGTGATGGTGTCTGCTCTGCTGACGGCTCTTCTTGTCCCTGGGAAATGAGCTGTGTGAGCTGCCTCTGCTGCTTTTATTAATGAAAAGCTTCTTTGTGCCTCTCATGAAAAGAGTTTCTCCCCTCCTTTGTCACAGCCTTTGTTTTTCTCCCCCTCCTCCTTCCATTTCTTAGTTTTCTTTGATGTCCTCTATTTTGCTCTCTTCCTTATTCCACCTGCTGTAGGGCGACTTGTCTGTGTTGCCCTTTCACTGCTGGTCTCCTCCTGCCTTGGTTCTGCCATGAGTGGGGTTGACCCCTCCGTCTCCCTGGGGGCTCCTAGGCTGGGCTTCTCCTCTCCATCCCATCTCCTACGTGTTCTTCTTCTGGCTTGGGATACGAGTAGGTCTGATTTCTCCCAGCACTGTTCCTCAGCTGTTGTTCAGACCCTCCCTGATGCCTCACTGTTCCATAGCTTCTTTTCAGGAGCTGTATTATTCAACTTTAAAAAAAAAAAAAAATCTCCTTCAGGCTGCAATTTGCCATATAAGGTCTTCTGCCAAGGAAGAATGTGCCACTTCTCAAGTGCCAAAAAAACCCAAACCCTGAGAAAATTTCAGCTGGTGGCATTATTTCATGAAAGATTTCAAAAATGGAGGAGAAAGGGTTTTCTTGAGGCCTTGGATCCAGTTCTGTCCATGCTAATGAATGGTGGTGTGGTGTGGCAGATACAGTGGTGGCCTGGGTCAGGGGAAAGCTGTTCCTTGCCAGCTCAGGTGGCCTTGGGCGTATCACTTTGCCTTCTCTGTGCAGAACGGGAGCAGTGACACCTACCCGCCTTTGTAAAGCCCATGGAGATGCACTGATGAAAAATGCAATGCAGAAACAACGTGTTGTTGCTTTACAGGCCAGCCTGGGCAGGCCTTTAAGGAGATGAAGGGCAACTTGGTCGTGTTAGGTGGTGATCTCATTGGACCTCCACCCCAGGAGCAATTCCCAGGAACAGGAGGATGCTGTAGGCACAGGGGACACTACATCCTAGTGCTGCTCACTGCATTGCTCATCCGATTCTAGCCAAACCAGTTGAGCATCCTCCTCTTCGTGGTCCAGGCAGCCCCTCGTGCCTGTTTGGTGCCTGTTGGTTGTCTGGCAGGAGGTGGCATGACCTGCATTCCCACTCGGCTGCACACTGGGAATGTCCAGCAATGAAACTCCACCGGTCAGACCAGTTGTGCCCAAAGAATGTATTAAGTACCAGGTTAGGAGGCTGGCGAGTGCCAGGCTGGGCTGGCAGCCGGGAGGACGCGGCCGGAGGTAACTGGCTGAAAGAGTGCTTAATGTCAGCTGGGTTACATTTTTACTGGGATACCCAATGGAAAAAAAAAAAATGGTAATTATCTTGCTTAAAAAATAATGGCTGTTTGTTTCTTCTAAGCAGGGATAGTTGGCTTGTACACCAACGCTGCTGTGTGGCTGTGCCAGAGGTCGGATGTGGAGGGTTTTAACACATTCAAGTCTTTTCTTTAACCCTTTCGTTGTGGGGTTCAGCCAGGAGCCTGCCTTGTGCCTCCCTCCCTGCAAGTGCTCTTTTCCTTTGCTGTGTTGGCATTTCAAAGAGGGAGGGAACGGATTTTTTTCCTATAAGCCAGGAAGGAAGAAGGCTGGAGCACGTCCTTAGCAAAAGCCCTACACTGAGTTGAGCAAGGACAAAGTTGCTTTAGGGATATTGCATCTTTTTTTTTTTGTTCAGAGGCAAAAGGAAACAGCTTTTCCCTCCCTTAACTGACTTTAATCCTGCAGTTTCAAAGCAGAGGGGACCACAAAAACAAAAAGAATATTTGTCCCAAATACGCATTAGGCAGCATGGAAATAGTTTAGCTGGAAGGGAGGGTAGGTGTCAGGAATTCTGCTGCATTATTCCTCTCTTTCCCCTCTGTAGTCTGAGGGGGAGAGCTCCCACCTGCAGCCCAAGATTTCGCCCTTTTCAGCTGAGGAAGAGCAGGCAGTAGGGCAGGAAGCATTAACATTTGCACAGCACTCGGAGCTAGAAAGCTGCCTGCAAACACCTACCGGCCCACCGTTAATTGGGGAGCGCTCCAGGTTGGGCTGGAAGCCTGGAAGCGAGTTTGCCAGCCTGGATTGACACATCCCCTTCTGCCAGGCCTCGCTCTCCGCAGCTGTGCGTATCCAGCTAAAGGCAGGCCGGAGGAAGAGGAGGGGAAGCCCAGGTGAGTTCCCGTGCAGTGAGCTACGGCCAGCTTGCCAGGCCAGATTTTTGGCTCCCTGCCTGAATTTCTCAACGCGGTGGCTGGAAGCCATGACTCCGTTGGTTCCTGCAACGGCCGTATGATGTAGGAGTTAAACTGGTGCAGCTGTTCCCCAGTAGAGTAGGGCTGTTTGCAGTGGTGGTTCTTACTTCTGATGAGAAGCAGCTCTTCTGGCTGAGCTGGAGAAGACCCCTTTTGTGTTGGGTTTTTTGTTGTTTTTTTCTTTCCTTCTCTAGGCATTTCGAGTGGCGGAGGAGGAGCTGGGCATCCCAGCCTTGCTGGATGCAGAAGATATGGTTGCTCTGAGGGTACCAGACAGGCTGAGCATCCTCACCTATGTTTCCCAGTATTATAACTACTTCCATGGACGGTCTCCTAGTAAGTACTATATTCCCTGGAGGAGCGGGAAGGATCAGGGCCACCGATTTTGTGCTTTCCCTTGCCTTCTAACGAGATTGGAAAAGCAAAATAGACTGCACGGGGGCCTTTTGGTGCCAGGACTATTTTAATGAGGGATCTCAACTCTTTATACACTGGCCTTACAGTATCACCAGTGCTTTTGGAAGGGCACAGGGCCATGATTTGTCTTTGAAACTAATGCCTTAAAATTTAATGTACAATCTAAAATTTCTTAGAGGTCAGCCAGATGGGAGCAGTGAAGGTTCCTTTCTGTGTCTCCACCCCAGCTTTTCTTTCTCCAACACCTCCATCCCTTCTTCAGCCCTTGCAACACCAAAGGATGGGTGAGAACACTTAGTTTAACAAAGCTGAGCTTGTCTGTGGGGCTGTGCCAGAGCCACAGCATCCATGGCAGGGCTTGTACCGCACAGCAGTACTGATAGAAGGAAGTAGAAGAAAATGACCCCCTTAACTAACATAATCGTGGTAGCAATTCTTTGAAACATAAAACAGGCCACAGAACTGCCAAAGCATTATATTCACGTACCAGAGAGTTTATCTGGGCTCACAGGAACATTATTGTAGACTTGGTTTATATTTGGCTTTAAGCTCATACAAAATGAAATAATACGATAAAGCAATTTCACAGGTTCCTCCAGAGGATACTTTAGAAAGTGGGACATGAATGACTTAACTAGTTAAGGTGAATCTAGATGGAGAAGACAGATCTGAATTGAAAATGTCCTACATCCTGGAAAGAAAGCACAACTCACTCTGAGATCTGCCTTTAATGTCTAAACTCTTCCCCCTTCTCCACCTCTTTACACATTGAAAACATGCTTTTTCTCTCCTTTTTTCTCTTCCTTCCCCCCTCGTCATTTTTTATTTCTTGTTTTAAACCCATGCTGACTGAAGTCAAACAAATTCCATCATGCTTGTGCCAAGTGGTGGGAATCTGGGTCAGTTTGGGGTCTTTACCCTCCTCCCCCTCAGCATTTTGCCTACCACGTCATTGAGCACAGCACATTTTTATACTCTCTGGTGTCCCACAAAACGCTGTGGTCACATTCCTGTTGCTAGGGTGAAATGTGCATGTCTGAAAATGAGCCTGGCCAGGAATGTGCCCTCTGACACCAAGCAGGCTCCTGATACCACAGTCGTGCCCTTGGAACGGGCTCCGGCAGGACCATGGAATAAGCAGGACGCAGGAGGCCACGAGGAGGGCAAGTGGCCAATGTTTTATCGAGGTCAGGCGTTTATGGAAAAGCAGAGCTGAAGCCACCCATCTTTTGTGCTGGGCTTTGGGAACTCGATAAATGGCATGAGTGGGAAGTGAGGGGGCAGCCCCAGTCTAAACCAGTTGCTGGGTCAGCTGTCACCAGTCCACCGGTCGCTGCGGTAAAAAGGCCCTGGGTGTTTATTTGGATTTATTGAGATAAAACTGCTGGGAACTGAGCTTCCTCTCGGCTCCCTACACCCAGCCCAGACTCTCTCTGTATTTACTGAGAAGGGTATAATCTTTTTTTCAGACGGGTGGTCATATAATTGCTTGCTCTTAAAGTGAAGATGTGGCTCGAGTAGCCCACAAGGAACAGAGACATCTCACTCAGAATAGGAAGTCGTGCAAAAACAACATCCCCGTGAGAGAGATGAGGGGTCTTGTCTGTAAAAACTGTGCATGAAGCCTTATTTCCCAGGGAAGCCTCCCTGCAACTCTCATTCCTTGCTTGATTGAAGTGTGTTTGGGATTCTCTTTTCTCCGCTTGTTACCAATTTAGAGGGTTTCTCTTTCATCTGGAACGAGGAGGATTGGGCATTCTCAGGTTTCTTGAGGCTGGTGGTTTCTGCATCAGCACTGCCATGGCACCTCCAAGTCTCTGTCTTAGAATTACCTGGGTTTAGTGGTCCCAGCTGGAATTTGGGGTGGACGTCCGCAGCAGTGAAGGTCCAGGGAGTGTAGGAAGTCTGGAGCACAGCAACATGAATGAAGCAAACCCTCCATGCTTTAATTCCTTAGCTGTAACACCTAACAGCAGTGCCTCTTTCAGTGGTGATCAGTTCCAGCCCAACTGTGAGCTGGGTACAAACCCCAGGTCTTGTTCACACCATTGCCTAATGGTGAATTTTTATCCCCCTTCCATAGCATTCCCTGAGAAGAAAAAACCCAGCAGTTTCAGGTACCAGAGGATTCCAGTGTATGTTAGAAAAGTTCACTTGTCACCTCTTGCCCCCCATGTCACCACAGAATGGCTTGTGAGGAAGCTGCATCCCTTATATGCTCTGCACATTATCCACCAGGCACTTCTGGATCTTCTTATATTGTCAATCACGCCTAAGCTCATGGATTTTTCTTACGTGACCTTAAAATCTTCTTTTCTTCCAGTTGGAGGCATGTCTGGAATCAAGCGTCCTTCCTCTGAACCTCAGGAGCAGCCTCTTGGGAAGAAAGCTGTTGCAGAGCCTCCTAAACCAATGCCACCAAAACTGCCTCCTGCCCACCCACCAGCCAGAGCTAAACCAAAAGAAACCTCCCCGGTCAACGCGGTAAGAAACATGTTTTGGGGTGTTCTTTAAACCTTAAATCTGTTCGGGGGAACTGGAGGGTATTTTGCTAGTTCAAGGCTCTTAGTGGTAAAGCTGGATGTTTAAATTTTCTACTTGCTGTGGGGGATTTAATCCAGAGGTGTAGCTGCTGCACAGATTCAGGTGGCAGTCACTGGAAAGCCACTGGTCAGCTGGGATTTATCTTGTGGTGAATAGGAGATGGGTGCGTTCCTAGATCTTGGGGATGGAGATTTTTACCAGAAGGTATTAATTTTTGCTAGACAACATTGACTGAATTCTTGGAAACGGGTTCAAAGCAGAGTAGGGACAAATACAGGGTTGAAGAAAGGAAGATCCTCTCTCAAACGGTTAAGGGCCTGTCCCAGCTAATCCAAATTCGAGACCTTTGCACTTCAGTTTCCCACGGATGGACAAAACCCCCTGGTCCTCTGGCTTTTTCCCCTTACTCTCTCCTCCTGAGGGCTGGAGCAGGGATTTTCCTAGCCAACTGGCTACCTGGGAGATGCACAGTTGTATGGGGGGGGCCGTAGCACTGCCTGCTCACAGGCTGCATTTTCCCCACAGAAAGGGGTCCTGGCGGAGAGTGGGAACATCCCGAGCAGCAGCTGTGGGGTCTGTGGGAACCACGTTCACCTGGTGCAGCGCTACTTGGTGGATGGGAAGCTCTATCACAGGAACTGCTTCAGGTACAGTTCTTTGCAGTGGGGGCACAGGCCTGTGAATCACAGAGGGGCAGCCTGGTTCCCTTGGGACTGGAGGGAGGGCAGTGTGAGACACTCAAAGTGATGGAGGACATTTTGGAGGCAGCCTGAGCCTGCTCTTGACCCATGTGGAGGGGAAACTCTTTGCGCAGGTCTGTTTTCATCCACACCTTTCCTACTTCAGGTCATGTTAGCATAGAATCCTAGTGGCTTGAGTTGTAAGGGACCTTAAAGACCACCTCGTTCTTCTCTGAAGCTGTGGCTGCCCCATCCCTGGAGGTGTTCCAGGCTGGGTTGGACAGGGCGTTGAGCAACCTGGTCTGGTGGGAGGTGTCCCTGCCTAGGACCCAGGGTGGAACTGGATGATCTTTAGTGTCCCTTCCAACCCAAACCATTCTGTGGTTTCATGATTCTCTGGGCAACCTGGGCCAATGTCTGAGGAAAGAATTTCTTCCCAATATCTCATCTAAATCTCCCCTCTTACAGTTTAAAACCATTCCCCCTTGTCCTAGCGTTCCCCTCCCTGATCAAGAGTCACTCCCCAGCTTTCCCATAGCCCCTTTAGGGACTGGAAAAGCCTCTAAGGTCTCCTGGAGCCTTCTCCAGGCTGAACCCCCTAAACTCTGTATTCTGTCTCAGCAGCAGGTCCTGTTTTGGTGCCTGAGGAATGTGCAGACATACTGTTCACCGCCAGTGTCATACCTTCACCCTGCCTGTGCTGGCAGTGGAATGGTGCCTGCACTCTCAGCTATGTGTCAGTGGCCTCCCAGTGCTCTGGAGGAGGTTTTCTGAGACTTTCTTATCCACAGGTGCCGGCAGTGCTGGAACGTGCTTCTTCCTGGAAGCTACAAAGCTGGGCCTGAGCCCGGTACTTTCATCTGTACCAGCCACCAGCAGCCAGATGACATCCAGATCTCTGGTCTTCGCAGCACAGGGAATAAACCTGAGAGCACCCCATCCCCTGCTGCTGCCAGGGCGTTCCAGAAGACAGCAGAACCCAAGAAACTGGAGCAGGTGTTGAAGAAACCCAGCCAAGAAGGTCTTGCTAATTCAACCAAGCCATCTGTTTCATCTTCTGGAAGCTCTGGCTTCAAAAGTGTAAATATTCCATGGTCCTCTTCACCTGTAAATAAACCAAATGACTGTAAAGGTACCCCGTTGGGAAATAAAGCAGATCACCATGAAGGTACCCCCTCAGGGGCTCTCTGGACAACATCCGCATCAAAAACACAGCAAGCCCGAGACCATTTTTTTCGGTCATTGGAGTCCTCCAGCAATAAAACCTCTGAGACTAAAAAACAAGTCCCTTCTTCTCATGGCCCTGGTAAAACTACTTCTGCCAGAAGCTCTACTGAGGTCAGCCCAGTGAATGCTGAGAAGGATCAGGCACGTAGCCACATTATGCAGGCTCTGGCTGGATCAAACACCTCTCCAAACAAGCCAGGAGGACCCAGTGCCACTGGCTCCTCAGCATCCAGCAGGTAACTGCTATTTCTTTTCCCCTTTTTACTCCCAAGATAATGCTTTGGGTAACTTGGAGAACTCCCTGCATCTTTCCTCCCTTTTTCCTGACTGCTTTTGTGGCTGAGATTTAAAGACATGTAGAAGGCCTCATCCACTTTGGAATAGAGGCCAAGAAAAGGGCCTGTCCTATGAAAAAGACTCATTAGGTTGTTCTTTTTTCCAGCACCAAGTTTTCTCCCAGCACTTCTCAGGGGCAGAGTCCAGCTCCAAAACCACAGTCCAGCAAAACGGGGTACACGGCACCGAAACAGGAAAAGATTACAGACCCCCTGCCCAAGAGCCAGGCTGCCAGCAGATCTGTTGACTCTGGGCACAAGCAGGAGTCAAAAGGCGTCAAAGGTGAGTTTGAGTGATTCACATGGAGCTCTGCTGGACACAGCATGCCAATTTACACCTTTCTCTTGGACCAGTGTGTTAGTGACTCTGATACTTTCTGTCCATACCACCACATAAGGGTTTTCTGCAATCCTCGGGCTCAACGCGCCTCCGTTTGTCCCCCTTTTAATTGCTCCCTCTAGCATGGTGAGTTTTAATTCTCTGAGGATCTCCAGGTATTAGAAGTTGTACTAGCTGTCATCAAACTTTGGGATCATGGTGGATTTCAGAGGCTTAGGTAGACTTTCCCAGACCTTGCCAGAACCTCAGGATAATTTTTGTGACTGCAGTTGTTGCTCACTCAGCTTCCTTGTCATGAATCTTCCACCATGATGACTGACCAGGGGGTTAAGGGATGATGTTCTGGGGGTACCCAGTGTCTCAACCACTTCCTGGCTTTTTTGGGGCCAGAAGAAGTATCTGTCTGCAGTTTGCTGTCAGCTTGTGGATTTTTTTCTCTCCCTCTTTTGCTGCCCCATCCTGTGGTTTCTGAGGTCTGAGCTGGTTGTATTGTATTGCTGTTGCATGTGGCTGTTCACTTACACCATGTCTGTTTCTGTATCTGTGTAGGGTTTAAAGCATTTGAGCTGAAAGGGGTAAAATTTTACCCCTGAAAGGGGTAAAATGCCACCAAGATCATTTGCTCCCTATTGTACATGAATTCATCCGTGTTAAACTTGCTGAACTGGTGCTGTTTTGCTGCAGTAACATCACAATATCTACCCCAGTGCATGACTTGTCTCCTAAGATCCTCCTGAGACACAAGTCTGCCTTGTTTCTTTTTATTGGGTCTGATATTATCTCACTGTGTCCCTTCCTTTAGGAAGCACAAACGTTGGTGAGGACAAGTCTGAGAGCCCAGCAGAGTGGAGATCCCGGCTGAAGCCTGTGGCCAACAAGTGAGTGTCGTGGAGCTGATGGGTCTCTGTGAGAAGTGAATGGGGATGTCCATGTCTGCAGGTCTGTATGCACGTAGGAGGGAAGTTTTAATACTTCCATTTTCAACAATTTGATGGAAAAGGCAAAGGCTTTAATTTCTGGGGAGCGAAAAATGTATTTCAAATTGCTGGACTCTCATTAGAAAAGTGTGACCACCCTGGGTGGAGATCCAGCCCAGAGTATCCAGAACTCTTCCAGTGGACCGTTCTGCAAGAGGGATGGTTTCCTACCTTTGTCTTTCTTCTTTGCAGAGACCAAGGTGGCTCTAAGAAACCTACTGATAACTCCCAGGTGGGAACAGGGAGCCCAGCACACAAGGAGACAAAGCCAAGTCCATTAGTTGTCCCACCAGCAAAGCAGGACTCTGGTATGAAGGATATGAGCTTTGCCTTCATTTTGCTGTTCAGGCAGGGGACGGCCATTAGTGCTGCAAGGCACAAGAAAGAAGTAGCTATAGATTGTGCCTTGTTTTCAGTGATTCTTGCTCTCTGCACCTGCTTTGGCCCTGTGGTGCCTTTACTTGGAGAACCATCCTTCCCCGAGGAGGGGGACTTCCGTCTTCACAGGGTGCCCTTCTTCTGCAAGACAGCTAGCAAGGTTTCACTTACTCTCTCTTGCATAAACGTGTAATGGTGAGGAATTTTGGTGATGGTTCCCAACCGTTTATTCTTCTCCTCTGCCCTCCCGTTGTACTCTGGCCTTTAGTATCAGTGGTTTCTCCCCGTTTCCTTTGAGCTTGTGCCCCTCGCTGTCATCAAGAGAGAACTGGGACTAGCAATGAAGGAAGCTGGGGGTGAGCGCCAGGGATGATGGGCAATAAAGGGACTTTTAGGAGATGAGGGTTGAAATTTCTTACCCAAAACCTGTCTGTCCTTCTTAATCCAGCTTCATCTGGTGGATTCATGAAGAAGAAGTTGATCCCCAGCTCAGATCTTATCAGGAGTTGTCAGAATTCAACGCAAGGCTGGGAAGACCCTGCGAGCTCTGTCAAGAAGGAGGAAAAGGGCAACCAGTTGAAGAAAAGCACTATCGCATGTAAGGTCTCTTCTGCCTGCTTAAAGGCACTCTCTCCTCTGCACTGTCAGGGGGCAGACTGAGTGGTCAATGTGGGAGATGTGTCCCTGATTTTTCTGTGTCTGAGCCTGTAGCTATTGTCATTGGGGAAAAATCCGTCTCATTAATTTTTATTAGCCAGTTTGGCCTAAGCAGGAACCAGCCAGGCCAGAGAATTCTGTGGGAAAGGGATAAGTTAAAATAGGGATTTTTCAGGGTCGCTGCCCTGTCATTCTTTAGACTTAAAGCTATGAAGAGGACCATCTCCTAATTCCAGGAATTGGGATCTAGTTGATGTCTCTGTTCCTCTCCAGTTGAGTGGCTTTGGGAAATGAAAAGAATGCAGAGAAGTGTCAGCCAGAGACTCCAGCTGGCGGGACACACAATAGCAGCAGCCAAGGCTGCTGCTTCTTATACTTTCAAAGATATTCAGACCAGTTCTGACCAGTTTGTCCCAACCCTTAATCCAGTTTTGTTCCTGTACATTCAACCACAGCTTTACTATGCACCTCTCATCCTATGCCCAGTTGTCCTTGATCCTACATATCCCACCACAGTGCAAATGATAGACTCGTAGAATCCTTTAGGTTGGAAAAGACCTTTAAGGTCATTGAGTCCAACCATCAACCCAACACTGCCCAGTCTGTCACTAACCCATGTCCCTCAGCACCACATCTGCGTGGCTTAAACGCTTCCAGGGATGGTGACTCCACCACTTCCCTGGGCAGCCTCTTCCAAGGCTTGACAACCCTTTTAGTGTAGAATTTTTTTCTAATATCCATTCTAAACCTCTCCTGGTGCAACTTGAGGCCGTTTCCTCTTATCCCATCCCCTGTTCCTTGGGAAAAGAGACCAACCCCCCCTGGCTACCCACTCCTTTCAGGGAGTTGTAGAGAGTGAGATGGTCTCCCCTCAGTCTCCTCCAGGCTGAACACCCCCAGCTCCCTCAGCTGCTCCTCACAAGACTTGTGCTCCAGACCCCTCACCAGCTCCATTGCCCTTCTCTGGACCCGCTCCAGCCCCTCAATGTCTTTCCTGTCATGAGGGGCTCAAAACTAGACACAGCACTCAAGGTGGGGCCTCACCAGTGCCCAGTACAGGGGATGATCACTGCCCCAGTCCTGCTGGTCATACTGTTCCTGACACAGGTTGTCACATTCGGTAACTTCCAGTCAACTGGGACCTCCCCAGTTAGCCAGGACTGATGATAAATGGTGGAAGGGGGTTTGGTGAGCACCTCTGCCAGCTCCCTCAGGTGGAGGATCCCATCTGGCTCCATAGACGTGTGTGTGTCTCAGTGGTGTAGCAGGTCTCTAACCATTTCCCCTTGGATTATGGGGGCTTCATTCTGCTCCTGTTGTCCAGCTCAGGGGAGTGGGTATTTGGAAAACAATTGGTCTTACTGTTAAAAACTGGGGCAAAGAATGCAATAAGTACCTCAGCCTTTTCTTCATCCTTTGTCATTATGTTTCCCCCCACTTCTGATCAAGGATGGAGATTCTCTTTAAGTCCTTTTGTTGCTAATGTATTTATAGAAACTTCTTTTATTGTTTTTATCAAGTTCTACTTGGGTTAGAAATTTCTTGTGACTGCCCTGGTGTTTGCTGCTGTCCCATTTGCTCAGCTTGTTTGTTCTTCCCTTTCCTTACCCCATCTGGCCCTGTCTTATCTGTTTGGACTAGAAGGTCCTCATGGCAGGGCTCAGCCTTGACTCTGATGTTTGTCTTGGAGCAAGCAGGGTGGGTCCCGATGGCTCGGTGGCTTCATGCTTTAGTATTTTTTAGCTGGTTCCAGCACTGTCCTTAGCCTGCACCTCTGACAGCTACAGAGCTTTCAAATTCTAATTGTGTTGTCTGTTTTAAAAACTTAGAGTCATTTCCCTAAAATTTTCAGTCTCCTTTTTCCTCAGACTCAGCCACGAGGTTCAGCATTGCATCTCTCCCAGGAAGTGAGCTGTGAAGATAAGGGAGGCTGGGTTTATGTCCGTCTTTCTAAAGTTTAATGATTTCCGTTGGGGAGTGCCCACTGTGGGAAACTTTCCCAGCAGTCTCTCCTCATTTTCCGTGTCTGTGTGAGTCTGCCATCCGAAAGGCTCTTCTCCTGCTGCTGTCACTTGGCAGCCTGATGGGTTAAGGACAGGCTTTCTGCTCCTCTATAGAGGTCTTTACCCCAGCACTTAGAAAGCTGCTATTTTCCTGCCCTTAATTCCACCTGTGTGGCATAGGGCTGTGGATGGTGAGCATTTCTGTAGACCATTAAGTTTTCTTTAGCATATATAGTGTTTTCTGTTGAGAAAGGAGGTTCCAACTCTCCTACTTCCAGTTTGCAGGCAAGCAGCCAACCCGTCTTGTGTCTCAGGACAGAACTTGAGGATATGGGGGGATATCAGACCCTGAGCTGGTCAGGAGAGCATCGTTTTTCTAGCTGTCCCCCTCCAGTGACCTCGGTTCCCCTTTCTGCCTTGGCTGAAGAAGCTGCAGAGGTCAGAGCATCTGGAGATGCAGGGCTGAGCTGGGAGAGGGAGGTGTTGCTCGGGCGCCAGCATGAGGGACAGGTCCTTCTTGGAGGAACTTTTAAGAGAAGTGTGAGTCGCAGGTAGCATAGAGGGCAACAAACCAGCAGCATCCAGAGGGACAAGTGGCCTGATGGAGGCCAGCAGTGCAAGGACAACACAGCTGATTGCCACATTCAGCATCTTCTCCTTTTGGACTCTCAGAAAACGCAGTAGAGCCAGGACTGGGCCAACTGGAGAGATGTCCTTGAGCTCTTCCTTGAATCACCACCGATTTCCAGAGACTCTCAGGAGGCTGCCCTAGTCTGTCTGTCCTGTCTTTCTCCTTGTGTGTGCTGAGCCTGTGCAGCTGCTGCCTCTCTTACAGCCCTGCTCTTTTCATACGAGAGTTTCCCTTCCTATCACATCATCCACGGATGCTTCTGTTCTCTCTCTGCGGTAATTATCCAGCCCGGCCCCTCGGGTACCCGAATACCTCACACTCTTCTGTAGTTATCCTTGCAGCACAGTTGGGCAGAGGAAGCTGAGGCACAGTGGAACAAACACACGTTGCTTAAGGATTGATTTTAATAGGTGTCCAGGGCCTAAATAATGCTGTGTAGTGGGGCTTAAGGGACTTCTCACCTAAGGAAGTGTTTGGTGGAAGGAATTGAACCTTAGTTTCCTGAGGCTTTTGCTAAGGTCCCCTAGACCATCTTTTTTTCATCAGTATTTACTGATACTTCTTTGTACAAGAGCACCGAGAGGGGCATTTTGAAGTATATCTTGGTGTTTCCTCTGACAGTAATCCAATATTTCTGTTCTATCCTTTGCAAGCTTTTGCCCCAGTAAGGATGTTTGAGTTTTAACAAGATAATGGAACATGGAAGTCAACATTCTCGGGTGCAAGCTCCCAAGTCACACCTGAGTTAGGTGACTGCCTCTGCCCTGCAGAAGCATCTCTTCCGAGTCAGGCATGTCTCTGTCAGTGCCCTCTGTTGTGCTTTCTGCTGCTGCAGGCACTGTCCCACACCCCAAAAATATTTCAAGTTTGTTGTGGTGTTTTAGTTTGTTTATTTGTTTTCTCCCTTCTAGTTAAACCCTCTGTTCCAGAAAGTATCAAGAGCCCTGAAGTGGTGTCCCCAACCAAGGTATGGCTGAAACCCCGGAGTAAGGGGAACAGGCTGGGGTTGCTGGGTATCCTGCTGGTGTGCTTACCCAGAAATATCTCAGTTTGTCTTAGTGGGAGAGTTTATTTGAATTCCCAGGGAAGGGGTGAAAGGCTGTAGGACAGAGAGAAGGTGGAGAGACTGATGGTTGTCTCCCATCCAGGGGGACAATAGAGGCTGGAATAAAGTGATGCCAGACAAAATTCTGGCAAAGTCTGTTAGGGCTGTGAGCTCAGCAGGCAGCCTGAGGGCACTAAGCTGTGTTTGTTCCTCGTTTTGGTTTCCTAGCTGCACCCAGACTACCTCTCTGAGGAAGAAATCCAGGGGAAGGTGCGGGACATCGAGAAGCAGCTGGATGAGCTGGAATTGAAAGGAGTGGACCTGGAGAAGCAGCTACGCGGTTGCGAGGGAGGTAAAGACGACCAGGGGTCAGCTCTGTTACGTTGGGGAGGTGTCAGGCTCATGTCCTACCCCCAGGCATTCTTGGCTCCATTTCTAGGAGCTCATCCTATGTGTGAGACACCAGGTGCCAAAGGTACCTGCTATAGCAAGATAAAGCCCTGGGAATTTTTGAACCCTGTTTCCTAACTTATTGATTGAGAAAGATCTGGTGTTTATTTGGCTGAAGATGAGGGAGTTTGGGGAGTGGAAAGCTGCTATTGATCTGGAGTTTGGATCCAAAGCCAGACTGGCAGTCATGGCTAGCTCCAGTTTGGCAGGGCTCAGTGAGTTCATTCAGAACGTCAGAGCTAGGCCAGCCACATGGAAGATGAATTGGGTGCCCTGTGGCAGGTTGGGGTTGTTCAGCCTGGAGAAGAGAAGGTTCTGAGGAGACCTTAGAGCCCCTTTCAGTCCCTAACGGGGCTTCAGAAAAGCTGGGGAGGGACTCTTGATCAGGGAGGGGAGTGATAGGACAAAAGGTAATGGTTGTAAACTGGAAGAGGGGAGATGGAGATGAGATCTGGGGAAGAACTTCTTTGGTGTGAGGGTGGTGAGAGCCTGGCCCAGGTTGCCCAGAGAAGCTGTGGCTGCCCCATTCCTGGAGGGGTTCAAGGTCAGGTTGGGCAAGGCTTTGGGTGACATGGTGTGGTGGGAGGTGTCCCTGCTCAGGGCAGGGGGTGAAATGAGATGATCTTTAAGGCCCCTTCCCACCCAAACCAATCTGTAATTCTATGATTCTGTGAACATCTTCCTTGAACCTGCTGGGAATGATCTGTTCCCCTTGTACCCAAGGGTACTGAAGAGGAGCTGTTTTCACTTCAGGTTGCCTGTAGCTCATATAAAGGCTCTCCCTCAAGTGGTTGTGTGTTTAAACCAGGGAGACTGAGCTGATGCAGCTTCTGAAGGACTCTTGCCCTTTGTTTCTTTTGCAGACGAGTCTGAGGATGCCCTCATGGTGGATTGGTTCAAACTGATCCATGAGAAGCAGCTGCTGCTCAGACAGGAGTCGGAGCTGATGTACAAGTAAGTACAACCAGAAATTCACCCGTCTGCTCCCGCACGTCACCTGTGAGCAGTAAGTGGGGAAGGGCAGGGAAACATGGCAGCCCAAACAGTAATGTGCCAATTGGTAGGATGAGGGAGGGCTTGAGGACATCTCTGGGAGAAGTGCCAGCACCCTGAGGTGTTAACTGGTGGGTTAAAGCTGAGCACCCAGGGTCTGTGATGAGTTTGGGGGGAAGGAAAACTTACAAATATGATGGAGGAAGATTTCTCTTGACCCACCCATACCCGGGTGGTCAGGAATGCAGCGAGGTTTGAACACAATATGAGAAGGGTCCAGCCCCAGCACATGGAGGGGCAGTAACTTATTGCTTCTATGGTTCCTTCCAGGATGAAGCAGCAGAAGCTGGAGGAGCAGCAGTGGAACATCGAGATGGAGTTGCGACATCTCATGAGCAAGCCAGGTAAGGACCAGCTTCTCCAAGTGTCCTGCTGGCCCCTGGAGCCCTCTACTTTGCATGCCAGCCCTGGGATGTCCCTCAGAGCTGAATGACACTGCCAGGGATGACAGTTTCACTGCGAGGTGTTTCCTGGCTGCTCTGTCAGGCTCTCGGGTGCAGATTTCCTGTAGCATCCAACCCTCCTGTGCTTCCTGAGGGGATGTAGGGGGTGTCCCTGAAGGTGAGGATGATAAAATTTGGGCCTGTGAGATGGACTTGCTGGAGCAGGATGGAGGCAAGAGCCACAGTGAGGAGGTGGAGCTCACCTACAGCTGTGAGATGGGCTTCCCTTGTCTTGTGCAGAGGAATGGAAGACACCCAGGGAGAAGGAGCGAGAGAAGGAGCTGCTGGAGTCGTACCTGAACACGGTCAACGATCGGAATAATATCGTGGAGTGCCTGGATGAGGACAGAATCAGGTGAGGGCCCTCAGATGGTGGGAGATGAGCCAGCACCAGGGATGATATCCTCTGCTGCCCAGGCTGTAGGGGTGGATGAATGGCTGTAATCCAGGCTTGTGCTCCATGAGAGGTGGGTGGTGATCTGTCACCAACCATCTTGTCCTAAATGCTGCTCCTGCTGCCATTGCTTCCTTGGCAGCTGTTAGAAACCGAGATGAGGATGCAGCCATGTTCAGTACTGTTTCCAGCTAATGCTGCTCTGAGGACAAGGGCTGTGAAAATGCAGAAGGTGAGGGAAGAGAGGGGGAGGCTGGAGCTGGGGAGGATGGAGGCAGCACAGGAGCTGCAGGAGGACTCTGGGAACGTGAAGCCAGGATTGTGTTTGTTGCTGCAGCAACAAAAGAACAACTGTGGCCACGAGTTGGATCCTGCCCCAAGTTCAAAGGAAGGCTGCTGTGTGAAGTAGCTGGATTTGTGCCTCCTGTTGCTGCGAGCAGTCTCTCTTTCTTGACCCCAAGGCACAGACTCCAGCTTGAGGGTTCTAGTAATGCCCAAGTTTTTGCCCAGGCCCCAGGACACAGCAGCGTGTGTTTGTCCCTGACTGCGCTGAGCACCTCAGTGGCACCCCAGGCTGCTGGTGTCTCAACCTTTATTCGTCTCCTCCGGTGTGCTGGTGTCACACAACTCGGTGAGCTGAGGTGATTCATAGGCTGGCTGGGACAAAGTCCTCCCTGACGTAGTGCTGGGCTGCCTCGGGCTGGAAATCCCCGCGCAGGGCCTTGATTACAAAGGAACCAGATGCAATTTGCTAATGTTTAGGTCTCCTCGGTCTGGTTGGGTTTTCTCCTGCACCATTCTCAGGGTGTGCTATGGAGGTTGGTTACTTTGACGAGGGGAACAACAGCAGCCTTTGCGTGGCTTTTAGTGTCTACCACCTTGTCGTGAAACACAGCATAGTTTTCTAATGCCACAATGTCCCATTACAGAGAGCAAGAGGAGGACCAGATGTTGGCAGACATGATCCAGAGGTTGGGTAAGGGCCCTTTCTACTGTCACAGAGTGGCTCTGGGTGGCACTGGGGTTGTGAGTCTCAACCTGCTCTGTGTCTGCTCCTCCTCCTGCAGATGGATCTCTGGAGAGCCAGGAGTCAGACAAGAAGAAGAACAAGTTCCGCTTGTCCAAAATATGGAAGCAGAAAAATAAGAACAAAGCTCAGGAGTGATGTTCCTTTGCCCAGTGGCCCAGAGAGGGCCATCAAAGGGATGTTCCTTCCTCACTGCTGCTTTCCTGGAGTCGTGCAGGACTGTGATGAGGCTCCTTTGCTCCCTGACACAGAGCCTGCAGGTTTGTGGACGTAATGGACGGTGTGAATCCCCTCTGGCGCTGGGATGGAACCCAGGGATGCCTTTTCCAGAAGGTGGACTTTGAAGACTGTTCTTCTTCTTTGGATGTAGCTCAGAGCTGGCTTCGGCCTCGTTGGCAGCTCAGGGGGACAGAGCTTGAGTTGCCCATCCTGAATGCAGGAGTGTGGCGCTGCATTGTCACCCCACGGTGCCCCGCTTGTGTCAACTGGGGCTGTGCTGGTCTGCAAAAAAGGCCTTCCTCCATCCCTTCCTCCCTCCCTGCATGTGCTGTGGCTCTCTGGGCAGAATCAGAGATGCAGAGAGGGAGGTGCTGTGGGACAAGAGAGACTGAGGGTTTCCCCCTTATCATACCAGTGCAAACTGGAGCTGCAGGCCCCACAGCCGAGGGGAAGCAGGGAGCAGAACCACCTCTGTATCTATGGGGTGGGATGTCCTAGACCCAAAGCAGTTTCAGCAGTAGTGCTCTCTTTCCAGACCTCCTTTTGGAAGGTGCTGCAGGCTGGTTTCTCAAAGCCATGAGAGGTTCTTTACTGCTTCATTCCCTCTGTGGGGGAGATTTGTAGCTTCTGGCTTCCTCTGACTGCCCAGTGATGCAGGGTTTTCATTGCCCACCCTGCTGAAGATGAACAGAAGTCTTCTTTTAACAACCTGGTGCTAACTGGGAGCAGAAGGGAATGATTAGGTTTCCCTCACCCACTAGTCTTCCGTGTGAGACCAGCATTTCATCTCCTGAGGCTCTGTCCCTGGCCAGCCAGCTCCCTCAGGGGGTGCTGTGGTTCACCTTGGTGGGACCAGGAGAATACGAGCAGGCCCTGGGCTGTTGGCAGTGAGTCTTTCCACTCTTCCCTCAGTCCAAAGAGACAGGAGCCAAACCTCTGCCTGGTGTGGCAGCATCCTCTCTTCCCAGTCTACCGTCAAGGATGGAGATGGTCAGGGAAAGGTCAGAATAATTTGTGATGTCTCTAACTCTGGTATGTGTGGACTTCCCTGCCTTTCCCTCCTCCAAGCCCAGTAACTTTGGAGGTTTCTTGGGTCCTGTTCTCCAGCAGGGCCTGGGTTTTTGCAGGGTGAGGGTTTGTTCCCGGTTGCAAAGCAGAGGCGATGCATCCCTTACCCACGAGGTGGCAGTGGGACTCTCTGTCCCAGGCAGCCTGCCCTGGGCACCGCAGGGGTGTGCTGGGCGAGGTACCAAGTGCCTGAGGGGGTTCCTGGTGCCCACAGCGTGTGCCATGTATGGACATGCCATGGGTCACCCTGTACCTGCATATGCTTTTGGCCAATAAAGAGCCGCTGGAGCAAATCCCGAGAGTCCCAGTGCAAATTTTGGATGTGTGTTACTGGTTATGGGCTGCCCTGGTCGCCGTGAGCCCTGAGAATCCCTCTCTGTGGCTGTGGTGGAGAGGTTCTCCTGCCCAGAGCTCGGAGACCAACAGCAGGTCCTAGGAGATCAACAGCGCTGAGGGATTTCTAAGTGGTTTCATTTTCCTGTTGAACTCCTCCTGCCTCTTGGATAAATGCATTTTCCCCAGTTCTGCTTTAGCACCACAGATGTCCCCACACCTTGGTGGGACCACAGCCCAGCCAGCAGTTTGGGGGAGAAGACGAGGAGGCAAGGCTTGTTCCGTGGCGTTGGTGACCCGAGAGGCTGAGCTGTGGTTTCATCAGGTGAAACACTGACGGAAGCACTGTCACCACTCTCCTTGCTCTGTGCTCTCCCAGAGGGAAAGACAAGTCTTTAAGGTAGGTCCCTTCCAGCACAAACCATTCTGTAATTCTACGGAGTGGTCTCCAGGTAGAGAAATACTGAGAAGAGGAGTAGAGACAGGGCCCCACCTCCCTCACCGGGACATGGGGAACAGGAGGTGTGAGGCTCAGTTATTCCTACGCTGAGGATGATGGGATAAATTATGGAGTGATGATCCAAAGGCACCCTGCCCAGAGACCCAGACTCTTGTCTGTACTGATGGAGAGCTCTCTGGTCATGGCCAGGGTCTACCACTACCAGCCCCAGCTCCTGCATGTCCAGTCAGCTGCTGGTTTGGACGATGAGGACAATCCAGCTTGTTCCTCCTTCCTCTGCCTTGTATGTGGGCCTCAGAGGATTTGCGTTTCTACCACTCTCCTAATCCAAGGCTTGAAATGAGCTGGAGACGAACTAAGCCCTTGGCTGTGGTGGAGAAAAAAAAGGGAAGGGCTTTTTTCCAGCTGGCTGCTTTGGTCCAGGCCCATTCCCCCTCCTGACCCCCTCTTTTGCTCTCCCAGTGCGACCAGCTTTGCTCGCCCCATTGAAGGGCTCCAGGAGGCAGAGCGGGAGGATTTGGCCTTGGGATTGAGCAGGGAAGGGGGGGGTGTTGGGAAACCAGCTCTCGACTGCCTCTCCATAGCAGTCGCCCCAGGAGTAATTGGGCGATCCAAGCACCTTCCTGTAATCCAGCAGGAATCGAATTCCTCTCTGTTCTCTGTGGGAAAGGTCTGTTTGTGCTCTGCCCCAGCCCCATCGGAGGCCGAGCCCCGAGGTCAGGCTGAGTAGGGGGTTGGTACGTTGCTGTGTGCGTGTGGGTACCTGCATTTTGCTCATGACCGAGACCTTAATTGCTCTCCTGGGTCAGCTGTTCCACTTCCAAAAAGGTTTGAAGCAGAGTGAGCTTCCCATTCCTCTCCTGGTGGCCTCTGGTCGGGTCCTGGTGGCCTTGCCAGCTCCTGGATACCTGGAGAGCTGCTACCTCTGCTTTCTTTACCTGAAGATGAGCATGAGGAACTGTACAGGAGCTGCATCCCTGAGCCTCTGCCCTTTCGGATGCTTTTGGGGTTCCTTCTGCTGGCTCGGGGTGACGGGGAGGCTGCCGTCTGCTCCAGCACGTCAAGACTTGCAGATGAAGCTGTGATTAGGCAGCGTGTGTGTGTGTCTGTCTCTCTTTCTCTCTCTCTCTCTCTCTCTCTTCTGCCGTTTTCTTTAATTACAATCTCGGAGGTAATTTCTGACGCATCATTAACAGTTCTGAGTAAACAAGGGGAATTCTCCAAATTATTCGCCATGAGCACAAAGGGAAATAGGCTTTCATCGTCTCCCCCTTCATCCAAGGAAGAAGCTGATCAGTGGCAGACACAGGGAGGGTGAGAGCGTCGTGGCTGCCCTGGGACGCCTCCAGTCAACTTGAGATGAAGCAGAACCCTGTTCATCCAGCCGATGGAGAGGCCACCGCTCCAAAAGCCTCCAGCTTTTGGTCCTTGCTGCTGAGCTAAGCGTCCAGGGCTCTAAAAGCAAAGTGCATCTTGCCTGTGACAGCTTTGGGCGCTGCTTTTGAGCATCCACCTCCCATTTCCAGCTGGATGAATGAGCTGGGCAGGAGACAGGACACATCAAAAGCATCCTCAGGGCTGTGTCTCAGCATGGAAGGTGATATGCTGGTCGTGGAATCTCAGGGTGATGCCTGAGACAAGCGCAGGGTTGAGAAGGCAAGGATGGAACACTGATCTGGAGGGACTTGGGGCCTGGTGGAACTGATGGATANTGGAGCGACCTGATCTGATGGGAGGTGTCCCTGGCCAGGGCAGGGGATGGCACTGGATGGTCTTTAAGGTCCGTTCCCACCCAAACCATTCTATGACTCTGAACTGGCAAGGTCTCTGAGAGATGCTGGTGCTCCCCCATGAGAGCAACAAATGCACCTGGCAGCTGGGGTGGGAGGAGGTGGCTGGAGAGGACCTCTTAGCTGGGAGTCCATGGAGTTCCAGCCTCGTGGAGGGCTGGGGGGGGAAAGGGGCTTCATTAGAGGGGAGGCACGTGGAGCTGGGACGAGGCGGTCGCAGCCCTTGGGGCACCCACACCCTCTCTGGCACAGCGGCTGCGGCAGCAACCGAGGGAGCGAAGGTTATTTATATTCATGTTGCGGCTCTGCCAGCCATGACTCTGTTATCTGCCGTGCATGAATATTATTTGAATACGGAGTTTGTCGTGACCATTCTTCCGTGTGAAACGGGGGATTTGCGGTGGGACGGGAGCCCTCCCTCCGGCTGTCAGTCAGGAGGGGTTTCCTTTTCCTGTTCTCGTTGGAAGCCGCGTCCCCAGCAAGGTGAGACAGTGGACACTTTTTCTCTTGTTAATATCCATGTCTAATCTCCTCTCAGAGGGGCCCTTTGTCCTAGACTGTAGCCAAGATGAGTAATTCAGGGATAGATGAGACGCTATAATTGGTTTGTGACAAATTAAAACATTTTTCCTTCGGAGCTGAGAGCAGGACTGTGGTCTGGAGCTGTCAAGCGTCACAGGGGAGGGCGATTTTCGGTGTAAGCGCATTGCAAATTGGCTCCAGATACGCCTTGGAGTCTGAAATTAAACTCCAGCTGGTGACTCTTCTTGGTTTGGGTTTTATTTTAGGAGGGCACAAAGGGAACAAGTGCAGGGAGGGAGAACCTCATCGATAAAGAGAATACAATGAGCTGGGGGCCAGAATGAGCCACAGTGGGGATGCTGGAGGGCACCTAGAGGTGGGATGGGAGTGAGTGGGCCAAGAACCTGAGCCCACCGTTGCCTGCCTTTCCTTGACGGTGCTCTCAACGGTTCCTCCATCACATCCCAGCGACCACAATGGAAAGTTGGAGCTCACGCCATCTCTTCCCCTTGGTCTCAAGTGGGTTCCTGGTACAGAACTTCCTCAGGAGCTGGTCCTTGTTCCGTAATACTTGTATTTCCAGGCTAAAGGAGAGTCTCTCACCTCCACCTGGAGAGCAGGAGACCAGCTAAAAAGTCAGGAACACAGAGGTGATGGGGTCAGACAGTTTGATTAAGTGTTTCGTTTCACCCTGAGATGTTTATGAACTGTTTTGGGACAAAGGGATGGAGGTGGAAAGAAAATGATTTCTTGATGCAGCTGCTTGATGCTGTTTAATGGACAGTGCTACGGCAGCGGCACCTCCACCTTGCGGTAGATGGAGAATGAAGGAGTGCATGGAGAGCAGGCTTGGGAAGGACATGGAGCTATAAAGGGGCTTTAAAAGAGGCAAGAAGAGTTACCACATGGGCTGGTGTGGGTGTTAAAGGAGGTGGGGAAGGAAGCTGTGAGATGGGAAGAGTGGACAGAAGACAGAGGTGTTGAGGGTGGGCCTTGTCAAAGTGGAGGGATGGAGACCGCGGGCAGGTTCAGTGTGGGAATGGGTCAGATGAGTGGAAATGAGGCCTTGAATTGTTTTCTCAAGATTTTGCATCTGATACCAAAGAAACCCCAAGGAAGGGGTGCTGTGAGTTTTTCAGGGGGCCTGTGTCTCAAAGTGAAGGAGACGGTCTGGAACAGAAACTTGTAGGTATCGAAAGAGGACAGCACAAAGGTTGTCAGGGAGTTGGAAAAGTTCAGATCCTGGAGGTGTTGGGTGAGGAAAGGAAGAGGAGAGATCTGGGCATCTCCTGGATGTGAAGAGTAAAATTAGAGGTCCAAGGTGGCAGGGTGATGGTGACAGGGAGTTGGAGGCCTTGGAAGGAGAGATCACAGGATCTAGTTTAGCAATAGAAAGTGCAAAGACGCAGCAAATCCTGAAAGGCAGGATCAGATGGTGAGCTGTGACTGGTGTCACTGGCATTAAGACGTTGGCTAATCCGGTTTAAGGGGATAAGCCCAAGGAAAACTGTGGAGACCTAAATTGGAGCTTGTCACTCTCCTGTGGAAAGCAGAAGGGTGGAGGAGGAGAGGAGGATTTGCTGAGTGAGCCCCCGGATGGTTGGTTGGAGACAGAGGGAGCTGGAGGAGGATTGTGGAGATGAAGGGTCAGGAGGGATCAGGTGGGAAGGAATGACAGGAGCCACCAAAAGCAGCACGGAGTAGAGAAACCCAAGGAGAGGCCATGGGACAACTTTGCGAGGGGTGGCCGGGGCAGAAGATGATCTATGGGGTGGGGGAGGGAAACGGGTGGGAGAAATTGGGGAAAACCTGCTTAAACAGAGATGTCTGTGGCGGGCGTGCTGTATTTCAAAACTGACGCTCCATTTTACTGCCTTTTCTTACTGTGAGTAATTGCAATAGCATAGATCATGTTTAATTGTCTTGCTGATGAGGGTAAAATAAATACTTAGCTGCATAGTTTTCATCAATATTGCTGGACATATTTCAAGGAGGAGACAGGGGAAGCACTGAGAGTTTGTAACCGGAATTGCAAGTTCTGGAAGATACCACTGGTCTAGTTTCAGTCCGTATTTATAACTTCCCTGGTTACGGTTTGTCCAGGAACCTCCTGGGCTGCACAATTGCTCTTTTAATAGCTGACCTGTAGCCCGTCCTCAGTGGTGTAACTGGTAAGGTAGCAGCGAATCTATAGAAAAGCGGTGATTATGGTCTGGGAAGCTTATACGATGCGTATCAAAGCCAGTGTGGGAATTGCGTAAGTGTGATGTAGGTCTGGCACTCAACTGATAAGAGTCATATCAAGGGAATAACTTAATTAACTGGTCTTGATCAAAGAACTATATGAATTCAATAGCCCAGTTTTCAGCACTAAATGAGGAAGTTTAGAAAAACTGTACTTGACGCAATTATCAATTTTCCTGTCCGAGGAGCTTTGAAGTGGCATTAAGGAGGGACAGTCTGTTGTTCCATTTAGGACAACTTCCTCCCTCCCTCCCTCAAGTGATCATGGGGCAGTGGGGCCCCCTCTCCTTTTCAAGTGCTCATTTGAAATGGTCTGAAGCATAATAAACACAGGATGCCAAGGGGAACAGTATCTCGGCTTTCACAAGCTAATTGTTTCGGACGGTGTAAATCAGGAACAAAGAGCTGTCCTTTCCCTGCCAGCCAGAAAAAAAACATGGCTTAATTTCTCTATAGCTTTCATTTTGCCCAGGATTTTGGAGGTCCCGTTAACGTTCCAATGGTCCAAGACCTTTTGGTCCCTCTGGCACATCTGCTCTGCCACGTGTGGCTCAAACAAGATGCTGGGATGAGAGCAAGGAAGGAGTTAGGGTGTAGAAAGTCTTCTAGAAGTCTTTAAAATGCCCAGTGCCGTGTGCATTTGTCCAGTTTGGATGTGTGACACCAACACAGACGTGGTGTTGGGTGTCTGTACCACAGGTGAGATTTCTGTGCTGAATCACTTTTTGGGTCAAAGGGAGGGGGAAGTCCCTGAACCACAGCAGTCCAGATTTGGGACACTTTGTCCATATGAGCCTCTTCTCCTTGATGGGCCCCTCGGACAACTCAAACAGGCACCAGAGTTGGGTTTGCAGCTTAATTAACTGGTGAAGCGCTGGTGTGGTCTTTGGGCATAGAGGTGTCCCACCACAACTCACTCAAGCCCACGGAGGTGGATTTGCCCCTGCTACAGGATTAATGCGCCTGAATCTGGCGGCAGAGAGGGAGGATGTGTCAGTGCTCTGCAGAGAGAGAACATCTCAACCCCTTCCCTTGGATTCACTCACAACTGGTGACAAAGTCAATGCCTAAATGCTGAGGCAAAGATGTCCTCTGCTAAGGGGGCATCAAGCCATGACACAGATCAGGGGACAAGCAATCCTGGAACATGGAGTGACATTGGGTCTGGTGTTTCTTTATTTTGTCAATGATGGTTAAAAAAAAAAAGATATATATATATATATATATAGGTAAAAAATGAGAAATCAAATGCTGAAACATCATGAGGAATATTAGCAAAAGGCCTGTTCTGCTGAGGGGTAGGGTTTTAATGGACTTTCTGAGTAAAATCAGGCCTCTGTATTTGGTCCAGGACTAAAAAGGGTGTCATGGTTAGTCAATGAGAAATCTGGCTGATGAAGTCCATCTCCTTATGGAAGTTGAGCTTTAACCTTCTGCAGAACTTTGCAGCTATTTTCCGGGAGATAGAGAGGGGGGCAGCCCTGTGCTGCCCCTGGCATCATCGCACATGCCCCGCTCCATTTGCTGATGGCTTCTCTCCCCTCCTTTGTGTC
Organism: Nycticryphes semicollaris; assembly: GCA_013400055.1. Classification (NCBI taxonomy): domain Eukaryota; kingdom Metazoa; phylum Chordata; class Aves; order Charadriiformes; family Rostratulidae; genus Nycticryphes; species Nycticryphes semicollaris. Next base: position 548,457 of record VXBJ01004822.1, on the reverse strand, counting down.
CAGCTGGTGTCCTGGAGACACCTCTCTTCTTAGTGCAGGAGATGGTTCCTTTTTCCACTGTTATTTTGGCAGACCTCAACTAGCTCTTCCAGAGAGACGGGCCAATGCCTTTGGATACACCTCCTGGAAAAGGGTATGTAAACCTCGTTCATCCATTAGTGACAGGAGAAAAGTCCTACTGCTCTCAACTGCTGCTGCCTTCAAACAAGGTTCCCTACTCTTCTCCATCCCCTGAGGACTGTGTCCTTCCCACCAGTGAGTACATCGTTCCTGAGGCAGGGAGAACAGGGGATGTGTCGAGGCTACTGTGAAAAGCTGAGAAGCCTGAGAAAGACCCTTGGGAATTCAAGGATTAATTCAATTTCCTTACAGCTCCAGGACTCCCCACTGCAGAACACAGATGAACTTTGGGTTTGCTCTCTGAAATGAGGTGCTTCCACCTCCTGGGCAGAAAGGGGGAATAATTTCCAAAGGTACCAAGTCTTGGGTCTTCCCCAGAACAGGACCAGGGGATGGAGGTGGGACAATTGGCTCTCTTGAGCCACATAACTGGTTCTTCTCCAGGAGCTGTAAGGGAGCTGGGTGCTGGTAGCTGGGAGGCGAAGCTGCAGCTGGCCACGCCAGCTCTGAACAGCGAGGGCAGTTAGAGATCAGAAGAGCTGGGGTGGCTTCGTCACATTTCCCTGCTGCCGTTCTGGAGGTGATAATATAATTCATATCAGAAGAGTTAGTGGGCTGAAAATGAATTGGAGAAATCAATCCAGAGGGTATAAATGAATTAGCATGTAAATGAGGACACTTGCTCTACATAGTTTAATATTGCCTGCAGCTGTAAATAATTCCAGGGATGGAATCAAAAGCCGCAAACAACTTCATTTTTGTGCTCCTCCCCCGTCCGGGAGCACCTGCAGCTACGACCGACCCACCCTTGCAGAATCATCGCATTGCAAGGGAATTAAAGGAGATGAGATGTATATAAGTTATTTTATTTATTATTATTTTTTTTCCCTGATTGGCCATTATTTATGAGGCTGCTGCTCCTGGCTTTGTGCACTCACACGGCAGCGAGGAGCGGTGGGGAAGGGGGAGGCCGGGTACCGGCATTGCGGGGAGATCTCGCGCGGTGTATCATGAGCCATCCTGGTCACCCTGCGGTGGGTCAACGCGTGTGAGAAATAGCAATTTCTCACCAAGACCTGCAGCACAAAAGGTCTTGACCATGATGAAGGACTTACCCTTCCCGGGGGGTCCAAGGGTGGGAGAAGTGGGTGCTTGGAGAACAGGAGCCAAATGGAGTGAGCGGCGGTTTAAATCAAAGGGTGCTTGGAGGTATCTGGAGAGATGGGAAAGGGTTTGCACAAGAAGCAGGGTGGGACTTTGAGGACTGTGTGGCCTGAAAAACTGGAAGAGGCGGAGGAGAGATGGATCATTAGAGTGGGGAAGGTGTTGGAGTACCCCTTTATGAGAGGCAACCAAACAAGAGCAGCTGATTTAGCCTAACAAAACGAGGGCTGAGGGGAGATGTGATTGCACCGGCAGATAAACACAAGGGAGGGAGAGGAGGTAGTTCAGCGAAAGGCCAGCGTTGATACCAGAACATGCAGATACAAACTAGTCATGAATACATTTCAGAGGGAAATGAGATGGAAGCTCTAAGCGCCAGAGCAGAGACTATGGAGAGTCCATGCAACCAGGCTGCTCTCGCACTGGCGTTTGGGTGTAAAACAGGATTATAGGAGCAGATCCCTCGGGATCGGGTGACTGCGTTTTGTGATCTGGGAAGCCCTGCCTGTTGCCAAAAGCCCCTTTAATATTCTGGCAAGGGGAAGGATGCAGATCGGAGGAGGGCATATGTTTCATTGAGTGATTCCAAGAGCGGTTGTTGAGAGCTCTTGGAGTGGGGCTGATGACAGGAGGTTAAAGATGATCCTCGACAGTCTTTTATCAGCGCTTCCCTCTTGTTTTTGACACTGACGGATCACTGAGTTCCCTCTTTCATCAGGTTGGAGTTTCAGGTTCTGCACTAACTAGATCTCCCAGGTGGACTGGAAACACTGATTAAGATGGATAGAGTGAAAGCAAGTCCATTAAATTGTTAATAAAGAATATTACACACATACCTTAATCTGCAGCTAGCCTGACACTTTATAAAAGTACATTAGGATATAATCCAATTGAAGCCACAATATCGAGAACATCTTATCTCATCACAAATTGAAATTATATCATATTCCTCATTTCTTAAATTAAAAAGCTAAAACCTTTTAGTTTGCTCTCATATGCTTGTGTAAAACTTAATCAGTGGTTTTAACAACATTATTTTTCAATATGGGCCATTTCTGCTCTCATTTATTTACAAGAGAGAACTTCCTGGTAGGAGAAGTGATTCAATTTGCGGGAGGATACATCAAGCACTTAAGGATTTTGTAGGGGATTGATTGATTATTTATCATGTTATCTTGCCTGGAGACGTCTGATATGCCTGTGCTTTTGCTATCTCTCATCCCACCTAATGCTCTTCCTTCGCATCTCGCTCCCATCCGGTGCCAAGGGCGCTCGTGTCCCTGCAGGGGTGTGTTGGGGGGAAAAGGGGGTCAGGGAAGGTGAGGCTGAGGCTGGCTCTGCTGGGATGAAGACGCTGGACTGGGCAGATAGGAGAGATTCATTTCACTGGAAGACAGCACAGAAGTAAGAGAGGTTAAAGGGTGGGTTGAAATCCTGCTGGATTTTAACCACGGGCCGTGGAGCTGCTCGGCCATCTCTAAGCACGTCAGATACTTCCTTCCTCACAGAGGAAGGAGTTGGGGCACCGAGAGGTTTGCTGGAGGACCCCTCAGGAGCAAAAAATGGCCCTGAAGGACCATCAGCCCTGGTTGGTAGCTCAAGCCTCACCTCAAGCTACACTTGCCAGGGTAGCTGTAAACACCTTCAAGTTGCCTGGCGAAGAGCTGGGTAATGTCTGGGTGCTTCTGCGGGACCATGCTTTCTGCTCAACTGAGCTGTCCTGATGATGCACTGCCAATGGCTTGCCCAGAGCTTTTTGCAAAACCACCCTTGTTCCCTACGTTTGTGATGAACATGCTGACCCCATAGCACCAGACTTGGGGTGCGGAGAGGAAGGGGCCACCTCTTCATGCTTGAAGGAAACCACTTTCATAGCAATAGCAGGGGGTGCTGACTGTCCTCTTCTTGTTAGTGATGGCGTGTCCTCTGAGGAGGTGTGGAGCCTGAGGCCAAAAGAGACACTCAGGGTCTCCATTTGGGAGGAATGACACCCAGGTGCCCTGCAAGAGGGCTGGGGCTTGAGCTTCATCTTGAATGTTGGTGCTCCTGGGTATGAGTAGGTGAAGGATGGATGTTGCCCGCAGAGGGTCTTGGCCTCACATCCTTGGGGCGGCTCTGGGGAAGTGGCTATAGTAAGAAATATGGGTTTTTTTTCATTTTTAAGCAAGAAAAAAATGGCAGCAGAAACTCCAACCAACCCCTCAACTATGGGGACCATGGTTGTATGGCTGGCCAGGGGAGGCACTGGGAGTAAGGACATTTGAGCTTTACTCTTGTCACTGCTGCAGATTCTGGCAAATTCCTCTCCTTGCCATAGTTTTCCCTGAGCAGTTGGAGATCAGCTGGGTTTGTTCTAAGTATTGGAGTGCAGGAATTGCTCTCTTCTGGTGAAAATAAATACAGAATATCCTGAAGCATGACTCTGAAGAGACACAAGCCCGTTAAAAAAAAAAAAACACCACGCTGGAAAGAAAGTACTTTGGGGTTTGTCTTACTTTTCTTTTGCTTTTTGGGGCTTTCCTGTGGTAGGGATTGCACGAAGATGACAAACTAGAGAGGTCTGAAAAATGGAAACAGTCGCCTGACTCCAGGAGCTCAGACTTAAATATCAGCATGTACCTCAGGATGCTCCGTCGAGCGCTGATGGAGCAGCTGAGATGAGGAGCACGGGGAGGGAAACAACTCCAGAGCCCTGCAGAGCCCCCTGCTCCACGTTTGCTGAAGCTGGTGGAATAAATTCCTGCGCGGGATGATCCATGTGCACAGGCTCCCGCAGGATCAGGGCCAGCGTTTGCAAAGCACTGTGAGATGCTTGGATGAAAAGGGCTACAGAAGCGCAAAGTATTACTTTTTCATGATTACTGCAATTGCTATCCTTGGGGCTGTCCAAAAGTTGTTGTTCCAAGTGAAAATATAAACCCGTTTTGGCACGTTTCTTTCTTTTCTGTTCGGTTGTTGTTTTTTTTTTTTTCCTTGTGATAAATAGAAATGCGGGAGGAAAAAAAAAAAAACTAAGTATCTCCTCCTAACAGTGAGAGAAGGGAAGCAGTCCCTGTGCAATTTGTTACACGTCTCATATGTCTCTGACTGCTTGCTGGAGAGATATTTAGAGGGAGTATTTAGCCAACCCAGTGCACAGCCTCTGGAGTAGCGGCTTCTGCTTTGGTCCATGCTTGGTTGAACCTTTACAGCAGCTTTATGGTTTTTTCGACGCAGCGTTTCAGGAGAAGCTTTGATTCTGGAGGATGCCAACTGCGCTGAGCAGGGCTGAGATGATTAATCAAATTATTTGAAGGGTGTTAGCCAGAACTGGGAAGTGACCAGTCTCTGTCCTAATCTGCGGATTGAGATGTCAAGCCGGCCTCCAGCTCGGAGCGTTGAGCTCGCCAGGAGGCAGAGGGTGGAAAGAAATCCCTGGTAGCGAAACAGCCTGGCAGGGCTGTGGAGGGATGCTGGCCATCCAGGACCATTGAATGGTGCTGCTGGGTGAGGCTGTGGGGGCTTTGGAACGCCAGACAAAACTTCTCCAGGTGCTATGGAGCAGGAATAAGGTGACAGTTATGCCTCAAGCTGCCCTTCTTCCATTGGGCTGCAAGGAAAGAGAGGGAATGGCTGGGATGTGCTGTGCTCCTGCAGCTCCCAACCAGCCCTGGGGTTTTGGGCTCCTCTGCTCCTCCCCCAGTTTTGGGTATTTGCCAAGCGGGATGGAGGAACAAGTGGCCTGGCACAGAAGAGACACAGGCACAAGGTCATTTTGGTCTTGGTGCCGATGTCAGGTGCTCAGGGAAGCTGGGGCTGAAGTCTTGCTGAGGGTGGACAGTATTGGGACTGTAATGATGGGGCTGTCAGAGCCCTCTGTGAGACAGGAAACAGGGTGGGAAGCAGGGACTTGGCTCCGACAGTGCACTTTTTTGGGGACCAGATGGGTCCATCTTCCATCTGCTTTTGCCTTCAGTAAGTGTTCGGGTTTATTGAGATGAAGCCAGAGCACCCGAGAAGGAGAAGGCACAGCACAGGGCAGTTGGGACTGGGTTGAGAGAGAAGCCACCCGCGTGGGGACAAGGGACTCCCTGCTGCCCTCCTTCCCCGGGTTTCCCTGGGGCCAGGGCGAGCACTTTGGGAATTGCAGGTCTCGACTCTTTTCTCCATATGGCTGGGAGGCTGGTGTCCCTGCTTTCACGTGAGTCCCAAAGTGTGCTGAGATCCACTTTGCAGCACGAGCTGGTGGTTCCTGGGGCATTTCATGGACCGATGACCCGAGCATCCTCACTGTCTGCCCTCCCTGGCACTTTTGATGCCCCTTTTCTGTCTATTGCTCAGTTATTCCTGGGAAAACACCTCTCGCCATCTCTTCCAGCTCTGAACTGGGGGGCACTCACCCTCGGCCGGACCAGTCTGGGGAGCCCTCCGCTCACCATCTGCGGACGCTGGCCACCGGCCAGGCCACGGCAGGTCGAGCCGCCAGTAGCCCCCAGCCGCTTCGCCGGCCACCCCGAGCCCAGCGCCCGCGGCACCGTGCGGCCATCAGCTGATGGGGAGGATGACTCAGCCGGCAGCTGTCGGGCCCCTAAAATAATGACAAAAACAATTAGCAGTCCAAGCAGTAGCCTCTCCTTAATTATCTCCTCCGAGTTTAATTAACTAGCTAAATTATCAGCAGTAATGTAGGCATTAATTATGTCAAATTACAGTGTAAAAATCACAAAGTGTGGAAAATGTCAATTCAGCTGTGCTCACCTGCCGGGCTGAGACAGTGCTGGTGACAGAGGCTCAGCCTGGCGCAGGAGAAGGGGATGCTCCCCCTCCTCGGGGGATGGAGACCCTGCCACGGCTTCCTCGGTGGGACCGGTGGGGACACCAGTGATGATGCTGATGGGAGCCAGTGGCAGGGTTTTGGTTGGGAGCCGTCGGGGACTGCCTGGACGGGTGCAGGAGCAGGAAAGAGGGAGAGTTTTGGCTCTGGCAGAGGGAGGGGAAGGAGCGTGGCTCCCCAAACCAGATGGCTTGGATGCTGAATTATTAAATTATGAATATTAATACAAATCAGACACGGAAGAGGTAATAATTTTGCTGCCCTACAGAAATAATTAACATAATTTTGATAAATTACATGATAAGAGAATCTCAAAATTGAGGTAGATTTATCTTAATTAATATCTTGGACTTGCTCCGAAAGGTAAATTGTTCCACTGGGGACTGGGGAAGGGTGAAGAAGTGGCCTCCCAGTTCCACGAGCTGGACCCTTCCTGGGGTTGGTGGGGGGACAATGGGGCAGCCCCTCTGGGCTCAGCTGCAGAAGCGGGGGAACAATATCGTGTTCATTCCCATCCCCACAGGGACACCAAGTTACTTATTTGAGGTTTCTGTGGATCAGTGGGAGAGCAGAGATTTGAGATGGCATCTCCAAGCTCCCCTGTCCCCAGTGCCACCCGCCACTGGCTCTGACGAGCGTTTTGCTGTGGCTCTGTGGGGGCTGTGCCAAAGTCTGAGCCCACGGGGCAGATGGCTTCACCAGGAACAATTGCCCATGGTCCCCTTGATGTCCATTTGGGTGCCTCTGCTTGGCCACACATGGATCATGATGCCGATGCCCGTTGTGTTCATCCGTCTGTGCTGCTGCTCACACACAAGGGTGGTGGGTGGCTTCTTGACTTCACAATTAGTGCACTAACGTGGGCATCTTCCCTTGTCCACGTCTAGCCAAGGGCTGGACATGTGAGTTATACCTCGTTCACTTTCTGTGCTCACCCACACATGGTTTTTATCCTTCCCACTGTGTCCTCAACGCCTTCATCCACAAGCTGGAGAGATGAACATGCTGCAGAGGTTGGCCAACGCTCCCTTCCAGGGCCATGAAGCAATGTCCAAACTGCACATCTCTGACACCACTGACCCAAGGGACCGTGGCAGGGCTGCATCCTAAGCAGAGGGAGACCCACCAGGCAGGTACGGTGTGTTTGTTTTCTCCAGGTGAACCAACAAGAGGTGTACAGGGCTGAACCAAAGTCAGTGGGGACATCCCAGGGTGGAAGGGAAGGGCACTTTTAGGTATGGTGTAATTTGTTTCAGCATCCATCATTGTGGTGTTGGGCTGCCTTGCGGCTGCACCACGTTGTTTTCCTTCACCCTGGGTGACTCTGGAGAAGACTGTGTCCCTCTCCAAGCCTGTGTGAACACGCAACGGCCTTCCCCTTTGCTGAGACGCGGCTGTTGCCAGGGTCTTGTCTCAGTGGTGCTGCTGGCCATCCAAGTAGCCTCCAAAGGTGCAAATCTGCCCCAAAAGGGAGTGCAAAGATGGGGTGTGGAGATTCCTTTACATTGCATAAAATTTTGCGCTCAAATCCTGGCGCCATCCAAGTGAGAGTGACCTCACACCTTCAGCAGAGGTGCAGGCTTGGACGCAGTGATGTGACCCCTGAAGCAGGAGCCACCCCCCTGGGGTGCAGGCAGCCCGTGTGCTGGTGGTATGGAGACCAGTGAAGGCTTGTGGCATCAAAGCTGCATCTCAAATTACAGGGCTAATCGTGAAACTAAAGGAAATTATGCTTTACTCTGATGTTTTTTGCAATACCAGCTCAAGCAATCTGGGCAAAGACATTATGTGCGTGGTGTCCATCTGAATGTCCAGAGCGGTAGCTCCGCTGCACTCCTGTCTGCAGCCTGGTTACTTTTCAAGTGTGTGTCTGCTGAAAAGGCTTATAGCTCAGCTGTTTGATATATCTCTGACACGGGTGAGCAGGAGGAGTGCGAGGAGCAGCCAGGAGAGGTTTTATCTCAGGAGGCTTCAGTCTTGGTCTCAAGCTCGAGAGGTTTTTTAGATTCACATCCATGCGTTTGCCAGCTTAATTGGCAAAAGCTTTAATTTTTCAGAAGGGTTAGAAATCTTGTTGATCTGTTCCCACTGGCAGTATTTAAAGCCTCAAACACTTTCCTTTTTCAAAGAGCTGTTCAAATGTTAACTAATACAGACCCAGTTAAGTGGAATCTCTAGATGGGGAAACTGAGTCACACGCTGCACGAGTCCCTTGGCCTGGACGGGGGAGTTGTTGGGTCCCTGTCCTCTGCTCCTGTCATCTCTTCCTCGCTTTCCTGGCTTCCTGATCATTGCCACGGTGAAACTGAGCTGTATTTCATGGTTTTTGGCCAGGCAGAAAAAAATGGGAAGGAAAAACCCAGAGCTACCAACTGCCATGGCTGGAAGAAGCGGAGATGCGTCATAGTGTTGTGGCATTGGTGCATCCAAGTGAGATGGAGATGGTGCCTGGGATAATATGGGATATTCCCAGGGCACAGGGAGCTGTAGGAACCAGCACTGGGAGTGTCGTTAATGGAAAACACACACAAGGAGAGCTTCTGCCTTACTGGGAGCTTTTAAATACAGACTGAGAGCGCTGCGGCTGTAGGCAAAGGTGCTTTTTAAGGAGAAACAATGGTGTTGTGGAGCATGCAGGCCAGCACCCACCACAGTCACCCTGACACCCCTTCGGCTCCCCACCCAGCTTGAGGGGTGGCAGAAGAGGGAGGTTTACCTCGAGGGGTCCCCTCTTGCATGGAGGGTCCCTGGAGCTCGAGCAAAGAGGGGTGTGAAGCCACGTGTCTGGACAAGGTTGGAAAACCCGTTAAAACTTGGGCACCCTGCACTGACTGCGGCCCCGTGACACTCGCCACATTGGCTGGGTCCTGGCAGGGCTTGCCCAGGGCTACTGGCCACCCTCTGCAGCTGGCTGAGCAGCCCTTCCTCACATACCTTCTGATGGTTTTTGGCCGGCGAGCCCCATGCTGTGTGTAGATATATGCACGGACACACACACATGGGTGGATGGAGGGGCAGCAGCGCCTGCAGCATCCAACAATTCAATTTGAGTCCAGCTTTAACCCCGTCACCACTGCAGGAGGCACGTCCTGGGGCTTGGTCCCATTGGAAAAAGGATGGGGAGGGGATGTGCTGCTGGTGGCACTTGGATGGAGCTGTTGAGATGGGAAGGATGTGGCTGGCACTAGCGGGGTTCAGCTGTGCCTGGAGGTAGGGGGTGGAGAAAGGAAACTGAAGCCCAGTGTCTTGCAGGGCACAAAGGAGGGATTTGAGGAAGTCTGGGTGGAAGGAGGGTGGGATAGAGAAGGGGGTTATCCAAGACCCCCTGTTTCAACCAGCAAACCCTGAGATGTAGGATCAAAAAATGGAAGGTGGGGGGAAACTGAGGCAGGAAAATAGGTGGCCACATATGGCGAGGGGGAGTTGTTGGTGTGACATCTGCAGAACGAAGATGAGGTATGGGGGTGTGAGGGACACTTGTGTGGGGTGAAGGAGGCCAAGCAGGAGAGGGCAGGAGCCACCCCTACACCATACACATGCATGGGTGACAGCACGAGGTTCCCACCTGGGAGAACACATCCAAGATGTGGAGCTGGTGGAAACCCCCACCCTTGTAACCTCCCCTCTGCTGGGGCTGAAGGTGGGGAGACCAGCTCTGCTTCTGCTGATTGCGGTTGCTATTTCCACTTTGTTTCTCCTCTGTTGGGACTTGGGGCCTTCCCGTTCCCCAGTAACTCTATAATTACTTCACAACATGCTGCAGGAATAGTCAGGGAGATGGCTACAGCTAGCACAACAATGGTGACAAGTAAAACATTAATTTCTGGAGTTCTTTTAATTAATTCATCAGGAATCGTGCTGTGCGGGATGATTACGTTAAAGTGTTTAATTACAAATTTATATGTAATGATGCACTTTAATTACTTTGGACTGGTACAATATTATTGGGCCCTTTTCCCAAGATTCCTGGCAGTGGGTTTGGGCTGCACATAAGCAGTGCCACGGATGCTTGTGCCTCTAAATTATTTACATGGCATGGGAGAAATCCGGGCCTGATTGATGAGAGCAAATTCTCCCCTTTGCTGAACGGGAGCAAGGGCCGTGGGGAATCCGGAGAAGGAAGGTCAGCGTGGCGCGTGTGTGTCAGGCAGAACATCAGGGAGGGCTTTTGTTGGAAGAATCGAGGTTAATCTGGTGGAAACTGAAGTGATAGAGAGCCGGGTGCGATAAATATTTATCAAAGGGACCGGTGTCAGGATTCTGGTTCACCGACGCGGACACGTCCGGGATGGATCCCACGAAGCAGCACGAGATGCTGCTGCAAACAGCCCTTCGCCAAGCGCGGAGGGTGGGTTTTATTTCCAGCTCCGCTCCTTTTGCTTGTCCCCTTCCCTTTGTCTTGCCTGTCTTTGTGTGTGTGTGTGTGCACACTCATTTCCTTTCCCTTTAGGCTCCCATTCTCCCCTCATCCCGTCTCTATTTGCCTCCATGCGTTGGGAAGCATCTGCCATTCTCCTTTGTCAGCATCCTCCCCGGGCTAGACAGACCCCAGAGGGGCTGCCACGCTGCAGGAAAGGCCTGCCAGCCAAAGCGCTTCCAGTTAAGTTTCAGGTCAGCCTGTCTTTAAGCTGCTCTATGAGCAAAATAACCAGTTACGTAGTGCAGATCTGTGTGTGTGTATATATCTATATTTCTGCACAGAGTCACCTGCAAGGCAGGCACTGCCTTGCTCTTGTGGGTTCCCAGTTTCTGGCACACAGGGCTCTGGAAAAACCCATGTTGTTTTGCTTGAGTTTGGAGAGTGGGATCTGGCAAGGAAGAAACCAAGCAGCTGCTGCTTCTTTTGAGAGAGAGAGGTTTGTGGGAATCAGGTATATGGAAATCAAGTGTACAGAAACCAGCTTTGGGTACCTTACTCTGATGGACCCCGGCAGACAGAGCGGTGAGGTTGGGTGGAGCATCACCAACACTTGTCCTGCAGTAGGTTTTGTGCCAGAATAACTGCAATCAGAATTTGCTGGCAAACAGCAGCAAATGGACCCCCTGAGATGCTCTGCTCTGCTCTGCTGCAGCCAGGACTTCACCTGCTTATTCCTTATGCTGTTGCACGGGTGGCACACTGCTTTGTCCAGGACCGCAGGGTGCTGAGGTCCATGCCATTTGTATTGTAGAATCACAGAATTGCCTAGGTTGGAAGGGACCTTTCAGATCAACGGGTCCAACCACCAACCCAACACCATATCTCTAAGCACTACATCTGCCCAGCACAGGGAGGTGGCGATGGCATCAATGGGTCCTTTCCTAATATTAATTGTGGTTCCAGATTTGCAATCCGAGCCTTTCTCTGAGCTCCAGGCACTCACTGCTCACTGAAGATAGAAAGGGGCATGATGGCTCTATCCTCCAAGAAGATGGAATGCAGGGCATGTGGGATAAATCCTTTCAGCATGGGGTGTCCAGCTGGGGCAAGCAGGAGGCTAATAACTGCTGAGTGAGAGAGGTCCTGGTGAAGTCAGGCCTTTCATGTGGATAAGCAAGTTGGAAAGAGTCCCACAGGGAACCAAAACATGCATCGTCCTGCTGACTTACAGCAGTTGCTCTTCCTGGTGATGTTATAGCTGAGGCAAGGGGGGAACCACCCCACCCCCTCCCCCTTTTTTTCCCACGAGGAGACAGGGTGTTTGCAAGGCCAGCTCCTTCTAGAAAGTTTTGTCTCCTGCATGGCCCCTCCTGTGGTGGTCAGGCTTTGTGGAGACTAGCCCAGTGGCTTGAAATGGACCCTTGGACCTCCACAGTGGGGAGCACACCTC
>VXBJ01004822.1:453150-536198 GCA_013400055.1 Nycticryphes semicollaris | reverse complement strand
CTACGGAGGTGTGATGCCTGAGCTGATTTTCTAAGACTTGCTGGAAGGTCTCCTTTTTGCATGGGGTCAAGCTCCCGGCAACAATCCCTTCTCTGAGTCCCCATCCCCGGTGGTGGCGTGGCACCTTTTCCGAGCCGTGGTTGGCACCGTCCATCCCTCCGTCCATCCCGGGCTGCCAAGGCAGGGAAGGGTTCCTCGGGTGGCCAGGCCTGCCAAGGCCAGATGGTGTTTGCGAGCGGCGCCAGGTCCCAGCTGAGCGATGCCCGGCGAGAGGCAGCGCAGAAGCCGAAGCCGCCGCCGCCGCAGCCGGCGCTGCCAAACCCCCGGCATATGCTGTGCTCTGCCCTACACCTGCCGGTGGGCAGCCCCCGCGCCCCCCGGCACCGGCGCCGAGGAAGGAGGGAAAGCGGCAGCCCCATCTGGAAGGAATTTAGCGGATAAATAAGGGCGGCGAAAGCAGAAATTGGAAAAGGAAGGGGAAAAAATTTAAAAAAAATATATATATAAATAAAGAAGATGGTGCAAAGGGAGCCGAAGCCACCCTGGTAAGGTCATGGGATTGGTGACAGCTGAGCAGCACCCAGGGGTGGGGGTGGTGCGCAGGCATGGAGTGATCAGGATGTGTCCCCTTGGCGTGGGAACCCCCATTTGAACCCCTTTCCCTCTGTACAGCCCTGCCACGTCCCCACCAGCCCCAGGAAATGCACTGGGAAACGATGGGGGGATATTTAACTTCTCAGGAGAAAACCCCAAATGGTTGTGAGCAAAACTGATGGGAGAATATACTTTCTGCCTACTTTGGATTTACTTTGGTACACCATACACACTCGGGTCTATAATTTATTGAAAGGAACCAGACTGGAAACCAGCTTCATACTGTGAGTAATTTCTAGCATCGCTGTAATCTATCACCGGGAGACAGAGCTCTTTGTTTCTCTGAAAAATTATTTTTATAGTTGGTTTAGTAACAACAACAATTATTATTATTAATATTAATAACTACTTGTGTAAGGCCTTTCATGCATGGTTTGGAAAGTGTTTTGCACGCGGGTCAGTAGGTTTTTAGCTGCATCTCACAGGAAGGGAAACCAAGGCATGGATTTTTGTCTTGCCTGGGCTCACCCCGGTGTGCGACACCCTCACCCCCAACATACAGCTTGGACCAGTGGTCGCTTCCACTATTCCTGTATTTTTAAAACATTTGAGGGTTCAGTGGTGATGAAGGAGCAGATCAGGAAATTATTTTCTTTAAAATTTGGGTCAAAAAATTATTAAGAAAACTTCAGAAAGGAATAGCCCCTTCTCATACCGTGGTGGATAGAGCTGGCATGCGGGTTGTCCCCCACGTGCTCCAACTCATCCCTTGGGATGAGCACTGAAATAAGCACAATGCCTCAGCTCGGATATAGCAACTCAAACATTTCCTCTGCTTAGTCTTAATGCTAGGGAAGTAAAAAAATGTAGAGCCTTTGTTTTCCCTCCAGGTGGGCTCCTCGGTGTTTGGTCTGTGGCCACTGAGGCCCCAAAACCATCGTCTTGAGCGCAAGGACGTCTCCCTGGATGTGAAAAGCAGGACCCATCCTCAGTAGCAGTGGTACCAGGGCTGAGATCCATGGGACACCCAGTCTCACTTCCCAGAGTGGAAAAACAACTTTTCTGGGTAGAGAGCACCAAAGACTTGCTGCTGAAAACACACCTGGGATGGAGATGTGGGGAGAGCCCCCAGCCCAGCTCCTGGGCCAAATGCACATGGACGGGGACACCTCAATGTCACCTTCTCTCATCCTCTTCTGGACACAATGTGAACTTACTGTAATTTCAAGAGTGAAATTACTCCAGGTGACAATTGCATTCTTTTGTGGAAGTGGTGTAAACTTTCAACCCAGCCATCTCTTAAGTCACTGTTTTATCTGTAACGAGAAGCTCTTTGGCTGAACTTTATCCCTGTCTCTTTTCACTTCTTGCTTTGTGGCAAGAATAATAATATTTAACATTTATGGAGCACTTTGCATCTTCAAAGTCTGTTTGCAAGTAGCAACTAAAGAAGCCGTGGGCCTCTACCGGGGGGTGGAGGGGCTCAGCGCTGTTATCTGTGTTTGCAGGTGGAAAACTCAAGGCAGGAGAAGGAGGTAGGGCAGGATCGGGGCTGGAGCCTGGGCTTCCTGCCCGACCCCAGGCAGCATCCCTCAGTGGCCCACCATCTCCGGGTTTGCTTGCAAAATGTTCACCTCCAGTACAAAAAGTGGCTTAAAAAACCCCAAAAAATCGGAAAAAAAGAACCCGTTTTCCCCCTCCATTAGGAATTTCAGCGCTTCAGGGGCATTTTTTCTTTATTTCTTTAATGCAATGAAAAATGTTCAGAGCAGAGCCATGTTCCTTAATCCTGTACAGCAGTAATATAATCTGCATTTTTTCAGAGCCGTTCAACCTGAATCATCCCCGAGCACTGAGGCTGACACGCAAGCGATGCACAGCAGTAAATCCACCCACTGCCTCGAGGTTGGTGCTTCCAGTGAGTTGGGGCAAGTGGGGCAGTGGGAGAGCACTCGCTCCTTTACCCAGGAGCACCACGAACCGAAGGTTTTTTAGAAAACACCCATTTCTGCTCAATTTGCTGTGTCAAAGTTGGATGTGTAGGGTAGGTGGGCCCCAGAGAGATTCTTCCTGTGCTGTCCATCCATCCAGGGCTTCTGGACATCAGCATTTCCATCAGGGTCATGTATTATCTGCATATCCCATAGCAAATCCCCTTTTCCACGTGGAAAAAATAAATAAATAAATCCAGGAAGGTGTGTTGCAAGAGAAACGGCGTGTGGTGGTGGTGGTAGTTAATTATCCAATATCCCGGTGGGACTGAGCTGTCACCATCACTGCTGTCGCTGGAGAAGCAGAGCCACGAGGAGAGCCGTGACGTGGCCCCGCTCACACGCAACGCAGGGCATCAGAAGGGAAAAACAAAGCTTTGACACTGCCAGACCCCTCATCGCTGCCTGCAAAAGTCAGGCAACACCTCGGGGAAACCCGATGCACACGTAACATCTTTTTTTTTCTTCACACACACACCCCATTTCCCCCCCCGCCCCCCCCTCCCCCGACGTTTCCCAGAACTTTCCGGGGTTTTGCTGCCTCGAAGGGTAAGGAAGCCAACAGATGGCACTGTGCTGTTTCTGGAGGAGCCCAGCCTTCCTGGAGGCCAGGCAGGGGATGCCCAAATGCTGGAAAAACGTGGCACTTCAGGGAAGTTTCTCCCCGTGCAAGGGCACAGGCAGAAGCAGAGGTCCTTCATCCCCCCTGAGCGGCTACTGCTTCAGCCCAAAGCATGATGCAAACTCGGGTATTTGTACATAAAACCATCTGTACACAGCCTTGTGACGTTTTTCTCTTAACAGGAAAAGGGACGCAAACCCACCCTGCAAACTGGGTGTGTGTCAGAAAAACTCCAATTCCCATCAAGAACAATTCTCTCCCTGCATCCCCCGTGACAGATGCAGGCAGATCGGACCCCTCGGTGCTGTTCCAGTGCCCAGGTGAGGAAATCAATGGTAGGGAGCTGATTGTTTTGGCAGGAGACACAGGGTTCCTTGGGAGCATGGTTGGATCAGCCGATGGCCCTCATCTGGAGTTTGAATTTAGCCCCAGGGGCTCCTGCTGTTCAGGACCAGCAGAGCCCTGGTGAGGTATGGGGTGATGCTGGGGATGGAGTGATGCTGGGGGTGGTTTCTGGCAGTAAAATCCTGACTGTTCTTTTCCTTAAGCCTCCCCTGTGCAAGAATGCCCTTCATTTTACACCTCCAGCAGTTTTTGCACTTGCTGCTCTGGGAGCAGAGACACGTTGATGGCTTCAACCATAGATTTGTGTCCTGTAGTAGGGGTGGGCCTGTGGTTTGGGGTGAATTACTCCCACCGTTCAAAAAGTGCCTGTTATCCAAGCTGAATCTCTAACTCCTTTCCAGTCCAGTGTTGCGGAATGTGGAGCCATTCCCCAGTGTTCCCAGTCCTACCTGGTGACTCTCACTGTCATCACCAATGTGCTGGTCTCTCTTCTTTCCAGCTCCTTAACAAGCTTCTTTTCCCAAGATCTCTGCCCTCTCCTGCAACAGTATCGCATCCTCCATTTCACAGCAGACACCTGTGATGGGGATGGGGACAGCTGGGTTCCAAACCCGGGAGCTGCTCTGATCTGGTAGCTACATCTGAATAGGCTTAGCTCTCAAGGTGGGGGGAACTCCAAAACCTGGCCCAATTGTCTTTCCTTAAGCCTCAAGACCTTTTTCCCCATGAGCAGGGCCAGCAGTGATTGCGCACCGCAGCTCTGCACCCATCCCGTGCCGTCCCCTCGCCTCACCTTCCTGCAGTTTGCCCTTGCTCTCTTCCCTCCCTTCCTCCCTCTTCTGACAACCCTCTCCCAGTCCCGTCCATGGGACATCGGCCGCCAGGTCCTGAGCATCCCTGTCTCCAGCAGAGCCTCCGAGGACGTGATCGGCATCGCCGCTGCCGCCGGCTTGACCCCGCTGCCGCCTTGCCAATTGCCGAAGTCAAATTAGGGTAAGTAGTTATATTAGGCTGACCTGTGCCTTGTCAATCTTTACATCATTCAAAGGCAATTTAGCCTATTCATTCATAACAAGAGGCTATTGATTGAATAATCCCTGTTATTAGCGTTTGGGTAGAACTTGCTCTTTGTTTTATTTTATTATTGTTTTTCTTGGGTAGCTTAAACCTGATTCTGTTTTGCCCTGCTGTAACCACCACTGCAATTACAGTAAAGAGTAGGAGCAGCTACTTGATCAAGCCTTGCAGAGATTATTACAAAGCCAGGCCTCTTTCTGAATGCACATATTTCAGAAGAAATAGCATAAAGAAGCGCGCACGTGTGAATTCCTAGAATCTGCAAGCACAATTTATCCTTGCAGGTCAATAGCTCATATTGTCTGCTCTGCCAAATTGTTCAAACATATATAATGCTCTCAAAACATTGCTTAATTAGATTCTAGAGAACATTGACACACAAACAAAAGATATTAATATCAAGGATTTCAGCATCAAATGTAGTTTGCACAGATCAAAGAACATTTTTGGTGCAAAGAGGTTATGAATGTGACAGGTTGTTACTCCACAAGTGAAGAATATGACAAGAGAGGGAAGCAGTGATCAGAGAGCGGAGCACAAAGAGGAGCAAGTGCGGACCCGCGAGGGACACAGGGAAGATAAAGCTGCAGAAACAGAGAAAAAAGAATATTACTGGAGAGGCAGGGAAAACACCTTGCAGAAAACTGGCAGATTCCCTGGTAATACCCCCTAAAACAGACGTGGAGCTTTTGGGGGGTCTAGGATTGTGAATCGCTGCTGTGGGGCAGGACGAGACTTGTCCTCTTTCATAGGGGTGGCATAATTAGAGCAAGATCCAAAACTTGAAAATGTGTTTATAGGCAAAAATCCTCCTTGGAATGAAGGGCTGAGGTCTGAGTGGAGACTTGGTCCTTAGCTGGGAGCCTTTTGCTGCTTAACCACTAGCCGTCCGATGTGGTCGGTGTTGCCTGAAATTGGGCTGAGGTGGTGAAGGAAGGGGATGTGGAGAAGAGCTCAAAGAGTCATAAAGTGCCAGGTCTAAGCCAGAGGTGGGTTGTCAGAAGATGTGCAGTCTATCCAGGCTTGGGATCTTGGGGAGCTTTGAGATAGGAAAAGGAACAAATACAGCTAACAACTGTCCTGAGTTTCATGATAACTGCTGAGACCAAGTGGCATATGTGCATATGCCTGGTGTGGGGAGATTGGTGGTGTCCTTGGGATGTGGGTGTATGTCCTGTCCCTGTCACCTTGGAATATCTACAGGGTCTGGGAGCAGCTTTGTGGAGCATCAGTGATTCTAGGAAGAGCAGAACTGCCCCAGACCTCCAGCCTGAGCTGGGAAAATTTTCAGTCTGGTCAAGGGGATCTTAATTCAACTTATCAATAGCACCTGGAACAGAAAAGTACTTGCTGATGGCTAACTGGAAGAGAAGTAAGACAGAACCTGTCCTCTGCTGTGAGGACAGGCTGAGAGAGTTGGGGGTGTTCAGCCTGGAGAAAAGAAGGCTCCAGGGAGACCTTAGAGCCCCTTCCAGTCCCTAAAGAGTCTCCAGGAAAGACGAGGACAAACTTTTTAGCAGGGCTTGTTGCAACAGGACAAGAGGTAATGGCTTTAAGCTGAAAGACGGGAGATTGAGATGAGATCTGGGGAAGAACTTCTTTGGTGTGAGAGTGGTGAGAGCCTGGCCCAGGTTGTCCAGAGAAGCTGTGGCTGCCCCATCCCTGGAGAGGTTCAAGGCCAGGTTGGAGGGGGCTTGAAGCAACTTGGTCTGGTGGGAGGTGACCCTGCTCCCAGAAGGGGGGTTGGACTAAATGGCCTATAATGGTCCCTTCCAACCCAACCTCTCTTATGATTCTCTAAGCAAGGAGCTGGAAAGGAAACATGGGAAATGGAGGCACAAAGTAGCAGGCCAGGAAAAGAAGCAAACAGCTAAAAGAGCAAGCCAAGGGGATGTCAATAAAATTGACTTAAAATACATATGAATGAAAAAAACAATTAATAAGCCAAAGCTGTATTTAATGTCAATATTGTTGTAGGAGTCTGCGAAATCATGAATAAATAAAAGCAGATGGTGGATTGATCATACAACACCAAGAAAGGCACTTGTGAAGAATATTTTCTTCTCAAGGCACACAGATTCATATGTGTTTCTCGTTTGTGTTAATGGGAGTCATGTTTGCAAACTCCCATGTATTGAGAAACAGGTAGACCTCAGTGCTTAAGGCTTGTTTTGACACAATTATTTCCTTTTTCTCCTGGAAAGTATTCATTTCTCTTTCAAAAGTGTTCCACCTGCAGATTACGCTCTATGTCACAGTGACCTGACAAATCCACTGTAAATTATTCAAAAATACACTGACAAATCGAGGACTAGAATTTTAAAGTGGGGTTAATTTGCAGTGTTATTGAGGAGTACCCTCTCCTTTCAACTTTTCCCGACAAGCACCAAAAGCAAATGGTGCCTGTTGCTTCTGAGGAGGGCAGGATAACCCTCATCCCAACGCTGGCCGAGCTGCTGGGACCCACACCTTGGTCCTGAGAGATGCTGAGGGCTCTCAGAGCTGTTGAAGAAGCTCAGCTCCCTGCCCAACTTTGTATCTATTGATTTTTCTATGTGGACAGTGCATCGTCATGTCCCATTAAAAAAAAAATGGAAATAGAGGAATCTGCTTCGCTATGAGCTACGTATTCCTGGCACAGAGGGTTCACTATTAGGCCCTATTCCAGAAGCTCATGTAAGCATGCACTTTCTGAAAAATGTTATTTTTATTAAGCTCTTTCATTAGGTAAGTCCTTAGCTATTTTGCAGTTGCACAGACCAAGGAATCTGTCTTTCTGTCTATCACTAGCTCTCAATGCCACGGTATAGAGCCTTCAGAGACTGAAATAATATCCTTAACATCCCTGTGAAAAGTGCATTATTTGCCTTAAAACTTAACTCCTATTATTAAAATCAAAGTGAGAGCATTAAAGAAGTGGCCAGCTATAAAACCATCAGAGTATGTTCAATTATGTGCTGTTTTAATCCCAACTTCATCTCTCCTCGTCCACAGGAAAACCATCAACTTTTGAGATTCTTCTCAGAGAGCTGAAGGTACAGTTGTGCCAAATCCTGGTGAGGGTAACCTGTTGCACTATATCACTTCAGAGGAGTAATTGGGAAAGAGCAGAGAGGTGTCCCTATTGCATGAGATCACTCAGTCCATGGCCATTTTGGGCCACCAAAGGAGTGGTGAATGCTGGAGGAGGCTGGTGCCCAGCTCAGGAGCAGGGATGCTCCAAGACCATGCTCTTGCTGTCTGCTTGTACCTTGTTGACCACATCTTTCTTTGCCTTAAGCAGGTTTATAAAACCTGTGTTGTGTCCTTCAAGATGGGTTGCTTTGTGTTTTGATCCCTTTCTAAGCCATAGAGCTGCCAGGAAGACTTTGTCTACTTAAAGTGAGTTGCTATGGTGTGCCTGTACATGGGTTGGCCACCGCAGACTTTGAGAGATGCTGGACTCCCTGCTGCTGGTGGTCTGACCCCATAGACTTGCTCTCTGGTGCCCAAGACAGTGCAGAGAAAGACAAGAGCCTCTTCATTTGTCACTGTCACAGTTTGCATTGTGTTTGAGTCCTGGTTTCATAGCTCACAGCTCGGGTGTTCTTCTGTTTGCGTAGTGCCTTTTAGAGTGAGATCCAATTTATGGCTTGTGCTCTTCAAGTGTTTGACAGTTCTGGTTTATCTGCCCCAGGAGTTTTGTTTTTTCCCCTGGAAATGATTAGGTGGTTGTGAATTGACATGAGGAGCTATCAGGAGGAATAGGCAAGAATAGCATTAATGGTTTGTAGCAAACACGGGAGACCTATATCAACAGGTATTTCAGGAAGGCGTTTGGGGAGTTATTCTCAGCCCTTGATAGAGGAAACAACTCAAAAAGCTCTTGCCACTGGACTTCAACCTGGCTTGTGAAGTCATGTATGACCCAAGAGTGTGGTGGCCCTGTGGCTGGGCAGCCCATGGTCCTCTCGGTCTGTACAGACCTGGTGTCTAGGCTTGTGGGATCAGAGGTGGATGCTGCCTCCACCTGTAGCGATGAAACCAAAATTCCCCAAAAGCAGGACTCAGGTGCAGCACGGACTACCTAACACTGAATCAAAACACTGCTGAATGTTGGCTACTGGTGGCTGTGAGCACGCTCAGCTGGGGAACATCAGCAGTCCTGGGACAGGAGACCCTTGTGTTAAATCTAGAGGGGAGGAGATCCAGTTTTCCAGTGAAAAAGGACCAGTCCCTCGTGAGAAGATACAGACGCACAGCATGGGTAGGGACTGGTGCTGCCTGCCAAGCAGAGGTGGAAAAGGCCAAGGAAGGATTTGACTGAGGGTAAGGAAATCCCAAAAGCAGTGGATAAGCTGGACACAAAACAGTCGTTCACCAAATCCTGTAATAGAAGAACGAGGTGTGCTCGATTGAACACAAGCAGAGATTAAGTTTGAGATAGAAAAAAGAAAGCACTTCTGGACACGGCAGGTAGTGAACTTTGGGAACTTGCTGCCACGTGAGGAAAAAAGGGATTAGACAAACTCATCTTTATAAGGGGCAGCTAAACTCCCTGGGCAGGGATGCACCCTTCAGCACCCCTGCCAAGATAGGTCAGGGAACGCGAGGGGGATGGAAAGTGGACGAGGCAGCATGATTTCCTTAAACACCATCTTCTGCTTTGCCCGTTGGAGACATCCCACCGGGCTGGGCATCCCGCTGGACAGAGCCAGCCAGGGCATCTCATTCCCTGAGCTTTGTGGCATGAGCATTTCTGCTGCACTGCGCAAACGCCGGCTGGCACGGGGGCTGCCACCGGGGCTGGTGGCCTTCCCACACCTAGTAAGCAAAGGCCATCGCCCTGAAGCTTATTCTGCATCAAGGGACAAGTGGCACAGCTGCTGGTGGAGGGGGTTCACCCCCCATATTCGGAGTGGGGGCTCTGTCGTCCCCCCCCCCAGTGTCATAGCCCTGCTCTTCATCCTTCCCGGGCCGTTATGAGCCCCAGCGATGGCAGCTGCCTGGGGAGTACCTCGCCGCTACAACAGAAGACGCATGGATCAATTAACTCAGTTGCTGGGTTTCGCTTTTGAATCAATTAACTGGAACTGAAATTAACTAAAAATATCCTTTGCTTATTAACAGACCAAGCTAATTGCAGTAAAAGGTGGGAAAAAAAAAAAAAAGAGAAACACAGCAATGCTATTTGTCACAGTGAATCTCTGCCCTCATCTTTATTGCAAATATTCCTCATTTATTCGGCGGACTAATGACTCCACAACCTCCAAATTGGCAGTGCCATCCCACCACGAGGTGGCTGCCTTTCCCAGTGTCCCCAGCATGTCCCAGCTCTGCGGGGCCGGGATGGGACCCGTTCTGGTCTCCTTGTCCCTCCTGCCCTGGCTGCTCCGTGGGGCCTGGTGTGTGCAGCCCTCTTTGTCTCCCCTTCCTTCCCTTTGTTTCTGGCTCCATTTCTTTGTTTGCCTGGTTTTTCCTCTTTTTTTTTTTTGGTTGTTGTTGTTGTTGTTTGCACCCATCATTCCTCTGTCGGCCTTTCCATCCTCTTCCCTTCTTTGTGCGTGCCCTATCCCTATCCCAGGGATTTCCATCCGTCCCCCCCAGCCCTTTCTTTCTCCCCATTTCCACCATCCTCTTCCCCTTCCCTCTGTCCGCAGCAGTGTCTCGCTCCTTCCCTCTGCCTTCCCAGCTGCAATTAGAGCTAATCAGATACCTGAGCAGCTCTGCAAAGCTATTAGTGGCTTCTCGCTCATCCCGAGGGGAGGTGAGCAGAGCTGGACAATTAGGCTTTTCCGTGCAGCCCCCACTTTGATAAACACAATAAACAACGTGGGGGCAATGGGCACATCTCTGCCCATGGTGGGACAGTGCTGGGCACTGCCCGGCGAGCATCCCTGGTTGTCCCATGGCAGGACATGGCATGTGGGATACTCCCAGGGATGGTGCCCGACCACCTTCCTCCTGCCCTGGCTCTGGATCACCCCAATTTAGGAACTTTGGGGGGATGCTTTGAGCAGAGGGGGGACACACACACAGCTTCTCCGGTGAGGCCGACGTGCCGTGTTTGTGGCAGAGAATTTCCCCGCTCGCTCTGCAGCCCGGCGCACCCCTCCTGCTGCTGGATCTATGAGCTGTGTGTGTGTTTTGTAATTAAGCAGTTAATTGCACTGGAGTTCTTGATTAGCTTTGGGGGATGGTAATGTTCTAGCAGGATGAGATGTTGTGTACAGTTCAGAATCATTTACAGAAATTGGAGCTAATTTTGCTGTCTGTGCTTATTACTGCATTAATTTAATTTGGGTTGCTTTTAGCTCATTAACACATCTAATTAATTCGTTGACATCACTATTAAGATGTCTCTTTGAAATTGGCGTCTCCAGATAATCAGGATGGAAGAGGCTGACAGATCAGGCGCGAAGCTGACTGGGAAAATGGGGAAGGGGGAAAAAAAAATAAAAAAGGAAGGACTAATGAATTTTCCATCAGAATGGCACGGTTTGTCAGAGTTGGTATCAGAGAAGCAGAGGCAGAGCTAGCGAGACAGAGAAAGGGCAGGAGAGAGACAGTCATGCTACAGGGAGACTAGTTCTTTCAAAAATATGATATTTGTGAGGAGAGCAAGCAAGACGCGTGAGAGGACAATAAATATCCTTTAGCGAATCGCCATCAAGGCTGTGTATTTCTTAGGTAATTTTCCTCTCTCCCCAGGTTTTCCATTGCGGCCTTTTGGGCTGTTTTCATTATTTTTCCCACCCCTCGTGTGGTTTTGCAAGGCCAACGCTGGGGGCTGTGAGGAACCGCTTGGGCTGGGGACCAAGCGATGTCCCTCCTGCCACAATGGGGATGGGAGACCACCCGTGTGCCATGAGCGCAGAGGTCAGGGGATGGACGAACAATAGCCAGCAATTAAATTACCATCATTTAATGAGTTAGCACACAGAGGCCCAGCCTTGGCATTTGTGAAATAAAACGGCTTAGCTTCAGCCTGCCTTTCACAGCGGTTGTAGGCAGCAGAAGAGGGACGTGTTGTGGGTTTGGAAGGATGGTTGTGGCTCATTAGTCCTGGTGGAAAGTCACGGCAAAGGTGTAGGACACTGCTGGGGGCTGGGAAATCACCTCCATGGGAGCCAACATGAGACAACCCAGCAAAAATTGGTAAATAATACCTTCCCCCAGGCAAGGGCTGGTCCATGGCACAGATTCACAACCCATTTTCGGGTGCAGACATGAAGACATGTGGTGTCTCGAGGCTGGGAGGTGGCAGGGCCAATGGACAATCTCCTGGCAGGGGTTGGAGATAGATGGGCTGCAAGAGGGAGAGAAGAAGAGTCAATACTGACCTTGCTCTGTGACACAGGTTGATAAAGATGTGGCACGGATTTAAAATGACCCAGAAGAGCTGCTTTTCTGGCACCAGGACCCAAATTTGAAGCGCTGGTGAGCAAGGGGAGGGGCTGAGGAGGGCTAAAGACAAGCAAGGCAAGGAGGAGAGTTTGCACAGAAGGGAGAAATGTCATGGGCAGAATGAAACCAGAAATGCACAGGGGAGATCTTGTGTGAGAGGTGAGAACTGGGGGCCTCCCAGTGTTAGAAATTTACTACAAGGCAAGGCAAGATGAGGAGCAGATGGAGAAACGCTGCAGACACAGAGCCTTCCCTTCCTCTTCAGCCCTTCCTATGTCCACCTCTGCAAGTTTCTGAGCCTGCACATCCTCAGGACACAGCTCAGCTCTCCAGCCTTTTGGATTTCTGCTGTTCTCATATTATTTCTCCTTTTCCCCCAGATTTGTTCAGAATTTGCACAGTGCAGAGCGGGGACACTACAAGCCTGAGTGTGGCCTTGCTGCTGTAGTGGGAAGATCTCCCCAGCTCCAGCTCCAGACACGTGGTCCCATAACCATGGAAGCCTCAGACACAAGGGGAGGAGGCAGCACACACAGGTATGTTTTGAGCTTGATGATGGTTTTCTCTGCTAGACAACACCCATCCAACTGTAGAAGACACAACCTCTTTCTGTTCCCTGTGACAAGTGGGATAGAAACAGCCCCAAAAATCCACTTCACCTACAGTTTCAGCCTTTTTGGATTCACAGAACCATGATGCTTGTGCAGACCCTTCCATATGCTTAAAATTTGTGCTGACTGACAGCAAACCAGCTTTTCTCAGTTACCTTCCACAACCCCTGATGGGTCCCTCCGGAGTCAGTAGGCAACACATCGAAACCACTGGTCTAGTTAACTCAGCACAATCCCAACCGCGTCCTGGATGCATCAGCCAACATGGCTGGTTTCTGGAAGCATTTTCTGTGGTGTTAGTAACATTATCTGGGCTGCAAACATAATGTTCTCTTCCCACCATCCCTCTACCCCTCTCAAGGGAGATGCAATGTGGATGGTGGCAACAGAAGGAGCATTTTCACTGGGAATAGCTATCCTGCAGAAAGGCTTTTGTAAAACGGCTGCAAACTAATTGATTTTAAAAGAGAAGACAATCTCAAATTGCAGTAGGAAGGCTGTTGTGGAGGGAGAGGGTGATTTTAAAGAGTCTATGCATTGCCTCTGAGCCCATGGGTGGACCTCAAAGGCTCTGAGATCAGTGTGCTGCTCCGCTTGCTGAATCCGGGCAGGCCAGCTCTGTGCCCCTCGCTCCAGGAACATCCCCTGTCCTCATCAATTTGCATTTTGTGGTGTCAAAAAAAAAAAAAAGCAATTTCTTCTTCATGGCAATTCCAAGCCTTGCTGAGAGTGAGAGGCTGGGGGAGATGATGGGCAGGAGGGCCGGACCCTGGAAAAGGAGACAGGGTCCCTCCAAGTAGGGTTTAGGTGGCAGTGAGGGTTTGCAAAGGTAAAAATCTCCATTGTTACTTCCTTCGCTTTGCTCAAGCCTCCCTTGGGAGAAGCTGGTGGTGGTGGATGGAGGTGAAGGAGAGCCAAGACCTTCCCATTACAGAGATAAAGGTAGCTGGGCTTTGTGTTGTGCACCATATGATGGGTACACTTTTATCAGGGTGGTCAGTCTTGGAAACATGTGTTATATGTGGGCACCTAACTGGTTTTCAAAGGTATCAAACCAGACCAGGGCCAAATTATAAAAGGAGAAGACTAGTTTTAAGAGCCCCTTTTCTGGCAGTCTTGGTTGCCCCCACTGCCATCAAACTGAATGTCTTGGGCTGGTGGCACCACTGCTGCTGCTGTTCTCCTTCCCTGACAGAGCCCAAATCCTTATTTCAGATGTGTCTCTTCTGTAAGTCTCTTCTCCTGCCTGTGATCTGGGAGGAAAAAAAAAACAACAAAAGACCTGAGAGTATTCCCACAACCTCAGACTGACAAATAAACCTGAGCATGTCTTTCTCCCCTGCACCTCAAGGCCCTCCCTGGGAGGAGCTGGGGTGACTTACTCCAATCCTGAGCTGCAGTTTCCACCTGGGGAAGAGAAGTTTGCTCAAATTTCTATTCAACTTCATTCTAGGGAAGAGTATTAGAAACTCCACTCTTTAGCACTTCATTAAACACTTTAGTTTAATAGCATCCTCTAGGGAATCCCAATCTGGACCACGTGAGCCAGGAGTAAACAGCTGCATCAATTAACCCCATAATCTCGAGGGTGCTATTAGAAGGTGAGATACCCTTAGAAAGTGCATATGCCTGCAATTAGGCTTAAAATACTTATGTGTCAATAGCTTTAGTTATTTGTGCTCTCTGATATTGATCTTGCTTATGTTTTCCACATTAAATGGTCTTTCTTACTTCATCAATAAATAAAGGGTTGTGTAGATTTATTCACTTTTTCTATTAAACGCTGCAAACTCCCAAGTTCCTGACCCTGGCCAGGCTCTATCTGTGATGAGGGCCTCCAACCCTCTTTGCTGTCAGCTCCATCCTACTTCTGCTTCAGGAGCTGGGCAAAGCAGCAGCAGGAAGAGAAATCGCAGAATCATAGAATGGTTTGAGTTGGAAGGGACCTTAAAGATCATTGAGTTCCATCCCCCCTGCCCTGGGCAGGGACACCTCCCACCAGACCAGGTTGCTCAAACCCCCATCCTTCTGGTCACCAAATCAGAAAGAGATTAGTGAAGTGTAGTAGCGGGCTTAAATTAGAAAAAGTTACTCATTTTAGGCCACACAGAGTGTGCTTTGCTGCTTTGAACAGCGTGAAGCCTTTGACTGAGCAGCTCAGGATGAGTGACCTGGATGGGCCTTGGTACCGTATCCAGCATCCGTTGTGTTCTACCACTGCAGGATGATGCAGGAGCTGCCGGCCTGGATTGACCATTTGCAGGGCAGAGGAGGCTTTTGGGCTGAGTTTGCTGGATATGCCACTTCACCTGTTTGTTTTTCCTGCTGAGGTGAGATTCAGAGGAGGTCTTAGAGAAGGCTGTGAACATAACAGAAGGGACTGAGTTTCTGCCACATGGGGAGTTTGAGGAAGGGGCAGGATCTATGAGACTGTGCAGAAGACAAGACTCTCTCTGGCTTTTCTTACCAGGTAAGGGCTTTGGGGAGCACTTTACGTCTTCTGAAATGGCAACTGAGCAGGCTGTCACCTCACTGGGAAACGGTGGGGAGGGATGAAGGGCTGGTCCTCACTTTTTCATCCTATTTTCCATCAATTTCATTACTGATTGCAACCTTTTCATTCCCATTATTTAGCCCCAAACCAGGTATGTGTGTAGACAGACAAGTGTTTTGGCTGGAAGAAGCTGGGAGAGCTCTGGGATATAGCGGTGCTCCTGGGTATCAGAAAGATATGAAACCTTGGAGACACAATGTCCTGCCGAGCTGGTTGAGGAGGAGGAAAGTTTTGTGATTGTTTCTTTTTTGTAGCCAGACTTTTAAGTCCTAATTCTTACTCTTGTGGCAGTGGACTGGGGCTGGGGTCCTGCTGTCCTGAGGGTTGAGCCCCCTGAGCAAAGCAGCAGCTCCTGCCGAGCGCTGGTGGCATCGCGCGCTGGAAATACCTACTGTCCTCTCCGTTCTTTAATTCTTCAAGCATCTTTGCTTGTTTTCACCAGCTCCCCTTGAAGACCTGTTGGGAATTGCACAATCATTTGCAATTGCACAAGAAGTGTGTAAGGAAATTGCACTGTCATTTTCGTGGAAAATAATTCTGGCTGTAATTCTTACCTTTGGTTGGTTGGTTGGGGTTTTTTTTTGTTTATTCCCTTTGGTCACCCTGGCTTTTCCCTGCTCCACTTAAGGAGGGTTGTGGTGTTTCAGGAGGGGCATGGGTGGAAAAAAAGGAAAACTTGGGGCATTTAAAAGAACAGTCTTCCCCATAGCTTGCATTGTTTAGTCTGCTGCTCCCCTGCCCATCTGGTGTCTATTGGTGCATGAAAAATTTTATCTTTTAACCAGGCTCTCCTGACCCAACTCCGGAGCCCGGCAGGTCCTTGTTGTTGCAATTAAGCCCTGTGCTACTTTCCTTAACTCATTAGCCCTTTAGTTTCCGGATTAATTCAATGTGCAAATAATGTCACAAATTGAATATTAGTGGGCTTCTATTGAGGATTAAGCGGCAGTAAAAGCATATCACTGTGTCTTCATTTCGCTTTGCATGACTGTGGTTTGTCCAGCGTGGCCAGTGGTCAGTTAACCTTCTTCCCCATACTGGCTTTTCCTGTAATAACCCAGCTATTAGGAGAGACAAACAACAAGTGTGCAATGTGAAAATGAGGGGTGGGAGGGGACGATGCAAAATCAGTCTCCCTGTTAGCATGACACTGAGTCCAAATTCTGTTTTTAAAGCAGAGCTTTGCCTGAGGATGGCTGTTGAGCTGTGCTCAGTGGAGAAGCAGCCCCTGGTTTGTTAATGGGCTGTACTTGATCCCACTTGAACACTTCAGCCATGTCACTGGTTGGATTCTGCAACGTGGTTTTATCAGCTCTAATTCTCTGCAGACACAATATTTGGGTGGGGTTGTGTAAACCAGCCCGGCCATCCCTATGGGAGCCACAGAGGCAGAGAAAAGTAGGCTCTGGAAGGGGCTCAATGTCCCATCCCAGCCAAACATCTCCAGGAGGAGCATGGGTGGGGAGGTGGGGGTGTCCCTGAGCCTGCCCCCGAGGGTCTGATTGTGGATCTGGGGACCCACAGCGGGTACTGCAAGGCCAACAGCAGCCCCAAGCCTTTAACTTGAGAGGTGTTGGTGGTGTCAATGTGGGGAGGATGGCTGGGTGCCACGGGAACTTTCAGGGCATTGCCGAGCAAAATGGGTGCAGCTTTCTTTTAATGCACTGAAGTGGAGGCAAATTTCAATCTAATAACGTAAAGCAGCAATAACCATTATAATTAATTTATATAAAAGACATTATAAAATTACACTTGATGCATTTAAATCCCATCCAGGAGCAGTGCTCGTTTTCCAGTTAAGCTATGGGCTGTGCCGAGGCAGACGGTGAAAGAGGTATTTCAATATTTCTTATAATTTTATATTCTTTCTAATATCTCTCATGCTAATTTCATTATGCAACACAGTCAGCACAGTGATGTAATTATTGAAAAGTAATTTTGCAATAAATGGATTTAAATGTGTTCGAGTCCATTGTAAATTCAATCTCTTGGTAAAGGTGGATTGAAGAGGCAGGAGAAAGAGAGCAGGGACGTCGGTGGGTGAAAACTGAGAAGTCCTGGGTATCCCATGCCGAGCATCCGCTTAC
Organism: Nycticryphes semicollaris; assembly: GCA_013400055.1. NCBI lineage: Eukaryota > Metazoa > Chordata > Aves > Charadriiformes > Rostratulidae > Nycticryphes > Nycticryphes semicollaris. The sequence goes on along the minus strand of VXBJ01004822.1, from coordinate 518,931 downwards.
ACCAACTAATAACATCCACTTTGGATGGAAAGCGCTCCCAGAGCCGGCTTCCCCTCCCTCGAGCCCCCAGAGGTGCTTCCAACCTTTGCAGTGGGGGAAATTTTGGATGAGTCAAGTATCCCCCCCGGAGCAAGGCACCATGGTTGCCGGGTGTCTGTGCTGCTCTAAGCAAAGTGGGTCCTGTGTGGGTGTCTTAGTCTGGATTAAGGGCTCAGTTACTGGGCAGGGACACGCAGACATTCTTCTGCATAAGACACGGGAGATGTGATTTCTATTCCTGGCTCTGTCAGAAACTTCCTGTGTGATACTGGGCAAGCGGTATATCATCTCTGTGCTTCCATTTCCTCAGCTGCACAATGGGGATAAAGAGTGCTTCCCCAGCTCATCGGTGAAATTAATGTAACATATGTAAAGTGCATGTATATCCCCAGATGAAAGGTGCCATTGTAATAATATTCAAATTATTATGGAAAATAGATAAAGCGACCAACCCCTGCTAAATGATCGTCTAGCTTTTCACCAGATTCATGAGATCCACGCAAAATGTGATAAGAAAAACCTCAGATGTCAAGTGGTTTAGAGTCAGGCTCTGCTCATGAAAAGGAGCTGGCTGTGCCTTTTAAGTGGAGCATGAGACAGTGAAGAATTTGGGGCTGGGAAAGTTGCTGTCGTGGGTAAGCTGCCCCAGTTTACTGGTTGCCACCGTTTATCTGAAGCAGGGAGGCAGATACAGCACCTAACATCCAAATCAGGACCCAGGAACCCTTCAGTCACACAGAAATCAAAGTGATAAAACAGAGCTGTTGGGTTTTGCTGACCCTGGTGGCTGCATATGAATTTGGGATACGCCAGAAAGGTCGTGTGCAGGTGGAGGTGACAAGGGGGAGACGGGATGAATTGGTTTAGAAGGAATACTTAACCCACAAGGCTTGTTAGACCTCCACCTAGAGGTAAAGGAAAGAGCTCTGGTGTCACTTGTAGAGCAGTAGTAGATACTGCAGTGGGAGGATGTTCAGGTCTAAGTACCGAGGTGGTGATATCTCTTCTCCAATGTCCTTTGTGCTTCTCCCCTTTTCCCCAGCATCCCTGCAAGGCACGTTTGGACAGGACAGACACCTCTGCCATGCAAGCAACATGCATACCCCAGGCAATAAGGTTGTACCGGAGCAGACATTTGTGTGGTTTCTCTGAAACAAATGTACCTTCCGGAGTTTCCTTGCATTATGGAGGAGGTCCTGGCTCAGCCTCCGAAAGGTCCATGTTGGGGATCACTTAGAATCTGAGCTCGCTGGAGATTTGACTCCAAAACTGCTGTGCCAGTCTCTTCCGTGCACCATTGTATAGTTGCCCAGCACCAAATGCTCAATTATAGACAAAATTGAATTTACAATTTGCTTTTGGGCAATGTGTAAATTGGCCCTTCATTGATTATTAATGAAGTGCTAATTGCTCTTTGCAACCAATTTTTATGTAAATGCCATTAGTGCTATTTGCACAATCCTGCAATTTACAGTTTTACATTTGCAATGGCCTGGTGAAAAGATGTGAAAAGATGACAGCTTGTCCTAAAAGAAAACAAGAAGGGGAGGGGGGGTGGCAATGGCAAAACTTACAGAACTTGGAGTAGCAAAATAACGCAATTAGGGATGAGAAAATATTAAAAAAATAAAAAACCAACCAAAAAAACCCAAAAAACCAGCCCCAACAACCCACAACGAACAAACAGACTATCTTTCTCTTTATTGATTGTTACAGATTCAGCGTTGACAGGGGTTGTTCTGACTGTAACGGGATCCCGTGGCAGATGTAAAGCAGACTCCAGGCATGTGCTGTGTTGTCTCACCGTGGAGGTCAGCGCATGAATCCGCCTGTGAAAACACTGGTGCGAGGCTGCCAGATTTACCCATTCGGGCGCTTTTCTCACTGAGGAAGGAGGTGGCGTTAGTTTGTGAAACGAGTGTGGGCAGCCGTCGGGGCTGTTTTGGGATAAAGCTCCACTCGCCAATAACACCTCTGCCCTGCGTGGGAGGAGGAGCCGAGGGCTCACCATCATCTGCCCCATGGCTGGTGGGAATCCACAGCCCTCCTGCCCTTTGCCATCACACCTGGCTTCTTCATCACACAGGCTGAGAGAGCTGGGGTTGTTCAGCCTGGGGAAGAGAAGGCTCCAGTGGGACCTTCTAACAACCTTCCAGTAGCTAAAGGGGGGCCTACAGCGGAGCTGGGGAGGGACATAGGACAAGGTGTGATGGTTTTAAGGTGAAAGAGGGGAGACTGAGATGAGATCTCAAGAAAAACTTCTTTGGTGTGAGGGTGGTGAGAGCCTGGCCCAGGCTGCCCAGAGAAGCTGTGGCTGCCCCATCCCTGGAGAGGTTCAAGGCCAGGTTGGAGGGGGCTTGGAGCACCCTGGGCTGGTGGGAGGTGTCCCTGCCCAGGGCAGGGGGTTGGAACTGGTTGATCTTTAAGGTCCCTTCCAACTTTAACCATTCTACGACTCTATAATTCTGTAGATCTTGCTTCACAGCGACACCTTGTAGATGGTGCAGGGAGACAGATGATTTTGGCTGGGTCCTGCAAACAGGAATGTTATGGGTCTCACTTTGCTAGTGGGGAATGAAGGTTTCCAGTACGGGCTTTTTTATAGGTCCAGTTTCCTTAGAGGCCTTGGGTGTTGCCACCTGCTCTGAGGCTTCACAGGAAGCCTTTGGTGGAGTATGAAACCAGATTCAGCTCCAAGCTTTTCCCCGCTATGAGACAGACTTTTCAGAGAACTTCGCTGCAGGTGTTTGAGCAGCAGAGTGGCCTCATCCGCTGCCAGGGGACAAACACTGCTGCTGGAATAGGGCTTGCTGGGTCCCCAACATACAAGCTTTTTACTTTGGGTAGGGGCGGGCTGTCATCATTAGGACTCCATGAAGCCACAGGCAGCCCTTGTGTGATGGGATAATACGAAACAGCTCCTATGAGTGCCTGCATGGGTGGCACTTGTTGAAGATAAATACGATTTGGGGAGCCTCGAGCTGGGCACGGTGAAGGTGAATGTCAGCTTGAAGCTATCCATTTGGGGAGAATGAGACAACAGGAGAGTTTATAGTCGATCCTATTCATTCTATTCTATTATTCATTTTATTGCTTATATCTTTGAGCAGAAATGTGCTGGTTTTACATGCAGTTCCTGTGTTCATCCACCCAGGGAACCTGTTTGGTAGAGAAGCACACTGGGAGCTGGTGCTGAGCTGCTCCTGGTCCCTCTAGAGCTGTCCCTTTTCCTGCATCCCTCTATGCTTTAGAAGCTCACTGTGACCTTCCTCCAGATGTACGTGACCTACTCTTGGCCTTATTAATCTCTTTTGCTGGGATGAGTCCAGGCAGCCAAGAGATCCTGACTGCACTTGTTGGGTTTGTGTCGTGCCCAACTTTCCCATTGTGATTTAAAAGTTTTCTTTCCAGAGCCTTAATGAGAACATCCTTTCTGCTAGACCTCATGCAAGTAGGTCGCTTCCAAGGTGTGTTACTCCCACCTAGACCCTGCTCAGGGCATGAGGGGTCGGTCCATACCCCAGGTTCTTGGCAGAGTATTTTTTGAGGCAAGTGGGGCTCTCCCCGCTGCCACGAGCAGCTGCCCCTCACAGGGCTCTCCCACAGTGTTGCCCAAGCCACCGCTCGCCGCCTTCTCCCTTCCCTCAGGCAGGAGAGCAGGAATTCTGCTGCAGCCACAGGGATTGATGCCGGCAGCCACCTTCTTACCAGCATCACAGGACTGATTCCTCTTGCTTTGATTCCAGAGTGGATTGTTTTCCCAGAGGGATGCTGATCCTGGTCATTCCTGGCCTGGAAGGAAGACACAGGGGAAACCCCAGGCACAGGGGATGGCAGCTGAGTGTCCCTCAAAGGAGCTGCGTGTGTTGTAAGGCCCCGCACAGACACAGCGTGGCACTCTTTTCCAGAGCACGGTGCCGGGCACCCCTGGGAGCCCATCCCCAAGTCCTGACCCCATCCCTGGCCNTCCCAGGGCTCGACCTCAGGAAAGGGCTTGGAGGATGTCAGGATGCCTGCATCCATGTACCAGGAACATTTTGTGGATAGAACAGCCAGGAAATAGTTTCCAGGGGAGTGGGGAAAAAATCCCAACAAAACAACAAAAAAAAAAGGCAGCTTCATTTTTATTCTTATTTGGAATCAACTTGAAGATATTGTTGATTTGCCTTGTGGATGTAGCTCACCTCTGGATGAGGACCCAGATGCAACAGCTGAGGGCCCAGGAGGCAGGAATGCAACCAAACCCCTCCCCAAAGGTAAGACCAACACACCCACCTCTCCAAAAAAATCCCTGCTTTGTGCCTGGGGTAAAATCTGCCTTGTGCCCAGGGGGAAGAGCTTTCTTCACCTTGAAAAACCCAAGGAGCTGAGGTTGGCCTTGGCCCAAGGTGTTTGGTGATGTTGCACAAGTCTCCTGGTGCTGCAAGGTGGGTGTGACAACACTCTCAGTGCCCCCCACCTCCCCCGCCCAGCCAAGGGCAATGCCCCAGGGTCACACAGCCTGCCAGGACCACCACCACCACCCCCGAAAAAAAGGCAGACATCAGCTCTTTCTCCCTGCTCTGGGAGCAAGAGGGTGGCAGCTTCAATTTAAATAATTGTTGCCAGGGTTTCAGCGGTGACTCATTAGTCTCCAAGCCAGGGTCCCTCGTTGGCAGGGGGCTATCTGGGGAACACCACCCCTCCCTCCCCGTGTTGCCAAGGCATCTCCACCGGAGGGACATTCTACACCTCCTTCTGCTTGTTCCTCTCGCCTTTTGTTTTCCAAAACACTCACCCCGGGATGGAAGAGCCGCAGCGGCCAAACTCCCACGTCTTCTGCTCTTTGTTTTAGCAGAGGTGGTGGGAGAGGCCATTTTGCTGGACCACCAAGCACCCTGCTTTGTCACCGGGATGTCTTCTGCATCCCGAGGTCCCAGCATGGCAGATCAGTGCTGGGCTTCCCTCGGCCAGGTGGGCACCCTGAGGAAGGGTGAACTTGAGGAAGTGTGAACTTGGGGTGGTGAGGCAGAAGGGGAATAAACTCACTTTTAAGCTGGTTTAGCTTTCAGGTTCTCTCCAGGTTTAAAGCATTCTTTAATCATCAGCATTTTCTTCTGTTTTTCTTTCTGACACCTGGTTTGGAAGACTCTTCTACCAAAGAAATAGAAATAAATTTGTGTATTTTCCTACTCCTCAGCAGTGGCTGTCTGCCATCAGCAGTGGCAGTTGGGGGTAGACTTACTCAGTTCATCCTTGGTCTCCATAAAGCACAGGGATTCTCAGGAAGATGGAGGAGGAACCCTCCACTCCGTACAGGAACACTTCCCTCCATATGCTACTGGGTTTTGCTGTCCATAACAAAGTCCTTCCTCCCCATGGAAAAAAAAGAAAAACCCAAGAAGAAATCATGGGTCTTATTTTTTGGGACAAGCATCCTAGCAGGACCTCATTTTCAAATCCCCCAAATTTGAGGAATACTTATTTTAAATATGATGTTATAAAAATGTAGTAAATATTTAATTTTATTTTTATTAAATACTAAATTGATGACGGCTGACACTTTATTAAAGTGTCAGAGTGAGTGTTCCTACATTCTAATTACTTATTCTAACAAGGAGGCAGCCTCGTCGGGAGCCGGGCGCGCTGGCGTGCGCAGGCGAGGGGCGCTCCCGTTAAGTAACACCTATTAAACTATCATTTGCACCTAGAGGCATCTCATTAATATCTCAACTGGTGAGACTGCGCTGCCAGTGCCTACCTGACCTGGGGCGTTGACAGGAGAAATGGCTCCAGGAGCCCTTTCCTCGCTCCAGGCTCTCCTGTACAAATAATTCCTATAAAATTAATAACGACTATTTCACTTAATTGAATTCCTGATAAATGAAGATTCTTCCAGGCCCATTTTAAATGCATCCAAAAGGCGCAGAAGGAGTGTTGGACCATGGTCTGGGCAAAGTTTTGTTCTTCTCCCTCCTCCCTTCCCTTTTCCCTTCATCTCTTCAAGCCTCTTCCCACCCTATACATCCCTCCAGCTGCTCCCTCCTCATCGCTCTTTTCCTTCTCCTCCTGGCCGTCCCTTCTCTTTTCTGCAGCATTTTCTCTTCTAACCTCCAATCTGACTCCTTCCCACTTCTCTACAGTTATTTATCTTGAATACTTATTTTCCTTTTGGAGCCTCCTCCTTCTTTTTTCTCTTCCCCTTCCATATTTCTTTCCCTTTCATCCACTTTCCTTTTGGTTCTTCTGCATCTCACCAATACCATCCATTTTTCTCAAGTTTCCTTTCAGGCACTGAAGTGGTTGACTTGGAGGAATCTCCTGGTTGGTGTAAGATCACTGTTGGTTGAGGTCATGGTGTTACCTCTTCAGAGCTGTCCAGTCCCGAGAAGATACATCCTGCACCAAAAAATATCACCATCCCCAAAAAACATATGGAACATGCAAGTCTTCTTTCATCCCACCTTCCCAGTGGATGGAGAGATTCCTGTGCACAAAGAGCAGCTTGTCCTCAAGACAGAGTTTACACACTCACCGCTAGGATGCAGATCATTACAGTGAGGTAACGATCTTCTGTGAGGGACACTTTGGGTTTGAGGGTTTTTTGATGGGGCTGTCTTTAATGTCATTTGCTCTGCTCCTGGCAGGAAAGGGTTTGCCTTTTTTTGCCCTGATCCTGTGCGGCTGCACTCCTGGCATTGGGGTTTGGTCATCAGTTGTTGGGGTTTGCTTTTGTCATTGCTTTAATAAATAGAAAAATACGCACTAGAAAATTCCATTCTATTTTTATTTCATTCCAATTAGAAAAACAAACTAGAAACTACACTTAATATTAAAAATGCCAACTCGAGATTCAAAGCAAGCAACTTAAAAATAAATAAATACATAATGGAAAAAATATCATTAAATAACACATGAATAACAAGTAATGGGATTTTAATCTTCTTGCCAGGAGAGGCTACTTCTTCAGCACTAAAGGTGACTCACAAGCAGCATCACTCCGGGAAAGTTAAAAGTGCTAATTCGATAAGACTCAAGGATTGTGCAGGACTCAAAGAAGGATAAAACAGCCTTGCAGGGGGGCTCTTCGTCCTCTCTCTCTCTTAGTGATGAATGAAACTGGAAAACCTGATCTGTTCAGAGCAGCTGAAAACTAAAACACGGTCATGTCTTCAGGAACAGCTGGGTTGGCTGGAAACCGCTGCCCCACGATGCCATGAAGGTTAAAAGCCGAACAGAGTTCAATAGGAGGTTCAATTCCTGCAACTCTGAATTATTAGTTTTAAAAGCACAAATCAAGCAACATAACAAACCCCTGTGATGGGGTCTGGAGAGCATCTCGGGGTGCCTGCACCAGGACTCTGCTAACCCTCAGCCATCCAAGTCAGGGAGAAACTTCCTCCAGTGGTGAGTTATTCCCAAAACAGTTTCTTGCACCAGCTTCTGCTGCCTCCAGTGGTGGAGCAGAGACAGAACCTGAGACCTCTGGGGCACCTGGAAGTGGAGCTGTTTGTGTCCAGAGTTGGCACATGGGTGGTGTGTTTCCACTCGGGTACTTCTGTGGAGACAGCCGGAAGAGAGAGGAAGAGATAAATAGATGGAGGTGGGAAAGGAAGAGAAAAAGACAGGGGAGGAAAACATTGGTCTTAAAATGGCAGTGGGAAAGCCAGAGGGAAAGATGGGGAAGACGTGAAAGGAAGAAGAATTTCTTTTTCCAGGCACTGGGAGGTTTTCAGAGGCCAATGGCAATAGACAAGGACCTTCCAATGTCAGTTACCTGGGGCAAGCCTTTTGCAGTATATCAAACAAAGCAGAATAGTGGGTCCTTTTCCTTGGAATAAACTTGTGCTTGATACTGAGATGGAAAACCAGGAGCTGTGAAATAGGGGTGCAGGAAATTAGTTGAAAAATTTTACTTCAGCGAAGTCAAGGCGCACAGAGCTCTTAGAGGCACTGGTCGAACTATGTGTGTAGGCTCAACAGCGGGCACGGTCCCCTCCAGGACTATAATTTAAGGCAAAATTTGGCCTTTCATATATATTTCACTTACTCCCTTGTTATTAATTGAACCCATTGAGTGCGTTTCAACCATTTCATCTGCCTGGTTTCCCAGGTGGGAGGGAGCTGAGGCCTGTTCCTCAGGTGGAGGGGAAGGGGATGCTGTCTGTGCACATGCATTGGGATGGAGAGGGGCTGTGGGTTGGTGTGAAACATGGGGACACTTTCTAATAATTCTACAGCTTGCTTTGCTGGCCTTGGTTCATCCTCCCTTCCCATCCACCATCCCTCTTTCTTTTTTCTTCATCGAGAAATTCTTTCTTTATACTCACGGCCTTTGTGTACCCCACTCCCATTGGGGTTTAGCTCTGCCACTGTCCAAAAAAAAAAGGCAGCTTCAGGTGTCCCTGGGCTAGAGGTCTAGGCAGGCGGTGGCTGAGGATGCTGGTTCTCCCTGTCCCCATGGTGGAGATGAGGTTCCCGGGGTCGGGGCAGCAGTGGAGCAGGGTGCTGTGGGTCGGGGTGTGGGACAGAGGTGCTGCGTCACCCCTCTGATGAGCACCCAGGTGCGTGCCCTGGTCCTTGCAGGGTGGTGGATGGGGCAGCCTGGTCAGAGGTACAGCTGCCTGGCTTCAGATTAGTGTTTATTTTCCAGGCTGAAAGGAAGCTTGTGATCCCAAAGCCCTTCTGTGTTTAGCCAGACCTCTCATTCACTTGTGGAGGAAACCCATGTCAGCCGCTCCCCTTTGTCTCCCCTGAGCTATGGCTTTGAATCTGAAAGGATTGGGTGCAGATTTCAAGGGATGTTCAGACAAAGGCTGTTTGAACAGCACTTGTGTAAATAATCCATGAAAAACTCTTTGAATAAGCTCAATGAAATTTTCTCTGAATTTGCTATTCTTTTTCTCCAGCGGCAGAAAGAAGTGGAAGTCGGGAAAGGGAGGAGAGTTGCAGGAAGGGAGGGAGAGAGGGAGGAAAGGGGTGGGAGAAGGACCGACACTTTTTTCTCTCTGCCAACTCCTCTGAATGCCAAGAAGTAGCTTGGCTTAAAAAAAAACCAAAACAAAACAATCCAAAACAAAACCCCCAAAACCTCTTTGTTATTTTCACAGCTTCACAGCTTTAGGAATAATCTCGTATGGGACCTCCATGTCCTCAAACTTCTCCATACGTTAAATGTAAGGGGACACCCTTGTATTTACCACAGCAAGGGTAATGTCGAGGCAGTTAATTATTAGCCGTATGGTTTAATGTTCACATGCTGTACATATGTACAGAACAATTCCCCTTTAGCATGTCGTTTAGTTTGCATTAAAATGGAGATAACTGTTTTGATGCCAAATGTTCCCATCGCCCCCCCCCCTTGCCCAGTCCCTGCCCCCCCATTACTCTTCATACAATTTATACACATTACGTCCTTAAACAAAAAGAACAAAAAGTTCTTTGATTTGGGCTTCTTTTGAAGATCTCCAAATTGAATCCCGGGCTGGGGCTGAGGCTCAGCCCCAATGGGGCAATTTGGGGACAGGGGGCTGCCCCGGAGCGGGAAGGGGTTTTTTGGGGGGGGGGGCTCTCAGCTTTTCTGGGAGTCGGTTCAGTGGATGTCCAGGAGATGGAGCAGTGTTTCTGTGGCCTCTGCCGTCGATGCCCCTAACGAGCCAGTCTGTCTGAACTCGGAATGAATTTTGTTCCCTTTTCATCACTCTCTGATGTCCAGCTGCTCCTGTCAACACCTTCTTATAGCATGTAATTCATCGCTCAGACTGACAGCTGGGGCCGTGGGCCTGGGACCAGCTCCTCCTGCCATTGCCTGCACCCACAGAGGGTCCCCGGCCAGACCAAGGGCTTCCCTCAGCCCCTCCCCGCACCTGGGGCTCCCCAAATCTCCAAAGGATTCCCCAGACAAAACCCCACCAGCCCTGGTCCCCTCCTGCTCTCTGTGAGTAGCCTCTGGTGGGGGTTTTGGGAGGTGGGGTGGGGGCATCTCCCTTCCAGACCCCCTCCCCAGTGGGGACTATGGGGCTGGGGGAGGCTGATGAGAAGGGATCCAGGCAGGGCTGCAGGAAGGGAGGGTGGTCGAGGCCGTGCCAGCAGCTCCCCCAGGATGCGGTGCCGCCTGGGCTGTGACCACCCAGCCCTTTTTATTCCTGGGTTTGGGCCTATTTTGACTGTAGGTTAAAGCGGGAACAACCTTGTCCCTGGATTTATGAGCTTGTACCCGAGTAGGGAATGGTGACTCACCCCAAAGCATCCCCAAGGCGCGTTGTAATGGGAGGTGCTTTGCTAATGCCAGGGTGCACAAAATGCTGGAGCTTCCTTTGGTACCAATCCCCCTACCCCAGTGCCCTCCTCCTTTCAATTTACCAGCCAGTCTCTAAGAATTATCCTTTAACTCAGCAATTCTGCCTTCAATTCTCCTCCTGCACCTTCCTGCCTTTCCCATCATTTATTCTATATTTCACCCGTTTCTCATCCTCATTTATAATTCTTCTTTATTTTATTACTTTGCATAATTTCCTTTTAGGATTTGTCATAAAATAAATTCTGCCACCTCTGTCTTCTCATTCCTGCTCTCAGGTGTCAGCGCGGGCTCACCGGCAGCGGTTCCCAATGTCTTCCAAGCCTCCTGTGCTGGAGCCACCCCAGCCTCGGGGAGGATCTGGGGAGTCACTGTAAGTGGCCCCAATTTCAGAAAGGTCTTTTAAAATTAATCAGCACCATGAGTGACATCTGGAAGGAAGACACTGAGTGTAACTTCAGGACAAACCTCCAGCCATTTTTTTTTGCCCCGGTGAAATGTTGACACATGCAGAATCTATGTCACATGGTTGCCCAAATCTGAGTTTAAAATGCTGATTATTAGGTTAATGAGGAAGGTAAGGAGAAAAATTGCTGATGTACTTATGTCCAACCTGTCCTGGAAGGTAGGAAAGCCCATGGGGAAACTGAGGCACAGAGCTCTAATCCATATCTTCCAAGATATTTAGATACTTGGTTCTCTCTGAAACCAATGTGAAGGAGGCGTCTCATATTTTTAACAGTTTGTGTCTGATTCTCCTGTTGACAGTCACACAGGACGCTTGTAGAAAGATGAGATGGAAAACTGAATGCAAATTTTCTGTGATTCAACTCAGAACCTGAATCTTTCAGCTGAAAGGTGTCTCAGCATGAGGGACAGGAGGAGACTTGGGTGAACTGCTCTGTGTTTCAGTGCACTCCTTCTCCAAGAAAAATAGATATTATTTACAGGGAGTCCAAACGCTGCTGACCACTAATAGATCTCCCACAGGAAAAGGTGGACCTACCACATCCTGTGAGCAGCTCCAGAAGCACCTATTCCCAGTGATGTCTATGGAGTGGAAATTTGAAATTTACTCTATTACTTTTATGCAGGATGGAGGATTTGGGAAAACTGTAGGAATCCTGATTCGCCAATGGTCCTTGCTACCCAGACACAGGTCACTGCCAGAATGTGAGCTCCTTGGAAAGTCTTTTTGCAAGAGGAGAACATCCAGAAACGACCAGCTCTATGAAAGGCAGTAGAGCCTTAATGCAGGAATGAGGAAGCTGCATTCAATGTAGGTAAAAAATGATCAAATCCCAACCCTGGCAATGTGGCACTATCCTTAAAATCAGCCTTTCCCCTGCAGACACAAAGAGATCCTGTTCCAGCACACATTTGGAGCAAAGTCTGGGGATGCTCCTGGAGGTAGCTATGCAGGGAACCAGGAGTCTGTGGTTCATTTCATTTTTAAGTGAGAAACTCCTTGTAAGATAATACAGAAACAAATGAACACATGCTCTCTGTGCCCAGAACCTGTAGTCATTTCTCCAGCTGCAGACATCTTACCCACTTTGAAAAGTTTGAAGTTGGGACACAATACCTTAAGGTTCACGAACCCTTTTGAAGGCTGTTTCTAAATGAACCCAAGCCAAAAGGTGGCTTTGTGTGTGAGAACCACACAGTCTCATTTGCCGTTCTCTTGATTTCTAAGATTTGCTTGGATTTGAAGCTCAAAGTAAAACTCATGAGAACAAAACCTTGGGGGGGGGGGTGAAATGGAAACTGTCCTCCTGCTTCCTTGTGCTGGGAGAAAACCACCGGCTTCATCTTCCTAACGCCTTTGGGGTTGGATTGGGTTTGGTTGGGTTTTTTTTTTCCTATAGTATGGAGAAATCCCTGTGTGGTTTGGGTTTGCAGGAAGGCTTTTCCCTTCATGCGCTGCCACAACAGCTGAGATCAGCTGAGGCACTCAAGTGAATGGATCCTGGATGTAATTGTCTGAGGGCTGGTGGCCAGGTTTTTTCAGAAGAGGGTCCGACTGGCTGCGTTTCAGGTCCACCTCTGCCTTGACAGAGCCTGTCTCCTTTAATCATTAGAGTTCGGTGCACGGCTTTTGGCTGGCACAAGTTGGAATTTCATTTGTTTTGGAGGAGGATTGCTTCTTTTGTTAGTGTAGGTCTTTTGGTTCCAGTTGTGTAAACTGGGACGAGCTGATCCCATTGGCTCCGAGGAGCTGGCGGCCAGGGGAAGGCTGGTCTGCTATTCAATTTGGTGTTGGATCTTTTTTGATTGTTTTAAATCTTTAAAATTGTGTCTATAGAAATGTTCTGGTTCCTCTAATAAGGCACATTTTATGAACTGTGAACAAAATGAACGTGTGTTTTGCCCAAACTCGGGGCAGTCAACACAAACTCAGTGCCATAAACTGGGTTTCCTGAGTAAACTGAGTTTTGGATTTATTCAAATGAACATGACTGTTGCGTTCTTACAGCCTTGCAAAACTCCAGTTAATTTATGGTGGTATAAAAATCCATTTTTTTAATGACTGTGACACTGCCAAAATCTTTGCAGATGCAGAAACATCTTCACGGGAGAATTTCAATCTAGCATCAACAGGAGATTTGGAAGATGAATTATGCGAGGATCTCCTTCCTCCAAAGATGCTGCTCTGTTTTGCTTTTTAGCATTTGGTTTGGCTCTAATATTGTCTGGTTTATGATGTTTTAATTATTGTTGTTTATTTATTATAATCATATTTTAATTGTTTGTGTAGTGCCTTGAGTGCCTTGGCAGGGGGGCGCATTATAAATTAAATTATTATTAAAAAGTTATTATTATGTGTACCTACTCCAAACTGAGCTGGAGCAGGGAACACATTCAACTGCCTGGAATTAATTCCACCCTTTTCTTTCCCTTTGTCTCCTCTCTACTCAGGAGCACAGTTCAAAGGGTTGGAGAGAGAAAATGATGTTTCTCTGCCTCCTCCTGGGGCTCAGCGAGGCAAGGGGAGTTCTGCTCTGGGCTCCCAGGGGTCCCAGCGCCGCCTCCCTTGGGTGCCAAGGATGAAGTTGGGGAAAGAGTGTGCTCTTGGAGCTTGGAGTTGTTTTTTAAAGCTTCTTTAATGCCCTCCTTCCTCTTGGAGGGCAGTTTGCTAGAAGAGGCTGGTTGGTATTTGCTGCAATACAGAAGGATTTGCTAATTCTTAGATATAAAGGGAAGATGTCACCTTCCAGCATGCTTGGAGGGGAGGACAGGGCTGCCACCTCTGGTGGCCAGGAGAGGATGGCAGGGGCTCCTTGCCCTGTCTGAATCCCACATGGCATGTCCTGACCTTTCTGGTTTGCTGCAGACATCACCGTGTCTACAGTGTCAGCCCAAAGAAATCCCACCCGAGGAGTCCACAGCCCTGGAAGTCACAGCTGAGGTTTCAGCCCCTCTGGCCCCATCACTGGTGCACAGGGTAGGAAAAATTTCCTCCACTCCTGCTTTGTCCTCTTTGGGGTTTCCATGTGCCAAGAGGCAGTGATCAGTGATGGGACAGTTGGTGATCGAAAGGCCTAAGCAAAACACCCTTGGCTCCTCCTAAGGTCAAACAGGACCACTCTGGGATAAATATGGTGGACAGACACATTCCCTCAATTTTCTTTTCATTTATCTCCTCACAGGTTTTCTCAGTCCCCTCTGGTCCAACACGGCCTGGCTGTTGGTGTTACAGCACAAGGAAAGATAACCTTCCCCTGGGACAACCACTTTTGGTGGTATTGACTTCTGTCTTGAAAGTCACCAAGCAGTCAGCCTAACTGATCCCATCCAGGCTCTCATTCCTGCATGGAAAAGAAGGATTTTTCTTTCCCTCAGACCTCCTCAACTGCTTGATCAGAGGCTCAGGTATGGATTATGCTGGTTCTCTGTGGATAATCATCTTGCTGTTCTTCGCAGCCGTGCTGCAGGGATGCCAGAGGCACTTGGGTGTTATGGTGATGGGAGCCACATGGGTAGCATTGATGGATTAGTGATAATGTGAAGGTCCCTGTTACATTAGCCGTCAGTTTGCTAACGAATATTAAGAGACAGATGTCGTATGAGCATCTCTACACTTTGGAGCTGGTGGCAAACTTCACACCTTCAGCTCTCCTAATAAGACAGTATTTCATCCTGCTCAAAATGCTTATTATAGCTCATCTGAGAGGTACTGTGAGATCTCATTATTTATCTATATTCTTTATTTTGTATAGATAATAGAAAAATTATCTAGAAGGGCAGCAATTTATTCCTAACATTCAGGAATAAAACTGTGATGTTAACTTATTCCAGTTTGTGGACCCCTGAATGAAATTTTCCAGCTGAGACACAGATCTCTCTGCATGTTGCTCTGGAACATAAAATATCTTGCTTTATTTCATGGCCTGTGACAGACGTCTGTTCCCAACCCACAGGAGTCTGGAGGCCAGGAGGACAGGGAAAGGGGTTTGGCGTCTCTGTAGGTGGCATCAGAGAGGGTCAGCAAAAATACCTGTTCCTGCAGAGGTTTGGTGTCAGTCCTAAGAGGAGTCCTCTTTTTCTGTCTCTATTCCTCCTGTTAACCAGAGCCACACTCTGGGCGCCTTGTCCCTCCCTGACACACATCATTTATCTGTCCTGCTTCGGGCACTGCTGCTTTTCCCACCTCCCTCTGGCCCATCCCCGGGGGTCTACAGCCAGGGCTCAGCTGCTGCCCTTCTCCATATACACCCCCTCTTCCTTGGGCTTTTTCTGCCTGGATGTGATGGAAAGGGACCTGCGACCCTCTGTCCTCTGGCAAAGTCCCAGTAATCCTGCACCCAGGGGCCTTTTAGCCCTGTCTGCCCAGATTGTGGCTCTGCCACTGAAGGGTCCTAATTTGGTGTCATGTCGAGGGAGGACCGGGAGGCAGGGCAGGGCCCCGAGGGTCGGAGATCTGCTTTTGATTTTATACTCATGCAAAGGGTGATCTTGGTGAGCCCCTTCCCCTCTGGGCCTTGCTGCAGAGCTGCAAAAAGGGCTGGAAAAGGGTATATCATTAAAACTGAGCACCCACCAGCCATGTTGTTACTCTACATCTGCTTTTCTCCTCCCAGCATCCAGGCTGAAGGTTTTAATTTTATTGCATTTGTTGCCGGTCGTTACTAAACTGATGCTGTTTTGGCACAAAGACTTTGAGCTCCTCTGACTTTCTGACTCTGTAATAGGGCAAGCAACGCTGTGCTTGGGAAAAAAAAAATCTTTAGACCCTCTCACCCTTCAGAAGTGTCCTGTCCAAGTAAATTCTGAGGTTGAGTTACCAAAAGGGGATACTAGAATGGCTATTTTCTTCACTTCTTTCACTAAGGAGATTGTAAAAGAAGCCTCAGGCTGGGAAAAATACATCCACCCCTTACCCTACCCACCATCCTCTTGCTGGGGTAACAAAAAGGAAAAAGATCTGTTTTGCAGGGGTTTTGTCTTGGGTCAGGAGGCTATAAGGAGGTAGAAGCCCATGTGTCCTTCCCACACTAGGTATAGTGGAGGCAGCCATGGGATATGTGTAACAGAATACACTGCCCTGAGATAAACCGCATTGATCTCAGCTCCATTCTTCCCACTAATCCACCTCCAGCTGGACTTCTCTTTGCTGTGAGGGTGGTGAGAGCCTGGCCCAGGTTGCCCAGAGAAGCTGTGGCTGCCCCATCCCTGGAGGGGTTCAAGGCCAGGTTGGATGGGATTTGGAGCAATCTGATCTGGTGGGAGGTGTCCCTGCCCAGGGCAGGGGGTGGCTTTAAGGTCCCTTCCAACTCTAACCATTCTGTGATTCTCCCAAGGCCACAAATCCCCACATGCTTCAGAGGGTGGTCTTTTTGAAAGCAAAACCAAACCAATGACCTGCCACCTGCCTGGGGGTTGGGGTGTCCCCTCTCCCCCAGGCAAAAAAAGGCACTGGTTTATTCCTCTGCCCACAGCCCAGCATATGCCGTTTGGTCCCTCACCTCTCCATCCAGCCCTGTCCACCTCCTACACACCACCAGAACTCGAACCTGGAGATTTACACCTGCCACCCCTTCCACGGAGTTCTCCAGGATTTATAAGAGGGCAGGATTTGACCTGCAGAGTTTAACGATGGTTGTTAACCTTGGCTGTGATCAAATTAGGCTGGAGCACAAGCTGTATCGGGAGTTAAGTTGCAACTTGCCTAGAAAATAACATGCATTCTTTACTCAATTTTTTTCCCAATGAGTCGGGATACGATCTGGCTGTGTCTGTGCTGGGGAGGGATCAGCAGAATAACAGGAGTTTCTGACCCAGATGGGCTCCATCCTTTTCTATTTCCAAGGTGGAGCCAGAGGAGCTTTTAACTGAGAACAAATGTTTTGTGGGCCTCTCTGTGCTGCCACTCTTCAAACACATTCAAAAGTGTTTTTCCCCGATGCCTGATGTGTTTGTAACATGTTTTAGCTTCGATGTGACTAAATGCTCAGCTCTTGCAGGTCGGCAGCGCAGCTTCTCTTTTGCCTGGCTGAAAATCAAATCTCTCTATGTGCATTTGCATACCCGAGCTGGGCTACGATGCTGCCAACCAGCTCATTCCCAGCACAGGCAGGTCCTTGGTGTATCTCCTTCCAGACAAGAAAGCCCTTGTGGTCGAGACGCTAAAAATAACCAATGTGTCTTCCTGCCTTCAGTAATGTGGGCCATGGGGTGGGCACAGCCTGGCTTTTAAAGGGTTAAGGAGGCTGTGTCCTTGGTGACATGCAATTTATGATCTTGTGAATCCTTTTTTAATTATTTTGCTGTGACAGAGGTGGAAATATCCAACTTCAAACGACTGGCTTTATTGATATGCTGCTATTTGTGCCTCTGTGGAGGAACAATCCCATAAAAGCAATAAATTAGAAAAACCCCTTTTCTCATCAGAGAGAGAGAGAGATACTTTCTGGCTGGGAGCGAGAGACTCAGTGCAAAGGCATTCCAGCTCCACGAAGGGGCTCTCTGCGATGTGAAAAGCCCTTTCTTAACTAAGCAGGGCACATTTGGGGTGCACCCACCACCTGGTGTGCTCCCCTCTGAGCGGGGCCAGGCTCCTTGCATGGGGCTGAAGCCTTGGGATGGAGGTGGAAATTTCATCTGCATTCACGGGCCTTGGCTTAACAGCTGTAAAACGTTTATGGCTTGGTGGCTGTTCATATCGGTTAGTTATTTACCATATTTGCACTGAGAGGATGATCAGAAAGCACATTTTAGGACAGAAAGAGGGATTTTAAAGTACAATTAACTAATGCTGTCGGAGATGGGCTGGTTGAGGCCAAAATGGCAGTGTTTATTTGCAGACACGAATGACCGGTTTTCACCACAGGGAACGTAACAAAATCCATCTCATGAATCCAGATGAAAGCAAAGATGACATTGTATTTATTTTTTTTTAAGTGTAAATAGTTACCCTCGACAAAGACGTACCAGCTTGGCCACAGGAGTACCCAGGCACAGCCATACAAACACCAGCAGTTATGAAGGGATGTGTGTTTCCAGCTGCATTGGGCAGTTGACGCAGCTGAGCTGGGCTCTGCCAGTGCCCAGGGAGTGAGCATCACGTAGGGTCTGAGCCATTTATGGCACATGAGCAAGCCCGTTCCTTTCCCTTTATCCAGGCAAAGTCAAGACATGGAGTAGAAGATAGATGGAGACTGACCCTGAGGCCCCAGGGACACCCACTGCCCCCATTGCAAGAACCCCTGGTAGCTCAACCCTGCAGGGAGACTGCAATGGGGTCTCAGTCCCGTGCCTGTTCTCATTAACAACCCACCCAGACAAACAAGGACTGAGCCTCGTGGCTGCTTCTTCTTGCCATCCACGTTTCCTAGGCTAAGGTGCTCGGAGGTGCTCAAGGGACTGGGATCCAGCCCACTTGTATATCGCGGGGGTCGGTGGTGAGGTCCAGTTCTTGGACCTCTTTGGACATAAAAGTCCATACTGCGAGCTTTTGTGCCAGTGTAGGAGTGTGGATGGGGCAGTAACAGCAAAGAAGTGATGATGGCTGGGGTCAGTGTCCAACACAAAGCTATCAGTGTGCTTGCACTATGCTCAGAATTCATGTAGATTATCCAAAACCTTCAATGGATACCAGTCCTGAGGACGGTGGTGGGTCTGGAAGGTGAAGTCCTCTTGGGTTCAGCACAGGTTTGTTTCCTCTGCATCAGTACAGCTCGTCTCAGTGCCTGGAAACCAGCCCTTGGGGTGGAAGAGGTTTTGCCTCTGTGTTGGTATATACCTCGGCTTCTCCCTCAAGTGAGATAGTGGGTTGAGGCCAACAGCAAAGATGCTGTACGTCAGTGCCACAAAGAAATTCAAAGTTTGGAAAATATTAATTGCATGCTCACCCTGGCCAAAAACTCTCTCTGTAACTGCAGCTATGGCCTCCTCAGTTACCAACCCTAGAAGAAGAGAGGGACTTGACCAGGGCTGAACTCACGCATTCCTAGCAAAATTCAAGCATCAGCCCCAAATCCAGTGTTTGCCAAAGGGGAGACAGGAGTGTACCCTGAGCTGGAACCCATCATTTTGGTTTTCTTAGGAGCATCTGTGAAATATCTGTTGTTCTTGCACAGTGGAAATATTTATCTTTATGATACCCAAACCCACCACTCATCCCAGAGGCTGTCCTTTGGTAACGACTCTCACTGGCAGCCACCCTGGCCCAGGCCTGAATTGACAACCTCAAGGTAAAATTGCTCCATTGTTATCCTCTGGAAGCTGCTAAAAAGCAGGAGGTAGGACCTGATTCTCTCTTGCACCCTGGCACAAATCAGGAATGCCTTCACCGAAGTCCCAGGCACTTCATGCACTCTAGAGGTGGTACAAGAGAAAGATGAATTAGTGTCTGAGTATTTACCCGCCGTTGATCTAATCCTGAGATGCTGCAGTAAATGGGATATTGCTTTTGACTTACACAGATGCTGGATCAAGCCTCCGGCGATTAACATTCAGCACCTGTGCTTCAATCAAGCTACTTTTCCCTAGTAATATCACTTATGCTGAAACTTCTTCTCCTTCAGTCACTGATCTTCAGGCTTATCTTGCCTTAGCCTGGTGTAAATCCAGGGTAACCCTGTTCTTATTGGAGTTATTCCTGCTCAGCACTGGTTTAAATGAAATCCGAATGTGACCCGCAGATGACATCATTTCAGGGCCTTGTAAAGATCAGAGCTATAACGCAAGTTCATGGGTATTGATTGCCCCATCTACACCAACGAGAACAAACAAGGCAACGTGGCCAAGACACTATTGCGTTTTAATTCCTTGACGCGGTAAAAATCTATTGTGCAGAGGGCTCTTCAGCTTTCTCCGTTTATAGGCATTGTTTTCCTGGGGGTGGAGATCACCTACCTCTGTGCTGACCCATCCTCAAGGTTTCTCCTCCAAATCCATAAAACTTCCAAGGCTTGGCAAGCAGGAGAGATTGATTTGAGCCAGTCTGAGAGATGGAGAACTTTTCCCATCCAGGGAGAGAGGGACCAGGCAGGAAAATAGTCCTGGCCTTGGGAAACTGTATCTGCTGATAGATGGTCATCCATGTGGACAGCCAATCTTCTAGATGGGGAGATTTACCCACAACACCCAGAAAACTCTTCTCCTACATTACCCCAGCTTCACACCCCGCTAAGACCCGTGCCCTCTGTCTGGGCTGGGCACTCAATGTCACCCCACCTGCTCTGGGTTTTCAGAGACCGTTTCCTTGCCATGCCCATGGGAAAGATGAAGCACCACCAGTGATGAACAGCATGGCACCAAACCTGGTGCACTTTTGCAGAGCTGGAGCAAACTGGACTCTTGTCCACAATAGATTTTCACCAGGGCTTGGTCACATCTTGAAGGTCACCTGTGAGGCCAGGCCAGGAGAAACCAGTGTCTGCCACCTCACTGGGCTTCCCGGGCATGTTTACACCCCCGACCTTGGGACCCCTCAGGAAATCATCCCACTAGAGGGCACTGGGAGTCGATTTTCCATCCCCTCCTAGTTTCTGCTCTTTATTTGAGTTTCTCCTTGCTTAGCGTTCTCCCCACCTCTCCCTCCTCTTTGCTGGCCAGCTCAGACTGTTTAAATTGGAAATTATTTGTATTACTGTCTGTAAATAATAGATGAGGGAGTGAAGTGGAGTTGGTGTCCCTTCCATAAACTCCTCCTCACTTTAATTAGTGCGAAACAGCCTGGTGAGAATGCGAGCTGCCTTGATGCTGGTAATTAAAATTGAAACCACTGAAAAGCTGCTCTATTTTTTATCGGAGCTGCTGTTCGGAGCCGGGAGCCTGCGGACGGCTCTGCAGTAAAGAGTGATAATGAAGGTGTGAATTCCCGGGGGGAGGAGGGGCAGCTGTAGCGATGGCTGAACTTACACCAGATGAAAATGCAGGAGCAATTAGAGGTGGCTGTGTACAAGCTGGGCATCGGAGATTAGTTGGCACCTTGGGAACATGGCAGGGAGGGACAGGGAAGGGGGAGGGATTATATTTTTTTTCCTTTTTGAAAAATTTTAATAACCAGGAAAAAAGAAAAAAAAAGAAAAGAAAAGAAAAAAGGGTAAAAAGGGTGAGGGAAACGGTTGATAACTTAAAGTAAAGACAATATTCCTGCCCGAGGGAGAGATGGGAGGTATGGTGGAAGATGGGGCTGCAGTACAGGGCATGTGGGTGGGAGACAACAGGGCCTCTCGCACCGGGAGACAATAGCATTGGCCAAGCTGGGTTTTTTGGCAGCTCCACAGCTGCCCTTGCAGCAAAGACACGGGCTCATCACAGCCCCTGGGTGCGCTGTGCCTGAAGGCGACCTTTGTGTGGCTGAATTTCTCTGTGTGTCTTTGCTCCTTCCCACGGGACCCATCCGAAGCTACATGGTGTCCGTTGAAGGCTTCCTCTCATCCTCAATTAGGCTTTGAGTCAGATACCCTGTCCATGAAAAACTGTTAACTTGGGTATCTGAGGGCGATGAGATGGACAAGCACAGGCAGAGGCCTTTGTTATTCTTGGCCGAGGAGGAGTTTGGGAAGAGCTGCTCTAAGTAATCAGATGTTGTTATTAATTGCTTCCTGCCCTGGCGCGTTCATCCTAGCGTGGGCTCTACCAAACAGCAGCAGAAAAGATGTCAGACAATATAATGTACATGGTTGAAGCTGTGAGCCTGCAAAATCTTCTTCTGGCTACAGCCACCTTGCAAGGAAAACATTCTCTGTGAAAAAAAAACAAACAAGTGAAACAGCAATGCTTTGGGGGAAGTGAAGCTCCTCCATTCTCCAGGGCCCATGGGGAGATGATGGGCACCTCCACCCAAAGTGCACCTTGTTCCACCCTGGCTCATTAGCCACCCAGACGCTGGGGAACACCTGGAGGTGCCAGACTGTCTTAATTTAGATTGAAGTGTTGTAGAAAAAGAGGTAAAGAGGCTGTAAATAACCTGTACCAAATCACTTGGGGTTTCAGAGGGTTGGTTGTTGGGTGCTCCTTGGATCTTGAGTTGCTTCCAGAGCCTGGAGCTCCCAGGCGGCTTGTAATGCTGTTCCCATTGTGAATGTGGGTTTTCAGAAGCTCAGGCTTTCTGTAGGAAGATTTGATATTGGAATAAAAGGCAAAAAGTACAAAATCTGACCATGAAAGGAACAGATTTAATATACCCTGTAAATCATGATCTTGCAAGAGGTTTAAAATAGCCTGTGCATTAGTGTTCTTATGCAGTAAAAAAATTAAAAACAGTTGCTCAATCTGAAACTTACACTTGGACCTTACCAGAATGAGGGATTCTGATCAGGGATCATTTCAAAATTCAGCACAAAGATGGATTCCTAGCAAACTAACTGTCTTTGTAGAGTTTGTGTTTTCAGGTGAAAAGCTGCTGAGCTCTGGTATGTTTTCTTTATCATTGACTCACAGTAACAAAATGTTTGTACACTTGAAATTTATCACTTGATCTCCTAAGTGAAAGAATCTCAGGGAGGATTGAGGACAAAGGAAGGAGAGCTGAGGTACCCACGGGAGGTGCTTTGGTGATTTTGTTTGTTTTTAGTTAATATGATATTCTCAGTAATACGCTGATCCAGGTATAATAGACTGTCCAGAGTGAGTTAGCATATTAGTGAGAGCTCGGTGATTCCTGTTTATTTCCTAGGTCTTCTTTACCTATGAGTTTCTAAGGTTTCTCGGTGACTTCATTTGTAAAGTATGCACGTTCCTCAGAGAGACTTTGCCAAGCTCTTCAGAGTTTAGCAGCTCTGGCAATTTATAAACCCTGGAGATGGGAAAGTTTAGGTTCATGTGGGGCTTAAAGACTCTGCAGAATTGCTTTTTCACTTGTTTTTTGGCTTGTTGTAATGATGCTGGTTTATTATTTTGTTATAAGCCAGACAGGCCTTCCAGTTGGATTAAGCATTCTTTCACTGCTCTATATGCTGTTCAACATTGTTTTCAGCATTTTTTTTACCAACAGGTTCTACTTTTCTCATCTGTTAGACCTGATAGAGAAAAGGCATTGAGCAGATTTCAAAACTAAGCAGGCATTTTCTCAAATCTATGTGACTTGTTTGTCCATCAACTTCTTTCACGTGCTGGGCATTGGCTGTTGTTATTTAAACCAGAGAGAAGGAAAGACAGATTTGTATCTGAGGCATCTTATATGCAAATATTTAGGACTCTGAATGTGTCTTGATGCTTTCCCAAAGATTTTCTTTTCAAGATAACTGAGTTCTCAACATGTTAGAAGGAAAATATAACTCTTTAGAAATGCTTATTTCCTTTACCAAAAGTTAGGAAATTCCTATGGAAAAAAATACTTATTAGGATAGAACTAAGTTAGAAGATAAATTGAAAACCTTTGATTGAAAGTAAGGTTATTAAGAAGTTTTAATTATTGAGAAGAAAATGTAGGAAAAGCACTCAGAGCTATCATAAAAATGATTGGAAACTGGTAATTAAAACAAAATGCTTGGAAATTAAACATCACAAAATATGAAAATGCAAACTTGGCTCTGATTCATTACTACACTTAAAACCTGAGATTGCTATTAAATTGTAGACGGTTGGTTTGAATTCTGCGAGTCTGTGTTGAGGCTGGAAGTTGGGCAAACTCTGTAGCACTTCCCTGACTGAGGCCACCAGGTTTGAGATACCGTCCGTATCCTCTCCTTCCCCATCTCTCACCATCTTCCATTTAGATTGCTCTAAATCAAAATTTCTTCCTCTCCCAGAAAGTATCTAGATGCTACCTCCCTTAGGTGTTTTAAAGCTCATCTGTTCCACCCTTTCAACTATTTAAGGCTTTATTTTGCAATTCTGACCCCATCGCTTTAAGTGAAGAGCTGTGTCTCTCTGCAGAGCACCAATTTCTCCTCAACAAAGGTTGTTTTCCCCAGGTGGCAGCCCGTAGATTTCTACACAGAGGTCTCCAGAACATCCTTGGGATCCTCCAGGACCACGTCTCCGTTTCCTTGGGAACCCTTCATCAGGCAGTTGGCATCAGACAGCTGGTTCCTGTGGTCAGTGAGCTGGTTTGGAAGGCCACATCACCAAAATAAGGAGCCCTGCAATAGGTATGAAGTACCGATACACTTCTGTTGACATTTTCTGTACCAGGAAAGCCACCACACTGATAGTCATAGCCAGATAAGATCCACCCAGCCATCTTTCTCTGTTAACATACTGGTTTTTTTTAAATCATTACATTTTTCTACATTATCGGAGCAGTGAATATCACCTTTTCGCCATCCTCTGATGGAAAGACTGCCTTGTCCCAGCCTTGGGGACATCTAGGAGAAACATCCCCAGCCCCACACAGGGCAGCGTGGCTCCCTACAACCTTCTTTGCTCATGGTGCTCTTTCCCGAGAGAGAGCAATCTTGGACTTGGAGGAAGGTAATTTGAATTGGATGTGACGTTGTTACTAATTTAATGTTTATCCAATAACAAGGACTTTGCAAAACCCCTTACCTTTTCATGAGCCTCAGGTAACACTGTCAATTCATAATTGCTATGATCCCTTTATCCTGTGGTTTAATAAATAATTTACCTAAATTATTAAAATGAAAATTTCAACATTATTAAAAATTAACCAGGTTAAATGAGCAAACAGTAAATAGTGCTGGGCTTGTCCTGCGTGACAGGAGCCCGCAGCTTTTATTGTCTTTTTCCCAGGCATAGAGGGTACATTTCTCCCTCCTCCTTTCTCTTCCTCCCAACCCTCCCCCAACTCTCCACTTTCACTGCTCTACTCTTGTCTTTCACAAACTCCTCTACTTGAAGGTAGTTTTCTTCCCAGCCTGTTCTCCCATCTCCATGTCCTCTTCTCCACCGTTGGTTTGCTTTTCCTTCCCAGGAACCCTTTCCTTCCCTTCCATCTCCTCTCTGCACATTATATTTTGCACACCTATGTAGCCCAAGATGCCTGGCCGGTCTTTTTCTGTCCCCTCCTTTTGATCCGTGGCCAGGAAGATATAGATTCAGGAGAAACACATGGTCTCCAAAGAACAGAGAGTTTGTCAGGTCTATCAAGAGTACTTGCTTCTTCCATTCATGAAAAATTTATTAAAATCTGACTGCTCTTAAAGGATCGCAGCTCTGTCATTTTTAATTGAAACATTCAGTTTGCCCAAAATGAAGTGCTCCATCTTTCAAGCTGTATCTCTTGCCAGATTTTTTTTTTTCTTCTCTGTAATTCCTGCTGAACTGCTCCTTCTGCTGTTTTCTGGCAGAATTCCTCATTGACTGAAAAGCGTTCCCCCCCGGCCTGCCCCACCTCCAGCCTTCATCCCATCCAATTTCCCCTTCAGCACATGGGAGTCCTGGAAATGGCCTTTCCTGCTACCTGGCATTTTTCACCCGGAACACTGGCACCAGTGCAGACCTCAGGGTTCACAGCTGATCATTTCCCATAGACCTAGGAGAATCAAGCACCTGGCTCCTGCTGGGTTGCGGTGAGACATTTTCACCTGGAGAAATCCCAGGAAGTTTGTCCGTCCCTTCTCCGGGGTGACCCTAATGCCATTAAGCATTCCCTGCAGATACCTGGGGGATGACAGGCAGATGTGGGCTTCTTAGCCTGCTCTAATAACACTCTTCTTTTCTTTCTGCTGCTCAGAGACACCACAGGAATTATGGCAATGTTTGCAACGGACTTTTAACTCTGCAGACAGAGAAGTCCCTTCCAGTCCCTTTCTGAGCTGGGTAGGACCCAGCACTGTCCCAGCTCTGCTTGGATGGAGAGCAAAGGAAAACCCCACCTGCATGGAAAAAACCTGAGATGGTGGGAGCCAGAAGGATGGATCAGCTGGAATGTGTCCAGGAGACCGTACCTCGAGTGCCTGCTCTTCGATATCACTCCGCCAGGTGAAGCCCCCAGGGGTCTGGTCGAAGTGAAGGCGAATGGTTGCGATGAGGTAGTGGTGAGACCCACAGCCTATAAAACACAGGAGCTGTGTCCGTGGGGAACGTGGTGCTTATCGACTGCACCGTCACATGGCCTGGCCCTCTCCTTCCACAGTCAAGGCTGGTATCTGAATTACTTTGGATTTTAACCACAATTAAAGAGCTAATCAAGGTCAACAGCTCCTTTCAAATACAGTTTAGTACAAAATCCTAATGCAGGAATTACACAAATTGATATTGTCAATATAATGGATTCAAGCCAATTGTGCTAAACAAGGTTGTATCAAGTCTGCGCTCTGTATTAGGTGAGGGCTAATTCTGTCTAGCAGCAGCGGAGGTGAACAGAAAAACAGATACATCAAGTCTTCCCAGTTCGGATTTATTACTGAGGTGTTTTTTACCCCTCTCAAAGAATTCATTAGTCCAAGAAAATGGTGTAATTCCAAGGATTATGTTGCATGCAGGAAGTGCAGAATTGAATGCATGCGCTGTATTGGTCTAATATCCAGGAGATACAAGGAAGGACCTGTCAAAAGAAGTCATGAGCCTGGAGAATAAATCTAAGCAACAGCCTTGGGGAAAATTGTGGTGATAAAAGACTCTGCTCAGGTACTCGAATGTGTTGCACCACTTGAGACATCCTAAAGCATCCAAGACACTGGACGTGGCTGGAAGAGGCTCAGATTGGATATAACCTGAAAGGGTTATTAAACCTTGGAATGGGCTGCTCAGGGAAGGGGTTGAGACACCATCCCTGGAGGTATTTAAAAGACAGGTTGACATAGTGCTTAGTGACTTGAGTTAGTGATGGGTTTTATCAGAGTTAGGTTGATGGTTGGACTAGATGACCTTAAAGATCCCTTCCAACTCAGACAATTCTATGATTCTAAGATGTGACAAGAGGCCTGTAGAAAACCCATGCTCTTCCAGCACAGCAGATGATGTAGAGTATCTCAAATGAACTCTAAGAGATCTAAGACTCTCACATCAGGTGATCCTTGCCTTCATCTCAGCATCCACTTTTTTGATTCCTCTCCTCAGGAAAAACATGTGGAGTGACCTCAGCCCTCGCTCCCATCCTCCAGCCTTTCCGGGGTCTGTGTGAAAGAAGCTAAATGGGGACATGAAGGTGGTAATGGAGTGGAAGCAGAGCAAGGAAAGCTTCGCTGATGGATTATTAGGCACTGTCAAAGTTTCAGCAGAGTGGAAAACTTGGAGGCTGGAGTGAGTAGTAACCCATGAAAAATCACCTCTTCCTTTTCCTGTTCGTGGTAGGGCAGCGTGTCCAGATCAAAGACACCCATCACCGCGTGGCCTCGGTTGCACGATTTACGAGGCGCTGGGGCACCAGCCCATTAACAGCTCTGGTAATTCATTGCAAGGGCAACAGGAGGTGTAAATCCCCTCCCCTCCAAACTTACACATTTACCTAATTGTCCCCCAGTTGCTGAGCCTGGACATCAGAGCGGCGGATATTATGAATGAGGAGGGCTATGAGAAGTGCAATGGGGAAGGAGAGGAGGCTGAGGAGGGAGTCTGGGGTGGCCAGCTTGGGTGGGAGAGGCATGACCTAGGAGGCAGACCCTCTCTCGTTTGCACTCATTAAGTAGCAGAAAATCTCATTGGTTTTAATTGCATTTTGACCTTCCGGAGCTCCTCTCAGCTGTTTCCCTTGGGATCAGAGCTGGAGAAGGAGCATGCTTCATGCACATGGCCAGCTGGAAGGCCTCTGCAATTTTCCAGGTTTGTGAGACATTGTGCTCTACACGCAAGGCAGTCTGCTGCCAGCAGCTGGTTCAGAGTCTCAGCAACACCAACATCATTGTTGACAACAGGTAACAGCAGCTAAGGGGAGATATATGGTCCCAACATGCTTTGGTACCTCAAGATCTAGCAGCCCCTAGGTGGGTAACATTTATCTACCACTCCATCACTGTACTGGTGGTACCCAGGCACCGTCTTCTCTTATGGTCTTCTGCAACATGGCCACATTCAAAAATAGCTTTCCAGAAAACACATTCTTTGTTGTTCTCCAAAGATAACAAAGGTCAGATTTATTCTTTATTTTCTTCTTTCTGGCTACTCTATCCATTATCTCCCACTATCTTTCTCTCTGTCTTTGCCCTCCCCTGGGTCAGCCAGGTCCCCTGTTTGATTTCCTGTCACCATTTCTCACATCGTGCTCTATTTTGCCTACACCAGTATCTTTCTGCTCTTTCGTGCTTGGCTCCAGCTCGTTCTGGTTTTCAAAAAGTCCCCTTCAGTTTGCTCTTCCCTGACTTCGCTCATTTTACTTGTGTTCCCCAAGTAAATGCTCAACGCTGTAACATTAGCTAATATTTGATACTGGAAAACTTGCCCTCAGCTATATGAAAAGGTTTTAAACACCTTATATATTTACAAGAAAACTTCACATGTGAGTTTTCCACTCCCAAAATCTGTACACTACCACTAAATCCTCATCAGCAGTGCTTGCCTTTAAGAGCAGCAGTGGAGATAAATAGGCACTGAAGCAGAAGCGGGAGGCTCACCAGTAGTATCCAGTAAGTGAGATACAGTGGACAGATCAGTGGAATGTTTTCTTGGAAAATTTTTTTGAATTTCCCTAAAAAAATGGCCTTTTAAAAATGAATTCCACAGCAGTTTCTTTTGTGTCATTTTTAAGCTACCTCTCATCATTTGTTTTTGAAGCAAAACTATAAACAGATTTCCATGAACAATTTCCCCTCAGAAACCCATTTTCTTTTTCATACCCTGAAGTTCACAATAAATATGTCTAATTTCCCAACTGCTGCTTGCCATGCACTTGACCCCACGGTCACAGGAGCAGGCAGATGTGGCTCCAAGACAGCAGAGGACTGGTACAGCTGAGCAGGGGACAGGGCAGTGACCAGCCAAGTAGGGACAAGGACCGGGAGTTTCCTGTTCCTCCTCACAGGGCAAATTCTGGCCCTTAAAGCATGACCAAGAATGAGAATTAGGCAATGATCTTTGGTTAAAAGATAACCAGAAAGAGGGTAAATGGAGAGAAAGTGCAAATGAGAAGAGACTGGTTATGCTGGGTGAAAGGGGCATTGTTAGAGTAAGAATTTGGAAGGAAAAATCTACCAGATTTGGGTTTGTAAATGCTTGTGACTCTTGAAAATGGGATTTAGGCGTTTCAGTGCTTTTACATGCAATAAATTAATTTTTGGTTAAGAGGAAGAAACATAGAAATGTAGCAATTCCATGAACTAGCAGTAGAGGAAAGGAAATTCAGGACGCTGCCAGACATGGCTTACTGCAAAGCAGATCTCAGCCTTACAGGCAACTTCTCCAGGGTCCATTAACCTGGGAGGATGCAAGAAGGAGACAGGGAAAAGTTTTGATGGCTCGTCTGTGTTATTTTCCCAGAAAGGAGCCTCGTAAATGTTCTTGGATGCTGTCATGGGAGTTACAGCCAATTTAGGACTCAGGGTTATGGCCCATTCCCACCTGTAAAGGCAGATGACTCATTTTCACCAATCAGAAGGGAAGAGGAGGGATGAGATGAAGCCCCTCAGCAGACAGTGAGAAATGAAACAAGGCCATGAGATGCCAAACCTTTGATATTGCACAGAAGAGGAGTCCAGTATGTGAAAGGGCAGAGCCTCCACCAGGTCTTGCAACACATGTGAAATCCATCAGAGCCACCCTTCACGTGGTGTTCTGTTGTCCAGGCCATAACACGACACCCTACAGAGAGGGAAAGGCATCCTGTGGGCAGGGGGAAGAGCTATCTGTGCTTTTAAGAGTTTGGCTGGGAATTAAGAGACTACTTTATGGTGGTTACACTCTGAATTTATAGTTTCCTCCTCTTGCTTTTTAATGTTCTCCTGCCAAATTGCCTACGGTTTGTCCCATAACTTCAAGCTGCCCTGTGGTCTGACTTGTCCCAGCAGCACCCGGGACACATGAAAGAATAAAAAACAAACAATCTATCAAAGAAGAGAAGGCCTGCACCACAAAATATAGATTCTTTTCTGGACCTAAACCCTAATTGTCCAGATTCTTGAGTCAGAACTTAATAGATTTGCCATCTCATGGTAGAGCAATGGTGACATTTAGGTACAGATCAGAACTTCTTTATAGCAAAAACATGAATTTTGAAATGGCACCCCGTTTTCAAGGAGCTTTTAGCTGGGAAGTTTAGCAAACAACTGCTGCTTATTAACTAACCTCTCCATCTTACCACTTAGAGGTCTGAGCTCTTCTGCACACATCTATCCTCAAGAGACAGAAGAGGAAAGTTCATCATCAGTGTCTCCCAGAGCATCAGAGCACAGTAGGACACCTTCAGACTTTCTGCTACTTCTGCTTTCCTGGAGAAGTTAAAATCAGGTCACATGTAGATGCTCATAAAACTTCTGCTGAGAAGCTACTGGCCATTCATTACCTGAAGGTGAGTAGTTGTCCCGGAGTCAAGGGGTTTGGAAACTATGTAAAATATTTTGGGAAACCTGACCATATTCTGTGGACACCCAGAAGCTTCGGTGACTTTTTACAGAGCTGCTGTCTAGGGAAACCCAAAAACCAGCAGTGGACAGGCTGCTTTCAGAGGGCAGGGAGGGATCTGGGAAACTGAGATGGGAAGGAGGAGGTGAGCAATAGAGGATGAGATCTCCTGTAACTGTTAGTGGCCACCCATGGTTGCATTGTTTCACTCACAACAGACCTATTTCAAGAGTAAGCACAAAGAGGACACTCACAAGTGCCTGCTAAGGTGATGCCACCGAATGCATGAAGGAGTCCCAGGGCACGATCAATTCTTTTTTTTCCTCCCTCCTTTCTGACAGCATAAAAAACATTTCCTAGTCATAGATGCTCCTGTCCCAGCCTCTGTGCCATTGTCTGGCCTCCAAAGCAGACCCTCAAAATTAAGGCTATGTACTCCCCATGGAGAATGTCTTCTTGTAGTAGAGGAGAAGAGAAAATAAAGCTTTCTCCATGGGTGGCATTGTTAACATGACCTTTGTTTCAGAGAGTCAGTCAGGGTTTATAACTGCTTGTCTGTGTGTCCTGGGGTCTGCCTATGTCTTTATCTTCATTAAGGTCTTTTCTCATCTCCCAGGCTGTGTCACCCTCTGTCCCTCTGCATCTCTCCTTCCATTCCTGTGTCCTCCTGGTGGGGAGCCAAGGCTGCCATGTGTGGGCTTCCAGCAGGGCATTTCCCTGCCACATATGTCCTCACCAGGAGCATAAATGCAAACCCAGAGGTAGGAATGAGCTGCCTTTTCTCTCAGCTGCCCGCCCCGATGCCATGTCCAAGCAGCTCACCTCAGTGACTCTAAAACAATTAGGAGGTTTGCAGTTTCACACCGCCCAGCAGATACAGACAGGACAACTCATCTGTTATTGCAGCCCCAGTGCACAACTCTTTGTAATGATGTGGGGAATCCTGAACTTGACAACCTCTCCTTGACCTTTGCCTGAGGATAGGGTCATCTCCAATATCCGGGCTGGATGCTGGTTTGAGCTCATGTACCAGCCTCTTTCAGCTGCAGAGCAGGGAAGCCACACATCCCAATGCAGGGCATCACCTGCCAACTCAGGCATTAAATGTTAATCCTGGTAGGACTTTCACTCCTCCAGCTCTGAGGTGGAAGCGGATTAGGAAATTGATCCCCCAACTTTACTGCGGGAAAGTCACCCTTGAATAGGCTCCCTGTAGCTTTGTCCACCCCTTGTCCATCTCTTTGGGATTTTGCCTTTCATTAGATTCTACTGCCCTTTGGGATTTGTTTTGTTTTGTTTAAGCTTTCCTCTTTCACCTCCTGGGAGACTTGGAGGGTGCTCAAGTACTTGGATTCCAGGCTGCAAATCTGTGGGAATCTCAGTGGTTGTGAGACCTCCCTCAAAAGCACAGTGCCTACATTATGGGGCTTCATGGCCAGAGGAGAGCTCAAGGGTCTTACCTGGATGGTGATGTGGCTGTAGTTGCAGGAGAGGACACAATTACTGCAGGCAGTAGTGGCCACTTTGCTTTCTGGGCAAGGTGAAGGAATAACCACCAGGGCTCACCTGAGGCAGGCATAGATCTTCCAAAAGTGTGTGAGTGTTATCAAGGTTGCACAGGGAACAAGGTCTCCTCTCAGCTCTGGAGCAATGGGGACCCAGGCGCTGGGTTTCTGCTCTCCTTTTTAGCTCTGGAAAGACCTACCTACTTTCTCCGTCCTCCTTTCTTCTCTGGGCATGGCTATGCAGGGCTATGTGTCCCATGGTGGGGCTGTGCCCTTGCTGACCAGAAGCCCCAAGCTCTCAGATCACAACTTAAATCTTCTAGTGACTGCAGAAGGGCTTTGTAGAGACAAGGCAGGTTTCTTTGCCTTTTTTTTTTTTTCCAAAAGTTCAAGGAATTTGCCTTCTTGACTAAAACAGAGAAAGGCTTAAATCTTTCTTCCCCACAAAAACACTTCCTTCAATATGTTGCCTCCAGGAGCTGAAATGTTTTAGAAAATAAATAAAAGACACCTGGTATGAGGCAGCTGGTGACAAAACCATGCCCTAACTTTGTTATCTGGCAGGATTCCCTGGTTAGTCTCTGGTTTGATAGAGGAGACATGTCTGCTTTTGGGGGCTCTGCTGAGAAGATGTATCTCTCTAGCGATTGTTTACTCGACAGAAGATGCTTCATCCAAGAGGAAGGTCCTCCTGGGCCATGCATTATCTCCTGTTCCGTCCTGTGAGGAGGGACAGCCAGTGGGGTGCGATGTGGAGAGGAGAGGAAGGTTTCTTCTGTTCCCACCTGCAATGTTAAAAAAAAAAGGACACCACACAAGAAAGCTCCCCTTATTTCTATGGGTTGCTGTATGGGTGGAGAAACCCACCTGTCCCGTCCCAGCATGTGCCCGATGGGGAGGTGGCAGCGACAAGCACAATGCTCTTTAATTCACATTGCCATTCTCCACCGACAGCACCTCTCCCAGGGACTGCAGAGTAGCCAGCGTGCCGCGGTTGGATTGAGCAGACAGATTTAATTAAGTTGCAATTTAATTACCTATCAGCATCCCTATTTAATAAAGCTCAGGAGGATTTTAATTTAAAAAAAAATAATAATAATAATAAATGATGTGTCCTGTCATAGAGCGGTGGTAACGGCACCGGGTCCAGGCAGGATGGCATTGTGGGCAGCGTTCCTGCCCTGCAGGGACAAGGCAGCAGCAGGTGGCCAGGCTCGGGCAGAGCCATCGAGAGCCAGCACAGATTGCATGGGGGGACCGTGACCCTCCATGGCAGCCAGCACAAAGCCACACGCTTGGGGCTCGCCTCCGAACTCTTCTGCTCCTGCCTCCCCTCGCTCGTCTTACTTCTTGCGTGTGGAGATTTGAAAGGGGCTCGCGAGCCCGAGCCCGCTGCCAACAGCCCCATATTTTCCTGAATCTGGTTTGTCATTTTTGCCGTCTGCTGAAGCTCTCTGCCTGTGACTCTGGCTGGCTCTTGTGGAGAATGGCATCTCTCTGGTGTCCCTTTTGGGCTGCAAAAGCAGGGTGTGGATGCTGGTTGGGTTGGCTGGTGGGGTTTTTAATATCCCAAGAGAGAAGCCAGTGGGTTGTTTTAACCTGAGGTTTAGTTTTGACTCACTAAGCCAAAGTCAAAGTGGAGATCCCCAGCTGTGTGCGATGCTCAGAGACATCAGGATTTGGGGAGGTTTGGAGAAGACACTTTGTTTTGGCTCCTCTCAGAGCAGTAAGTTCAGATGTCAGCTAGTGGCCATGCCCAGAGTCTTGGAGAATTTCCATCAAAGAAGATATTCAGCCACTTTAGCCCCTATCTCTTTCCAGGCTCCTCCCAGCCCTGCTAACTTGCATGCAACATTCATCTCACTGTTTTGCCGAGGATGTTTCCTAAGGGTTCAATTTTGCTTGAGGTTTTATTTCTTTTGGGCCAGACCCAGCCCTGTGGCAATCAAACATGCCCGTTATCCCGGGGTGAGACTCACCAGCTTTGCATGAGCTCAGATGCTGACTGGGGACCTTCTGGTCTTTGTCACCGGCCGGGACAGGTTTCTTGTTCTGCCATCTGTGTTCATCCTGTTCTCTGTTTTAGAGCTTTTCTTTAACAGACACTCACCCGGGACCTCTGTGTCTTGCAGGGCCCCGTTGCATCTCCCCACTGAGGAGGAAGTGTCGACACCAAGTTTAGCACTTCTTGAACTATGATAACTGTAAATATAACGTTAAGGAAGCGGTGTTTTCAAACAAGAAAAAATGAAGGAAAGCGCAAACCTTTCCCTTGTCACCAGCATCACACCAGATGAGATCTAGCCTGAGCTCTAAAATACCTCCAAGGGGATCATATATCCATATGTGCTTCCCACCTGCGTCTGGGACATCACATATGGCTTCCTCAGCTCTTGTTCTGGCCTCTAAAAGACATCTAGATTTGGGGCACTCACTTTTAGACACCTCTTAGTTAGGGCTGATGGCTCTCCTTCCTCCATGTCCCCAGAAAAACCACTTTCCAGTTGGAATAACAGCTGAGATGGAGAGAAACAGACCTTGATATTTCTATTGTTTCATGGTAACAACGCCTGTCCTGAGACCCCAGGCCTGACAGATTGACATAACAGGTTAATAAGTGCTTTCCACTTCTCCTAAAGGCTAATTAAATATTAATCCACTTGGTGAGGTCAGCAAAAATAACAAACAATTGGCAGAGTGAAATTCGTTTAATTAATTCTCCTGTGGAGGTTTTTCAAGCATCTTCCCTCCCTGGACACACCACTGCCTCGGCTGTGGTAACCTACAGTGAAATCAGGCCTTATTGGTTCTGGGCTGGCTTTTCTCAGGTTGTTGTTGTTGTTGTTTTTTAGCTTCTGCACGCTTGTCAGGTATTGCCCAGGGCCCTAAGCACAGAGATGAGAGGAGAAGAGAAAGAAGGGAATGCAGAAATGGGGTGCAAAGATGAGGAAGAAAGGGTGGATGGAGCCATCTTAGAAGGCTCAGATCTTCAGCTGCCAAAGGTATGAGATGCTCTTAGTCTTTGTGAAATGAAATTTTGTTGCAGGAAATACCAAGAAATTGTTATCTTTCTTATTTCTAGCCAAAAACTCTTTGCAGAGACTGATGGAGTCTGGGCTGCCAGTAGAATCAGCTGTCCCAACACTGTCTTGAGTACCTGCGTGTGGGTTAGTGGCTTCTGTGACAAATAGGTGCAGTTTGAAATGAAAAAGCACCAGAAAATCCAGAACATGCAAGGACTTATCCCTGGTACCCACAGCAACATCTCCAGCACCCTCTACCCCCCAGGACTCCCAAGCCAAGCAGTGTCTCTTCCTTGCTTCCTTGTCACCCTCTCCAGGAGGGGAGGGAAGGGAAGGAAGACCCTCTGTGCCTCTGGCTCTTGCTATGAACCTCTTCATGCAACCACACACTTGAACATCTTTACTTCTTTCATTATCAGTTCCTTTCAGGATAACTGCAACAGAATGCCTTGAACACCCTTTGTGGTGGCCAGCTTGGTCTTTCACCAGAACAAGTTTCCTTCCAGTGTAATGAAATCCATCTGACTAATGATCCCTCTTCTAGCAGTGCAAGACCCCGTTTGCTTTGGTTAACGTCTCCATTAAAGCACATCCTTGCATGGCAGGGGGTGCCAGGTTGCTCTGGAGAGGGTGCTCTTGCTGTCTTGTGTGCCCACCATCCTTAACATGAGTTACTTTCCAAAGAAATTCCCTAGAAGTGGTGCCCGTTGGTGTCCAGCTCTGTTTATGAAGGTTTCTGGATGCAGCACCTCGCTGCACACTAGTGTTGGACGCTGCATTTGTGTTCAAGCACTCATCCCTCCACACCACAACTGACAGAGACATGGCAGTTGGAAGCAGATGAGGAAGACTGGGAATTCCTCCTGCCTCTGCCAGAGGACAGACCCATTACAGGAGTAATTTCTCGTGTGACCCCTGTCTCCTCTGTTACCATCTCCAGGCCACAGCATGCCCTGCATGCCAAGCAGGAGCACTGTGTTTGAAGCATACGTCCCTGCAGAAATTGCTCAGTGGGTGCCCCTTGGCCTTGGTGGGGATGATGTGGGGCACAAGTGGGGCAAGTCATCTGAGTCCATAGGTGCCTTTTTTTATAGCTGTCATCTTGGGAGCAAGAAGGAAAGGGGTGATGCAGAGAACAGCACAACTGGAGAGCAATGAACAACTCCACGAAGGAAACCAGAGCCTACGTGCCTCTAAAATGCACTCAGAAACAAACAACAGAAACCCTCCCAAGGAAGAGGATTCAGAAAAAAAAGGTCTTCATACTCATCAGGTCTGTCACCAGCTACTGCCTTAAGCAACTGCATGTCTGGAGGATGGGTGTCCCTGTGGACACCCCATGGCTGAGTTCCCTGCTCCCTGAACTGCAGCCCAAGCTCACCTTTCAGCACAAACAGGGGAAGTGCATCCAGGCACGGAGCCTTCCAGGCATCAACCCAGACTTGGAGAGAACTGAGAGAGGGTGGGGAAACTTTCTCCAGGTAACTGCTTTAGTTCCACATTAATTTTTTATTTATCTGAAAGTGGCACTGGAAGGGTTTTCAAAGTGAGTCTAAAGTAATTAGGCGCTCCTGCTGATGGATTGCACTGGAGAGACATGTGGATTATTTATTACAAAGTCACTTGCTGGAAAGGTTAGAGGCTGAGAAGTAATTATTTTTTCCTTTTCTTCCTTTCTTTTTTTTTTCTTTTTTTTTTTTTTTTAAGTGGAATAATCAGCAGGGGAGAGCAGCTAAAGTTCCTCTGTGAAATTTTCTGTCCCCTTTTGTCCCCTCTCCCACGGTGGCAATGGGACAGGACCCCCAGGGAGGACGTGAAACAGGAGCTCATGAAGCCTGGACTGCTTGAAGGTATGGTTTGGGCTGAGATCCCTGCCCAGCACCCACCTTTCTGCTCCAGGGACACTTAGGGGTTCCCCACTCCTTGACCTCAACATGACATACCTTCAGCCAGGGTCAGCTTTTGTGGGCAAGTCCCCAGAGGTTGTGAGGGTGGCTGGTTCGTGTGGCACGTTCGTGTGGCACGTCTGGCACGCATCTGGTGAATGTTCTGAGCAATACCAGGAGGATTTGATGCTTCCAGCAACCTCAGCTGCCTCCTCCTCTCCTGCCTTGTAATCTACATCTAGGATGGGAATTGAATCCAAGGAAATGCAATCCTCGACCTTGAAAAACAAAGCCAGGCTTGGCGCAGTCTACGGATGAATATGCAACAACCCTAATCAGGAATCCTTTGTCAGGGAGGGGATAATTGTGGCTAACAACATGTTAGTGTAGTGCTGGATCTTCAGGCTTCTAACAGCTTATAAAATCAGGATTCTTTTTCGGTGGGAAAGGCTGAGTGAACAAAGACATTCTCAAGCAATTAGTCACTGGAGAATTCAGCTCTGGCCGGACAGCATTAGTGTTGCGTGAACCGCACAGAGTCTCGCGACATTCTCCACGAGAGCCTGGGATGGAGGCAGGAATTAGAGGTGGGTCTCGGGGGAGTGGTGTTGACACTGGGAAGTTGGACGGATCAAGCATGAACAGCTCCACTCTTTTTGTGTTCCTTAAATGGCGCCCATCACCGTGGTGTCTGGGCATGTATTACCTCAGTTTTACAGGGGGCTGCTATTCGATGTCCTTGCCTAAAAGAAATAATATATATATATATTGGATAACTACTGTCCTCTTGCAGGGGTCAGTCTGGTTTTAGCTGAAAAACCATATGAGCTGCTCAAGGCCAGCAAAGAGCAGGTATCAGTCTGGGGGCTGGCACTGAGGAGCCCCCCAGCCCTGTGTTCCCATTGCCTGGCCACGTTTCCAGCTGCCACTGGCCCTGGGAAGACACTGCCTGTGGTGTCACCACCTTGCTCTGGTCACATCTCCCCGGGGACACCTGGTTAGGGACAGACCCTCCCAGCGTTCCTGGGACCCGTTATCCGTGGCTGGCCCCCAGGCCACCCAGGCAGAGCTCCCCTCTGACAGCAGCAGCTCCCAGACCATGGTATTTATAGATCCCGTCCATGTCCTCAGCTAGGAAGGCATCTGTAATCTCTTACAGATGTTGGCGAGAACAAAGCCAGCCAGTGACTCGAAAGGACCGCCCAGGAGAGTAATGGATGGAGACCTATTTTTTAGTCACCTCTGACATTCCTCCCCCCCTGCATGTCTTCCCTCTTCCCCAGAAGGCTCTTTGGGGCCTCCCCAATGCCCCAAAACCTTCCCCTGGGCAGGGGACTCATCCCCATTCCTAGCGGGGAGAGTCTCAAAAAATAGTCCTCCATCCTCCCCACAAGGGATGGAGTGTTCTCCTGGAAATCCCAAGATCACGTGGGTGAGCGAGGAAAAGCACAGGAGGAAGATGCCCCTGCGTGATGGTGGAGCACACAGCTCCTGCTGGGTGAGCTGGGTGGGCTGGCTGCTCTGACAAGTACAGACACCCCAAGGTGCTCCCTGACTGCTTTCCTGGGGTGTCAGGGCTCAGGTAGCACCCATGGCACCCTGCAGCACATGCACATCTCCTGGCTTTCCTGCACACCGGGCTGTATCACCTTCCCCTAAATCCTTACATCACCATCTCGTGTTTTCTCTCCCAGTTGCCAGTATCTCCTGTGTGGGAACAAAATGTTTCTTTGATCTCTTCTGCATCCTTTTCCCTTTTTTTTTCCCTTTTTTTTTTTTATTTTTAACTCACTGTCTCCAATTTCCCCTTCACCCCCAGGTCTGGCAAAACATGTCCTGTCCTCATTTTCAGGTCGACATCCCATCTGCCAGGCACCCAACTGTTCACCTGGCAAAAACCAAGCTGTAGGACCTGATTAGGAATTTGCTTGCCTGGATGCTGCCATCTCCCCCTTCACCATTGCCCACCCAGGACCTCGGTCCCTTCCTTGGGCTGTCCCACAAAGAGTTTCTGCGGAGCCGGTAAGGAGCTCATGGACTCGCACCCCAAGCAGGTGAACTCAAAATAGCACTGGCAAGAGGGATGAGCCAGCTCAGTGGAAAACGAAGCACAAGGAGCTCCTGGACACAGTCTTCTGGCAGCAGCAAGGGGAAACGGGGAGTGCATTGGCTGGAGAGGTTGAGCTGGGAAAGCAGGGCCGGTTCCCATCCCTGCTGCACTTAATCACACAAAGATCTGCAGCCAAGCAACCTTTTAATGAGGGTCCGCTTCTAAAGCACATACATTTTCCTTGAATCATTGCTAGAAATAACGTTGAGGTTATATATCCTGGCTGACCTCCTGCTGAGCTGGGTGTAGTGTTTGGGGGCTCAGTTATTTCACGTGTTTTGGAGCCGTGTGGGAGCCCCAGCTACTCCATGCTACAATTGTGTTTCACTTGATTTTAATTGCCTCTTCTGTGGCACCTTATACTGTCTAAAAAGACCCACTACAGGGACCGAGGCAGCAGGGAGAGGGAAGCTGGTTCTTTCTCTTGCTTTGCTCAGGTCTCAGGTTTTTTGCCCCAAAAGCCAGTCACGTCGATGCCTTGCACCTCGCCGCAGCGTGGCCTCTCAGATGGCAGTGCTGGGATTTGCACCTGGACTTTCCTATGAGGCTGAAGTTGCTGTTAGACCCCAACTGAACCTTGACTATGGGAGAGAGGAGCCCTTTGGAGACTGCTTGCGAGGTTTGGGCTCTTACTGATGCCACGAGGAGGGAGGCAGGATGGATGGACGGGCAGGCACTCGGCAGAAGGGGGCCTCTATATCGAGCCTGAGCAGGACCAGTCAAGGACCTTTTAATGAGTTATTGTGGTCAGGGCAGCCCACTGAGACAATATTCACATTGACGCTGGGGCTAATGACAAAACCGGCTTCCAAACCCACGGTGGCCAAGGGAGGGAGAGGGGTGGCCATCTGAATGCCGGGGGAACCAGAGCTGGGAAAGGGGAGGCTGGACCAAGAGGATGGTGAGGAAAGGAGGCATCTCCGCACATCGCCAATGTCCCCTGCAAAGGGGACAGACCCTTCCTTTGCAAGTGTTGGGTTTTTTCCCCCTCCACTAGCCCCTCCAGTAGTGGGCTGGGGCTGTTTCTTGGGGTGCAGGGTGGCCCCAGGTCTGTCGCTCACCCCGTGAGAGCTGTCGACGCAGCCCTTCGCGGGGCTTTGTCAGGAACCAAACACAGTAACTGTTTAACGATTTAACTGCACTAATGAATATTGGGCCAGATATTTTCAAGGCCTGTTCAGACTGATTACTTGGAGAGCTGAGTATGTCTACCAATTACCCAGGCAATTAGGCAACTAATTAAACACTTACCCTCGGCTTCATAAACAGAAGAGAGAGAGAGGGGAAAAAAGAGGGAGGGAGAGAGCTGGCTCCAGTTTCTGTGAAATATTAGCTGTCAGAAATTGCCGCTTGCAAGGGAAGGTGCACAAAGGCAGACGGATCTGGGCAGACAGAGGGACTGACAGCTCGCACCAGGGAGCACAGCCCTCGGACCCTTCACTTTGCCGCTGCCAACAGCATGGAAGGGTGCAGAGATGCTGATTTTGCCCTGCCCAGGCAGGCGATGGGCTTCAGGACACATCTGAGCCATCTCTCCCTGCCCCTTTCCCGCTCACCGGTGACCAGCGGGGCTGCAGAGCCAGCGCTCATCAACGCGCCGTCATCCCACAGGGTGCTGGCAGGGAGGGTGCTCACCCCGGGGGTGCCCAAGCATCCTACAACTCCCACCCCGTGCAAAAATATGTATGGTGGAAGGAGAGAGTGGCAAGCTGCATGCCAGACCACTGGGAGAGTCATTTTGGAAGGGAAAATAAGCAGAAATGGCCCCAGAGTGTGCACGCAATGGGGTTTATGCCAGTTTAGGACACCTTAGGTTTCATCCTTTCAGAGTTTTTTAGGTCCAAGCAGCTCAACATCTTGTGAAGGGTGGGAGGGTAGAGGCCACGTGCAGATTAAATCCCACCATCTGGCATCTTCTACCCCTACGAAGGGCTCCAATCTTAAAGCCGAAGCTCGTGTGACACAGCGAAGCCGGGTGGTTCCCCCAGGGCAAGGCACAGCAGAGGTGTTTCACAGTGGGCTCATCATTTCTGCCCTGCTCAGCACCGGTGGAAGGACCAGCCTGTTCCTGCCACTCTGCAGAGACAGGTATGTTCCTAGAAATAACAGGCTCAGGAAAGAATATTGTTGGAGGGCGTTCAGAAACACTCGTGGCTTTGGAGCAAATTATGGCAAATAATTCTTGCCTGGAAAAAAAGACGAAAACATTGGTAAAAGGTAGAAATATTTGTATCATTTGTTGGTTACCCTGCTATACCATTGTTGTTTTGAAAATATGCTTGTCCCTCCATTTCTGAAGACAGATTTTGAGGAATCTGAAGACAGCATGGGAGCCACGCTCCTGCCTGATGCAGGGTTAACCCTGTAATAGTGATGAACCTGCTTGGAGGCTCAAGAAGCCACCAGCCATAATCTTTTTAGCAGCTTGCAAAGATGTCTGTCAATTTTTAGATTCATCAGGTCTGCATGACATTTGTTTGTCCATCCAGGTGCAAATCTGAAACCAGGATGGAATCAGAGAGATGCTCAGTGGCAGATTATTTCCATATCACAGCCTCCGGTTTCTCTGCCTGGTTACATGGGATCTTGCACACATTTTGTGTACTTTTGGGATATTGTCAGAGCTATATTTGGGATATAATATATAATATTTATAATATATGGTATCTGGGATATTCTCAGACAGGAGGAAATGGCATCAGGTTGGGCTGGGGAAGTTCACATTGATTATTAGGAAAAATGTTTACACAGAAAGGGTTATTAAGCCTTGGACTGGGCTGCCCAGGGAAGGGGTTGAGGCCCCATCCCTGGAGAAATTTAAAAGCTGGGTTGACACAGTGCTTAGAGACATGGGTTAGTGATGGGTTTCATCAGAGTTAGGCTGATGGTTGCACTAGATGATCTTAAAGGTCCCTTCCAACCCAGACAATTCTATGATTCTATGAAAGGTCAGGAAGAAAATCCTGAAGACTCTCTACGCTGAGACACTTTGATGGCGTAGACCAATCTACTCTCTTTTAATACTGTTCATCTTGAAGTGATGTTGCCTTCTGAAGTCCATAACAATGGACTGCTTGGGGATGATTCCAAATATTTCAGAGGATAAAATCACCATGAAGGTGGGATAATACAGGAGCCACCTTGACAAGCTGTGTATTGGTAGCATGGGCAGATGGACTTCATCTCGCTCGTGAATATTCAGGTCTAGGTGCACCTTTGCTGAGCACAGTGATGGAGCTGGTAGGAATAACTGGATGTGACACGCAGTTGATAATGCACAGATGGCACTTAACAAGGTAAATGAGTGAGCTGATGGGCTTCACTGGAACCTTCATACAAGACAGAGACAGGGTTTGCATCACCCTGGAGTTTGAATAACCCAGGGGTTATTCACAGAAGGGCTCTAACTGTATCTGCTCAAATGGCACATCCGGGTTCAGGGCAGCTGTGGCTGCATATTTCCACTTTCCAGCCCCTCCAAGACTTCTTCCATCTGTTTGGCATTGTGGCCCTTCAAAAATAGCCCCTCTATTACCATGTGTCCCAGGAGAGATGGATGATGAGTCACCAAGGAAGTGTTTCATTGCTGGACTCCTGTCTCACCAGTCAGTCCCCTCCAGAGCCTCCTTCCTCTGGGCTCCCTGCTTGGGCAGAAATGGTTCCAGAAGGACATTCTGGAACTATTTCTGCCTTGTTCTCTGATGTTTTTGCAGCTAGATTCTCCTCCATATCATCGAGCTTTCCAGATGTGCACCACTTACCGTGCCGGAAAAAACAGCCCTACCTTGTATAATGCCTGAACAATTACTGACAAGACAGTTTTATTCAGATCTAATTTACTAAATCAAATATTATTATTTTTTTCTCTGAGTGAGCATCAATTAGAAGTTTCAAGTCTCTTTCCGACTCTCCCCTCTCCACTTGACCGAGATGTAGCCCTGCAGAGCTGAGATTTTTCAAGGCCCCAGGGACCATGGTGCTGCTCTCTGGTTTGCAGATGTCCAAGTGACATGGACAAAAGGTCAGTCAGCTGTAGGACACGGTGGAACCGTGGTGGCCTGCTGTCACAGATCAGCCTATAGCAGCATTGCTCAGTGATGACAGCTTCTTCCTTGCATTTCATTGGGAAGCCACGATGTCTCCACCTTTGTGGAGGTGGGGCCGTGGCAGAACTTGCTTAAACTGGTTTTGCTTCCATAAGGAAAAGCAAAATACCCTCCCAGTAACAGTGGTGTCTCTAATGTACGGTGGGGCTCTCTTGGATTCAGGCCCACTGGGGGCGAGGAGAGTTTTCTCACTGGCTCTGGGGATGGAGGATGGGACCCTTAACCACTACTCCAAACAAAACAAGCTGTCCTGGTAATTGGGGTAGGTCTGCTCTCGCGCCGGAGAGTTGAAATGTTTATTGTGTGAAACATCAGAAAAAGGGAAGGAATCTGCTGGGAGCACTTGGTTCATTCCCGTACAACATGCCCCGGGTCTCTGTTTCAATGCCGCGTCTGTGGCACGGAGACGGGAGCTTGTTTTGATAGTTTCTCTGCATTCAGAGGCATGAACACTTTACAGTTTTCTGTTTAAATGACCCATTTCTGAGAGCGGAAAGCACCAGCCAATAAGCGCCCGGGCCCCTCCGTATGTATCCGGAGTTTACAAACCGTCCCCACCGATCCGTGGTAGTTAATGGACACTCCTGCTGCTTAGAGGGGGCGGGGGAGGGATGGGGCGGGCTGGAAAACTGTTCCAGGTGACTACCGGCCTGAGCTAGAGACAGCT
Source organism: Nycticryphes semicollaris (assembly GCA_013400055.1). Classification (NCBI taxonomy): domain Eukaryota; kingdom Metazoa; phylum Chordata; class Aves; order Charadriiformes; family Rostratulidae; genus Nycticryphes; species Nycticryphes semicollaris. Next base: position 475,471 of record VXBJ01004822.1, on the reverse strand, counting down.
CGGTCCCCAAAGGTCTGAGGAGACACATGAGAATGAACTCAACGTTTCTCCCGAAGCGTGACGTTGATTAATGACGGTACACGGCTACGTCCTGCTGGCTGGCAGCTCGGTTGGTGCGATCTGCGGGGAACAGCCCTTTATAAAGGGGATGAGCACCCGTGTTCACCATGAGCTGGCAGCCAATTGGCCGCAAGAGGCCTTCAGACACAAAATTGGCAAGCGGCTGGTAGCCATTTCAAAGCTACACCTCATGTCTGTCCGCTCGTGTCACCTGCTCGCCTGTTGTCATCCAGCATTTTAGCTTCAGCCTTCAGACAGATTCCCCCAGAGACTCATCCTCCTCTTTGGGGACCGACCTCCTGTTGAGCTGGCTCTGGTTTTGGACCAAGCAGTGCACCAGCTTGTAGGAAGTAGAACTTCTGTCAGGAAAGCTGATTTTCCTCCTTCTCTTTGTTGTTTCAGCTCCTCCTTGGGCTTCCATAGGTGATGGCTGAGGCTAGAAGACACCAGAAGTTGATCTAGTCCATCTTTCTGCATAACACCAGCTGCAGTAAGGTGGGCAAGGAGTTAGAAGGGAGGTTGCAGACCCTAATTTTTTTTTTTTGGGGGGGGTCTAACTCTTCACATCTGTCATCTTAAGGAAATCTAAACATGGGCTGGAGACATGAGCTCCCACCTATGTCCTTGTCCCTCCTCAGTAAAGGATGCTGGGCATACCTGACACGTGGCTCCAAGCAGTTCTTCTTGGGGTTCTTTGAGCAGAGGGGCTTAGTTGGAGCTGAGGCTGCCTGGACATGGTTCTTGAGTCTTCCTTACCCTTTCCAGGAGGAATCTGTTTCCTTACCATGGTGTGGGTGATGGAAGGTCTATGCACCATGCTGTGCTGGTGCTGTGGGAGGCTGCTTCTTTCTGCTTGCTCTCTGGCGCTGTACAGGGGGTTCTGGGATTATCTAGTGCAAAATGTTCTCAAATATGTGTGAAACAGTAGTTTGGTGTCTAGGAAGAGATGGAAAATCCTTCTCTTCCAGTAGGGTAGGACTGCAGCCCTGAGAGCAGCTTCCTCCAGCCCTGTTCCCCTGCTCCCCCCATGTGCTCTGCATCTGAGGCTTCCTGGGACCTCCTTGTGCAAAGCTGAAAACATCTGCAAAAGCAAAGGTTAAGAAAGCTGCCAAGGATTCGTGTTACCTCTCTCCCTCAAGGACTCTGTGACTTCCATTCTCGCCACTTCCCGCATAATCAAAAACCAAACCCTGGATGCCCGAGAATGTAACTTTTCTCAGAGGCAGGACCCACCGGTCATAAACCCTTTGTAAAACAGCATGTTTCCTGGTAAAACGCACTGGCTGTTTCCCAAGGGGGCTGACACTGTCTCTACAAACCCAGGCAAGATTCACAGCAGGCGGGTTATACAAACAAGTGCTGGGGCAGGAGTGGTTTGGGGTGAGGAGAGGTAGGAAGTTGGCTCTGCTTTTGCCTGTGACAGTGGGTGAGAAGATGATCAGCCACCCTTTCATCTCCTGCCATCCTTGGAGGACATGTTCTTTTGATACAACCAGAAACACACTGGAAAGGAAAAGGGAAACCCAATGCATTTTGCAAAGGAAGAGATAAGGAGCTCCCAATCAGGGCATCAAATCGCCCAAGTGCTACCATGATGGTCTCGGGTTTGGTTTCATGAAGACATTCTCTGGAGTCATCTGGATTAAGCCCCCAGCGTGGGATTTACATAGGAGGCAAAATATTAGGGCTTGGAGGATGCTCTTTTAAAAGCTGCATATTCTTTTGGGCTTGTGCCATCATCTGGGGAGCTGGAAATGAAACAGAAGTCCATGTCTGTCTGTTTAACACTGGGCAAGCTGTCTCTGCATATTTATTTATATCCAATGCCCAAAATACACATGCCGGTTGCCATAACCCACACTCTGACGGCACAGCCGAAGACATGGCCTCCCGTTTACCCTGAGTTCAGACAATGCCAGAAGACATCCCCGGTGCTCTGTGACAGGGAGAAGGAAAATATCTGTTTATTTCTGCGTGAGCAGCGGGTTTCCTCTGGGATGCCTTGATTGATACCCTGCTATTGATTCAAGCGGCAGCTGGGCTGGACGTGGGGTGCCCGAATACGAAGTGGAGGGGAAATGTGTGCTGGAGACTACAGCTGCCTTGCTCCCCCTTTCCCCTCTGAAACCTCCTGACCCCTCTTCTATTAACCATGGCCCCAAAGGAGGGTGCTGGTGGGGTGGCTGCCACCTCCAGGCTTTTTAGCAAATGTCCTGCCCTAACCTTGGCTCTCCAGGGCTGCTCTGGGGATGGCCACCGAGCCCACCCAGAAGAGAGCATCCAGCAGGGCTGGTGGAGCAGCTCCAGGGCACCTCTGGAGCCAGGGGAGTTGCAGACCTGTGGGTCAGGCTGATTTCTGCCATGGGCTGCCACACTCCTACGGCAGCAGCAGGTAGGCAGGACAGTGAGGGAACCACCAAAATTCAAAACGAATGGGTGTAGGATTTTAAGTTAGGGGAGAGTGAGGAAACTTTTTTCATTTTAACATCTCTGCCTGTGTTTATTCCTGTGATACTGTGGAAAAAAATATGTGATGAAACACTACTTGGGACAAAGGGGAGAAGCTGCCTTCTGGAAAGTAATTGGCATAAAATAATAAACGAGAAAACTAGGCAACCTGTAAAAGTGAGGAGAAAAGAGTGAACATGCAAAAACTTCTAGACATGTATTTTTTCTTCCCTCTCTCCAAAAGAAAAAACTGCAGGAGTTTGAGATCTGGCTCCCAAATTCTCTGCAGTTTGATCGAGGGGGAGGACTCTGCTCTGTGCTTCTAGCACGCGTCCACGACCAGAAGCCAAAACAGTTTTGTCTGGGTTTTATTTTCTTCATTCCAGTCCCATACCTGCGCCGGGGTGTTTCCATTCCTGTGTCCTCCTGGTGCCAAAGGAACATGCCAATGCTTGGAGGTGAAGTATGGCAGAGTTTCTGGAGAGCAGGAAAGAAATTCCCCCCTGGAGTCTGGAAAGACCCTATCATTTAAATTAAATGTTAGCCTTTGAGAAGACAAAAAGAGCACTGTCTCCAACAGGGCTGCCTGGCGACATGGCTAATATTTATTACAGTGCAGGTAGTTTAAGAAAACAGAGGCATTTCACTGGAGATTTGGATCTTCAGCCTAACTAGGAGCATGGGCTGGAAAGGTTCAGTTGCTAATTAAATCTAAGTTGGACACTGTTCCATAGAGGGCAGATTGTAACTATAAGAGGATGTTAATGTGGATTTTAAATATTTATTATAACTGAGGTAGGTTATAAAAACAGACATTCTTCCTTTCAACACTCTATAATGTCAGATTTAGAGGTTTGTCTCAGGCCGTGAGTGATTTCCCAGCAGCTGTCAGGGGCTGGAGGGCAATTTATCACCCTCCCAGTGAGAGATCTCGCCGGACAGTGAAAGATTATCGTGCTGATTTATGGCACGCAAGGAAAAAACAACGTTGTTCGAACGGGTGCCTGGGTGCTGATTTTCACACACCTGTTCCCAGCCCGGCCGCACGAGTCGGTGATTTCACTTCTCCGGCGGCGCCTCGTGGAGACGAGACTTTAAATCACCCCAGAGGTGAGCGCCAGGACTGGGTGTTCCCACTCTGGGGATGGAGATGGGCTCCATCCAAGTCAGGGTGATGGGACAAGAGCTGGAGGCGATGCACACACCTCTGCAGAAAGGGGATAACTTTCTCATGGGGAAAATAGGGAGTATTTCACCCCTGGCGGCAGCCCAGACCCCTGGCATTGCCCCACAGAGGGCATTAAATACCACCCCTAGCAGATTCTGCCCCTCTACTCTGGTCTGGTGAGACCCCAGCTGGAGTCCAGCTCTGGAGCCCTCAGCATAAGGGACATGAAGCTGTTGGAATGAGTCCAGAGGAGGCCACGGAGATCCTGGGAGGGCTGGAGCCCTTCTGCTGGGAGGACAGGCTGAGAGAGTTGGGGGGGTTCAGCCTGGAAAAGAGAAGGTTCCAGGGAGACCTTGGAGCCCCTTCCAGTCCCTAAAGGGGCTCCAGGAAATCTGGGGAGGGACTCTTGATCGGGGAATGGAGCCATAGGATGAGGGGAAACAATTGAACAACCCCATCCCCAGGCCCTGCCCAGCCCCAACAGCATGGTGATGGGCAGCCCCCATGCCAGCACTCCCCACTGCCAGCCCCACGAGCACAGCTCCCTCTCAGGGATGCTGGGAAGCAGGGGACAGACTACCTCTGGATTTCATGAACACAGCAATTGCTGCATAATTCAGGCTCTGCCAGGGAAAATCATTTATAAGGATGCCTGCTCTATGTAACTTCTCCTCCTCCCTCCTCATTATCTCTCCTCCTTAGCCCCTCTTCTTTCTGAAGATGCTTATTAATAAGCATGTCTTCAACACTTGTTCAGGAGCTAGAAAACCCATCTTCCAAAGACAAAAAGGAAGGGGCAAGAGGGAGCTGGGGCAAGGGGACAGTGGGAGAGCCATGTGGGAAGTGGGGCAGGGGTGAGGAACCAGAGCTTTTGTTTAACTGCTAATGATGTTCTGTTCAATGGCAGGACTGAGAGTCCTCACTCTTCTCAATTTGGGCACCAAATCTTGGAGGAAACTCCACCCAAGTGGCTTGGCGAAGCAGGAGAGACCACCAGCACTTGCTGGTGAAATGCCCCATCCCATACATTGGCTGCTGACCATGGATGCTGCAGATTTCACCTCACCAGTCACAGGAGGCGCTAGGGATGGAAGAGGCAACCAGCAAAATTGCTGATCTCCATGTTATCTGCAGGAAATAACGTGACTCTAGGGAGCTGGAGTGCCCACTCTGGGGAGAAATGAGTGGATGCCAAAGGTAAGGGGGACAGAGAGGAGATGGAGGTGGTTTCAGTGCATCCAACAGATTTGGATTGGAAATTTCATTTGCAGGAGAATCATGAAAACTGTGCCTTTGAGGTAAAAAACAAGTATTTTAAAAGCACATGAATCCCAATGCTTTCAGTGAGACAGATGCATCCAAAAGCCAAGCTGACCTGTCCTGAATGTGGTCTCAAATCCACATGTGCTGAGTCATGTTCTGAGGGTTCATCTCTCTGCAAACGGTCTATGATCTTGGCATGAAGGGAAAACCCCAGCTTCCACACAGCTGAACCTGGGTGTCCCCAACAAGATGTGCTCCCCTTACAGAACTCCCCAGCTTTGTGGGTACAGGAACTTGCTGCCCAGGTCCTGTCCTGCTTTCTCCCTCCCTCCTCCTGAGATTTATTGATATCTTCATGGGCTTTGTCTCCCCCAGTGTAGCACGGCTGATGCCCACATCCTGAGACATGGATACACTTGTGCAGCTCAGTCAATTAGAGGAGACCGTGCCATCATCTGATTTGGTTTGTTACTTAGGAAAGGCGACAGTGGAGACAGGATTGATTCAATAGTCTAAGATGAAGCTTGGGATGCTCGAATAAGGGGCTGTGTGTAAGTGTTAGTGATTGGTTTTAAATCAGTCTTCCTTCGCCCTGGATTTCACATGGAGGGGGGGCTGGGACTGAATATCCTCTTGTCGGAGAAAACGTGCTAAAAGGGCAATTTACTCACTCCCTGCATTGCCATCCAGGCTCAGCAGGGCTCTGGAGCTGTAGGAGGCCTTCAAGTTAAACACTTAGAGTGGAAAAAACAACTTTCAGGTGTGGTTTATGACATACCAAGAGCAGGTCTTGTGGGTCTGCCTGGTGCAAAGCCATTTCCAAGAGGCCAGAGCACCCAGAGCCTCCCTGGGACTAAGCCGGTGCTGGTTCTCATTTGGGCATCCCTCGTGGGAAGGAAAAGTCAGGGACAATCCAAGTTTTTCACAGCTGTTGTGGGAATGTGTGTGCAGGGGGAGAAGGGCACGGGGAGTTGGGGGACGATGGGGGGTGTCATTTCTTGGGGTTTTCTCATAAAAAGAGTGGGAGGAGGGTTTAGGTGTGGGCCCCCCTTTCTCCTGACCCAGGGAGGGGCACACATGTTTCTTGCTGAGATTTGTCTCCACTGGAGCCAAAAATGCCGGATTAAAGGCCTTCATGAAAACATGCATTTAAAGAAGTGAATCTTCCTGAGCAAAATATGACTCAGAAATCCAGGCAACAATCTGATTCCCTCTTCCAGAAATGTCCTGGTCACTAAACCAAAATGGTTTTAAATCAAAGCTGCCAAAGAATTCCATTAAATGGGCTGAGCAGGAGAAAAGAGGCTGTGTGCGGCAAATAACTGCATTAACCACACGACAAAACAAATATAACAAAAGCCTCCAAACAAAATTACATTTCACAATTAGGGAATGAATAACTCTTTAGACAAAAGCAAGGCAATGGAAAAAATTTTAGCATAGACTGACGCTTCTAATTGTCTTTCTTTTAGCGCCTCTGTTCACTGATCCATTGAGCAATGATAAAGGCATTAAATTTGGTGATTATGTTCAGTGTTTGTAATGACAGTGAGCTGCCTGTGACTTGGCTGGCTGTGCTCAGGTGCGGGCTGGAAGGAGCCAAGTGCATCTCTGCACCGCACTGCAGTGAGTCAAAGAAAAGCCTCTCCAGCACCTCCAGCCTCAGCAGCTCCAGCAAAAGTCTTGCTCCTGAGCTGGGGCAGTGCTCTAGTGTTGGGGGAAAATCCTGCTGGAGACGGTTATGCGTGTGTTAAGCTCTTGAGATGGCAGTGATGCCCTGGAGCTGGAAGCTCCTGGCTGCGGATGTTCAGGGCCAGGCTCCTTCCCTGGGATGCTGGGAGGTGCTGCGTGCATTTGGGCCAGGCTGTCTCCTGCTCCAGCCTATGATTCCCCTCTTTTATTTATTTTCTTAACTGTAGGAGCTTGATTTCCCAAAGCATAGCCCCAGCTACCGCCAGCTTGGTCGTTCTTCTGATTCAGATCAAGTTCGTACTTATGGCTTTGATTGAAATAAGCATGTGATCTTATTATCCATATGTCCACCGGGGTGCGTGTCACAGCTTGCCTAGCACATGGTAGTGCTTATAATATCATTAACAATGTCTGAATAACAACTGTTAGTTAGAGTCAGCCTTTATTATCACATAGGGCTTCACTGGGTTTTCTTTGATTATTAATTTTTTTTTTTTTCCCATCTTGTTGTGGATGTCTCCAGTTCTGTGCTAATTAAAGGCTGTTGCCTGCAGAAGGACACAACGACACCTTTCGAAGATGCTCGTGATGGCCTCGGTGCAAGTGAGAGGTGGGAAGTTTCAAACAACTACTCTGGTCCCAGTCATGTCAACACTGCCTGAGTTACATGACCCAGCTCTTTGGCATGTCCACTCCTTCCAGGTGACATTAGTGCAGAACAAGGCCTGTGGTCAAAAATGGGCCTGAACTCCTTCCTACTGGAGTTTAAATTTCCACCACCCCACTATTTTGCTAGAGACAGACATCTCTTTGTCCGTTTGCAAGGTGCTCGTCTCCTGGCTTGGGTGTTGGATGTCCCCTCTGTGAAAGCTGGGCTCCTCGGGAGGATGCTGTGGCCCATGGGGACATCAGTGTGTGGTGTGCAGGGTGTGCAGGGACCGTGACTGGTGCCAGCTGTAAAACAGGAGGATGAGAAGAGCATCATATGGGTAATATCAGTGACTGGACAGGGTAAAACATCAACACCCACCAGCATTTCTGAGGTCCATCATGCCCACAGGCACCAGTGGAGGCTCTCAGAGGCTGGAGGACCATTGCACTGTGTTTTGCAAACACGTGGTGGGGGAATGGTGGAGCCAAGGAGGCCCTTGGCCAAAGACATCACAAAGGAAAGGATGTGACTTGCTCAGGGCCACTCAGTGAAGCAGTGTCAGAGCCAAAACTGAACCCCAGCTCCTCCTGAGTCCAATGGTCCAATAGTTATCTATTGTTCCGCATGGGGTTGTTCAGCAGCTTGTCCTTCACCTCTCTCCATGCTTTATCAAGTGTCTGAGCTTCCATCAGGATCCTCAGGCTGGGAAATTTCCCAGCCCTGGGGATGTCCTGAGCATCAGGGAAAAGGGAGCAGCATCAATAACATGAGTTTTATGCCTCTTCCCTTTTAAGTGTGTGCCCTGTGATGTATTGACCCGCTGTGTTTTTCCAGTTGTGTTGTGGTTTGGAGACAAACAACCCTGCTCCAGCCAGCGAGGCCACTTTGGGCTGGGGAAGCCTGGGCAGGGAGAGCTCGTAAAACTCTTCTCCTGTGAGCTGTGAGAGACGGAACGGGAAGAAGAAAGCCTCCATGGTGTGGGAGGAGTGTGGAGCTGGTTTCTACCACTGCCAGGGTGAACAGGGACAAGTCACCAAACAGCCGGTGACCAGGTTGGCAAGCCCCTTCTTTCTATTCCAGTGCTTCCCAAAGGCTGGGTTTACCCCCAGCCAGGGCTGGAGCAGAGGCAAGACAGAGGTTGATGTGAATATCCTCACTCAGACATCGCTGTCTGCTCTGTCCCTACACTGGGAAACTCATCTGCTTGCTGCAAAGTGCCTTCTCCTATGAGGTCTCATGGTAGTCCCCTTCCCTGAAGTGTCCCACCTTGTGCAGGAGCATCTTTGGCTTCTCTCCTCCAACCAGACTCATTCCCAGGATAGACCCCACAGCCCTGAAAAGCTTCCAAGTTATCTTTTAATCCAAATTTGCTGCCCTGCTCCTCCCTTTGTGCTGTCTTCTTGCAGACCAATCTTTCCAAACTTTCTTTGCAACTACCTAATGTTGATGCGAGCTATTGAGAAAAAGGACAGTACTGAGAGTGAAGCTGAAAAGGTGAGATCAGAGGGTCTGCAGAGCTGGTGCTGAAAGCCCTGGCAAAAGGAATGTGACCATACATTGATTTTGTACGTTGTGTGCCCTGACTGCAGCCATCCGTGCCTCTCTGGCAAGCAGAATGCGCTACGTACTTAGCTAATGAATTAAACAACTGTAATTAATTCTATTTATAAGATGCCTCTAGGTATATTTACAACAAGAACAATAAAAACAATAAGGCATTACACGATGCCAGGCAGCATTAGTTAATGTAAATGAGAACCTGCCGTGGCCGAGCCCCAGCCCTGGTTGCCTGGTGCCACCACCCAGCATCGCCCGGGCCACTTCGCAGTTCGGTTTTCTTCCCCTCTGCTCTGATTTCCTGCACTCGTTGGCTTTTTGGCAAGGTCCTTCCTATTCTTTCAGCCAGAGAGGACTCTTAAATCTAACAATCTTCAGTTTTAAGATGGGTCTTCCCATCTCATCATGCCCAGATTTCAAAGGACAAACACGACCATTGTGAATAGTAAAATTTTCCACCCGTTTGCAGCCAAACACTGCCCCAAAGGCCCAGAAGAGCCTAACAAACTGGGGCTGGTGTTGCCAGAGGGCAGAAGGTTTGGGCAGCCAGCGGTGCAAACCCCAGCATGATGCAAGGCCTGGCTGGCAGAGGCCCTGCACTATCACCAGCCCCACAGCAACATCCCAGCCCAGAGACTTGCCCAGAGAAGGTGGGAACCAGGGATGGAGGTGCAGCAGGAGCACCACCAGGGGAAGAGAGAGCCAGCTATGCCCTGGGAGGGACCTCACGAGCCATCAGGGTGTGCAGGGGGGATTTCCCACCTTCAGTTTTGCCGTCACGTCCTTCTCCCTTCAGGATCACTGGGAGCTTGGGCTGGTGGCTGCTCTTGGGCTGGTTTTGATCTTCAACAGCAAATTTTGGGCAAAACATTCCCTCCGCCTCCATATACCGACTCTCCGGGGTGAGAGCACGTCTAAACCTTCTGATGGCTGTTAGACTTGGTTAAACCAATACTCTTTTTTATTATTTTTCTGGCAATAAGCATATGGGCTGTAACTCTTTTTGTCAGCACTCCAAGAAGGATTTAATACCTTCCCCATAGAGGACAGCCTACTGATTACCTGCTGCTCTGCTGGGATGTCCTCAGCCTGCCTTCCCTAACTCCTGACTCATTTACAGATCCAGCTTGCCTGATTTCAGGGAGAGTTGCAGCACTTTCCTTAGTGCAGCCACGTGGTGGTCCACACTCCAGGAGAAGACACACATAGTCAGAGACTGAGTTTGGGGGTTGCTCACTCTCCACTTGCTGTAGCAGCAGGGGAAGGGGCTTGGATGTAGCAGAGGGTCTGCCCCTTCCCACGGCTCCCTGCGTGATCCTCCGTGGTGAGTCGTGCAAGGGATGGTGAATGTGCTCAGTGAGGGGTTTGACTGTCAAGACTTCATGCAGTCTTGGGATGCCCCAGGCTGCCCATGTGGTGTTTTCCTCTCCTTCAGCTCCTGGGGCTGCCAGGCATCGATACGTTGAATGATGGGAGAGGTGAGCAATTAATGATGAGAGACTCCAAAGATTTCTTGTTCCACTTGCGGCTATTGGGTGTGATACCTGTCTGCAGCAGCACTGCTGAGAGCCAATTTCCCCTCCAAGTGATCTGTATCATGGACATCAGTTCTCTCTAACCCCCCTGTTATATGGACTGAGCTGATACTCAAGACTTTTGGGGGGGGCAAGGCTGCAATATGCCCAGGCAAATGCCCTCAGCCCATTTCCATGCTCTGGTTCACTCTGGCCACCGTCAACAATGGGATGTGGCTCCTTGCAAGCAGCCGGTCTCTAAAACCAGTGAGCCCCCCACTGCCTTCCTCTGCAGCCCCTCTGCAAGGGAGAGGGGCTGGGGAGGGGGGCTGTGCTGCCCCCCGTCTCTGCTTTCGTTGGCAGAGATTTTCGTGAGCCTTTCGGTTTTGATAGCTCCTGCTGGCAAGTGGCCAACCAGCTCCGTGCTCCTCTTTGCTCATCAATCTTTTCACCAAAATGTGGTGATACACACTGCGATACACACCGAGCGGTGTCCCCCTGGGCTCCCAAGACAGCGGACAAATTACCAGATTATTTGTGAATTTTAGCCACCCAATGGGAATTCAATGCTTCGACTATAAACGTGAAATCAGCTACTTCCTACAACTTCAAAACAGGGAGCTGTTAACAAGTCAGGTAAATTAAACAGCAGACTCACTCCACTAACAGGCAGAGCTGTCAGGAGAAGACAGATGCCTGCAATCAGCATGGAGCTCAGCCTGGCTCTGCGGGGTCCAGGCTCCCCGTCCCCAGCTTGAGGAAGAAAGCACTGACTTGCTCCAGACCTGGTGCCTGGGAAGTTCCTCCAGGAGCAGGGATAGATCCCATGCCTTTGCTCACCTTTTGCTGGGATGCTCTTGCACAAACCCAACCTGGGTAGTGGTACCTGAGGCGCCTCACCCCAGTGTCCTGCTCTCACCTACTGAAGTTCTTCATGAGGTTCAACCTGTGTGAACCTCAGGAAGTTCAACCAGGTTGAGTGCAAGGTTCTGCACGTGTGTCAGGGCAATCCCAAGCAGAAAACCAAGCTGAGCAGAGAATAGACAGAGAGCAGCCCTGAGGAGGACTTGGGGGTATTGCTAGATAAGAAGCTCAACACGAGCCAGCAACATGCCCTAGCAACCCAGAAACCACCTGCACCCTGGGCTGCATCCCCAGCAGCCTGGTCAATGGGGTGGGTGGGGGATTCTGCCCCTCTGCCCCGCTCTGGGGAGACCCTCCCCAGTGCTGCCTCCAGCTCTGGGGCCACCAACATCAGAAGGACATGGACCTGCTGGAGCAGGGCCAGAGGAGGCCACTGAGATGCTGAGAGGGCTGGAGCCCCTCTGATGTGAGGGCAAGCTGAGAGAGTTGGGGGATTCAGGCTGGAGAAGGCTCCAGGGAGACATTATAGCCCTTCCAGTCCCTAAAGGGGCTCCTGGAAAGCTAGGGGCCAGAGAGTGAAGCCATAGGATGAGGAGGAAGGGTTTTAAATTGAAAGAGAAGATATTGAGATGAGATCTTAGGAAGAAATTCTTTGCTGTGAGGGTGGTGAGACCCTGGCCCAGGTTGCCCAGAAAAGTTGTGGCTGCCCCATCCCTGGCAGTGTTTAAGTCCAGGTTGGACGAGGCTTAGAGCAACCTGGTGTGGTGGGAGGTGTCCCTGCCCAGGGCAGGGGAGCTGGAGCTCAATGATCTTTAAGGTCCCTTCCAACCCAAACCATACTGTAATTCTATGATTTTATGATTCTGTGATTTTGGTGTTGACCCCTACAAATCCTTCAACAACCCCTAACACCGAGCATCCAAGAGCCGCAAGAGAAAAATTTCCAGAAATTATGCTGTGAGCATAAAATAACTTTAAAACCTCCCGTTGCCAGAGATCAGATAGAGTGGGAACAGCATTCAGTCAGAGATGGAGGTGAGGGTATCACCCAGCTGAACAAAGCTACGTTCTCCACAAAAAGCCATCAAAACCAGGGCTACAGGGGCTCATCCTCTCCGGCATGCATGGGGATCCATTAAACCAGAGCATAATTCTGAGTGCGCCCAGCCAGAGAAACTCTGACAAGGGGAAAATGCAGCTACACTTGAATTTGTTAGGTAAATTTATTATGGATAATTTAAATACGCTGCAGAACGTAGTGTGCCGTATGCACCCTTTGATAGGGCTCCACAGTGCTGTAATCAACCACTGCTGACAACAGGAAATGCAGATTTATTAATTCTCATTTATATATTGGTTTAAATACCATAAAGTTAAATAAGCAGGTTTGTTTTTTTTTTTTAATTTTCCCTTCTTCCTGCATGGCAGATCAGGTTAAAATTCTCAGAAGAGTCACTGGCATGAACTAATTTACATAGCCCTCTTTTCAAATGTGAAAAATATTCACCAGAATTAATATTTTTTTGGCTGAGACCAGGAAAAGGCAGGGATTTCTCTTTTTTTTTTTTTTCTCGTCTGACCACTTGGAACAAAGTTGCTACACAAAAGCATATGCCATCCTTGGAAAATTCTTCTGTGGCTTATTTAAAATCTTTATGTGCGTACAGAAGGAATTACTCTCAGCTTCGTGTCTGCAAACAATTCCCAGCAAAATACCGCAGAAGGCTTTCAAGGTTTGGTCCTTTTTTTAAAGTAGTTAGGAGCCCTTCGCATAAATGTCATCTGGTTTTATTGTTTTGACACTTCCGCAATGATAAATATTGTTACTGAAAGTCAGCAAAACAGATGGATGGCTGCCTTGGTGAATTTTGTGAAATCTCATGCTAATTAAGGGACTGTCAGGGAAAAAAAAAAAAAAAGGAGAGAGAGAGAGAATTCAGATACTGCAGTTGCTTCTCTGACTTGACACACGGGGGAAAAAGCAGCATCCTGACGAGTCAAACCTCCCGCGATTCCAGGGGAGTTGAGTTGGTGAGATCTGCTCCCACTGTGTTTTCTGAGGGTGCTTTCCTGCACCCAGATGCATCTTATTTCTCTGCCCAAAGGACTTTGCCTGCTCTTTGCCCATCCTTGGGCTTTGGGGTGGGAGGGCTGTGCCTGGACTGTAATGATCCCGCCGCGACTCATCCTCACCCTGTTGCTCACTGCTCAGAAACCAAGACAAAAAAACTCAGAAAGCAAGATTTTGGAGTAACTTTGCCTTTCTCTGAGTTTCAAAGAGAGTGGATGACCTCATGGTGGAGGACAAAAGCTGTTGGGAACTCCGTGCTGAAAGGGGAGGATGATGATAAAACTCTCAGCGTGCATCTCTCTTGGCCATGTCCATGGGGGTATAGACCTGCGATTGCAGGACAGTCACAGCCCCAGTGATGAAAAGGCACCTGGGTCCGAGAGAATGGGGGAAGGAAAGATCCCAGAGCTAGGGACGGGGGTGGGAAGCAAAGGATGCAGCACCTGGTTGTCTTTAACTGAAACAGCCACAACATCAGTAAAAAGTTACAGGCTGGCACAAAATTGATTGGTTCTAGGAGGTAAAGATTGAAAAACAGCAGTGGACTCCAAGGGCCGGTGGGAATGAGAAGGACTTGCCCAGGGTTTTGTTTACACTTCCAGGTTCCCACCATTAAGCAGAGAAGCCGCCAGAGTTGTTTTCCTTCCAGCAGCTTGAAGTCATCTGTTTGTCTTCATCTCTATTTGCAAACAGCAGCCCAGGGCCAGCTTTGCTTTCACTTTATCCTCAGCGGCGGGGAGAGCCACAGAAACCAGAGCTGCAGCCCATCCAGCAGCATGAGGGATGGGAAACAGCTGAGTGGGGAGAGCCCTCATCCCCCCAGGACCCTGGGTCAAACAAGCCCAAGGTGGGACCCACGAGTGTTCGTAAACGCCCCCACCAGCTTGGGAAAGGTGTTGAAACGTGGCCAAAAGGGTGCCATCGCTGCAGGCTCTACACCTTGCAAGCTTCCTTTCTTGTGAATGGGTAAGAATACCCTCATTTCCTCCTTGAGGATCCTGATTGTCCTTGATTAGCATCCTTCATGTTCTCCTAAATGTGACTTTTTTTTTGTTTCATTTTGTGGGGTTTTTTCTGAGACACCTGAGCTATGTAATGTGGGGCAGCAAAATGCAATGGACCAGTTGCCAGTCTGGGATCCAGGAGTGGTTGAGTTTCAGATCAGTCACTAACTCATCGACTAAGTTAGTGATAGCTCATCAAGAATATAATTAGTATTTTCCATCATTGCAGCCTTCAGTTAATTTCTCCCACAGCAACCTTATATACATCACCAGGGCAGCGTTGACAGTAAAAATCCATTCTTCCCCAAAGGGAAGGGACTGTTCATCACCAGGTGCCTCTGCTGCTCTGGGGACACACGTGGGTGGGTGAAAGCAGGACATGGTTCATCTCTCTCATTCCTCCCAAAAATATCCTCAAGGATTCTTTAAGGAGAGCGATCCCAGGCCTGGATTTGTCTCAGCACTGGTTACCTGGAGAGCTTTGGTGGGAGCTTCCAACCCTCTGGGTGTCTTCTCCAACAAGAGTGGTGAGTGAAGGGCTCAGGGAGGAATTTCTCCAGCCGAGGAGATTGTTGCCGACCAAAATGCCCCTGAAGAGAGACCAGCCTGCTGTCCCATGGTGAACAACCCTCACCACACTCCCCACAGTGTTAGGGTCCATCTCCCCACCCAGCCTCTTCCCCTGCAGAAACACCTCACCTTCCCGCATCCAGAATAGCCAACTATTTCCTCCCCTCCCTGAGGTTGTCCTAGACAACCTCTTACTTCGCTTCCTCAAGACATCCAACTCAAAAAAGACCTTCCCACTGACACTTGGGTTCCCTCCTCCTGCACGTGGCTACACTCCCATCACTCTTTGCTCACCAGCATTGCTCAAACACCCCCAAAATGGGCACCAGGAACAGAAAGACCACTTATTGCCCCTCCACTTGGCAGTGAGCATCTCCCAACCCTCCAGACCTCCAGAGGACTTGTCCTTTGTAAGCTTGGCCAGACCTTCCTTGGCTTTCATACTCATTGTTGTATTTAAGGCTGCCTTTTAATTTTAAAAAAATCTCATTGATATTTTGCATCTTCCTTTTTTTTTTTAATTTTTATTTAAAAACATATCACCTCAGCAAGNTTTTTTTTTTTTATTTCCCAGGGTGCTAATATTCCTTTCAACAGACCTTGATTAATGGCTGAAACCTCAGGAATATTCCTGGTATTCACTTAGCCAGAGCAATTACACTGCAAAGAACAGCATGAGGACCCTGGTTTGACATGCAAATAGCCATGTTACACAATTAGTTGATGCACAATTAATTGGAATAACGACAAATATAGTCAAATAAGGCTGGATTTAGGCTGTGTAAATCTGCAGCGTACCTTAGGGTTATACAATTAAGAGAAATAAGGAGACAACAGCAGAATCCTTCAAGGACAAAAAGCCTATTCCTGAGAAAAACGCTTTTCTCTTCAGATCCAATCTGGGAAAAAAACTGGGGGCAAAGCGACGTGATGGTGACAGAGACGAGACCGACACGTGTCATTCCCCTGCCTTCCCCTGCCTGGGCTTGCACAGAGGATTACCAACACCGGCCAGGGGACTTCGCCACAGGGAAGGGGGACAGGAGGAGGGAGCTGGGGCAGGGATGACCTCCTAAACCTATTGGCACTCGAAGTGTAAGGAGGGAGGCACCCCAGCATGGGTGCTCCTGTCCAGCAGCACCCAGGACCCCACACAGAGCTCCTCCAGACCAGTCTCACAGGCTTGGCAAGGGTCAGCCCCCACCAAACCTGCCCAGGCCTCACAGGGCAGTTTTACTTCTGGTTTTCATCTTCTTTTTTTATAACCCAAGACCCACCAAACTTTCTGGGAAGAAAGAGGGGGGGAAAAAAAAAACCACAAACATCTTGCACAGCATTGCCATGATGGTCTCCACTACGACCCACTAAAAACGAGGATAAACTTTGAATGTTCATCTGTCAATTTTATTTCCCTCCCATCTGTTTCTCCCTGGTTTGCAAGCCCAGAAACAGGGAGAGAAAGTGAGATGCAAAGGCTTTTTTTTTTTCTCTCTGCAGCTGCTTCGGAGCTTGTCTGCCCGTCCTCCAGGCTGTCGGTGGTCCATGATCCACACAGTGACCAAACCTGCACGGCCCCACGGTAACGAAATAATTAACCAGCAGGTACTGAGGGCTTCCTGCAGCCGAAAAAAAACCCAGGACACATTGCTCACTGGATTGTGTAGAGGACAAGCATGCCTCAGAGTCCTTGCAACGTTTGTTTTATTTTATTACTACTTTATTTTCCTGGCCTTTTCAAAACTGCTACATTAACCCCCAGATCTTAGATATTGAGCTTAGCCGGTGTTAAAAGTTTAATTACTCTTACTGTTAATTATAATGTTTGCAGAGAGCTCTTGCCATCCAGTCCTGGCAAGCTCTGATTCCCTGCACATTTTTAAACGTGGGGTGTATTTTAGGGGGAGTTTTATGCCCTCTGATGATAGAAGCCCCTGATGGGTGCTGGGTGAGCATCCCAGGATGTCCCCAGGCAAGGTTCTTCAATGTGACAACAAGCCATCGTACCCCGGAGGTACCCACACCCAGTCTACACTTGTTTCCCCCTTCCTGGTACCTTGCTCTAGGTGTTTGGTTTCTTCATTTTTTTCCTGGTTTCCATTTAACCTCTGTTCCTGCTGTTTCTTACCCATCTTCCCAAGCACTTCACTTCTTGAAGTTGCCATCGGATGCACCTGCAGGATGGACCCCAGCATAGCTGTAGCAAATTCAGTTAAAATTGAATAGATTCATAAAAACCTTTTCTGCATGTTTCACCAGCTTGTGACATTTCAGATGTTTTCCCAGGTTTTAGAAATCTACTTATTCTTCTACCTTGATGAGTAGTTACCTGCCGTAGCCTTACTCCATTGGTAGAAGAGGGGATTAATCAAACCCTATAAAACATTCTCCACGTTCGGTCTCTTACTGGTGTTCTATTGAGAAACAAATGATCCTTTAGGACTTAAATCAATGTCCATCGAGCCAATACCATCCACGTGATTTCAGTGGGGTTTGGATCAGCTCTTTAGCATGCACATTATTACATCAAGCGTTATTTATCTAGAGATGATATTTAGCTTTGAAAAACGATCAGGAAAAATTTTAAGCAGCCAAAGACAAATTCTACTTGATCACACGTACAATAATGATTGATGGTAATGGAAGAAAACAAATGCTATAACGATGATTTACTCGCCTGTCAAAAGAAATTAGTCATCCCCGAATTATGCCAAGCTTCTGTGTGTACGTGGGTATGTACACAAACACACGTGGGCAGGTACATATGCCATGTCGTGCCTGTGACGGCAGCGTGCGCACGTGCTCCGGGGCTGGGGGACACAAGGACAAAGAGTCTCTTGCATCCTCGGAAATATAATTCACAGGGGTGGCAGCAGTTCTTTGCAGGGAGATGACGAGAGGAAGCATCTAATTATCAACGTGCGCCGAATGGACTCATCACTGGTATGTAGGAGAACACCCAAAACATGTGTGCCGAGGCCTCATTTCACACTGTAAGTTAAACCCATCTATTTTTAAGCATGGGCAATTTGACCATATTTCATCCCAGGGATTTCTGGTGATAGGGAATGGGGCTGATTTTGCAGGACTCTGGTGTCCTCACTGTACCGTCACATGGTTGAGATAGATGTGCAATGCATTTGATCCAACCTATATTTTCGCCAGCTGGGCTGTGGGGGTTGCTGCTATCAGAGGTTTGTGTTCTTGGCTGTTGATAGGGGAGGGGGGGGCTTTTAGTTGTCGGGTTCCCCACCCCCCACCCTCCAGCACAATTTCAGGTAGTTTCAGGTCATTAACGCTGATCCTGAACCTCCCCTCGCATTTGAAACCAACACGAGGGCACAAGAGTGAATGAGCCCATCCCAAGATTTCTGTTTCTTTACATAAATCAAATTCTTTTACAATCCTTCAACATAACGCATTAAAATATGCCTGTCTCACCCGCTCTCTCCCAGCAACGTTCTCCCGGATTGCCTGCGAGAGGAGTGGAGACCCCTGGGAATTGTTTAGCAGCGATTCACTGGGTCAGTGTATTAGAACAGACTCAAGTCTATCAGCCAGATGGTGACTTCAGAAAAAAATTGACACACCATTTCAAACTGATTTCACGCAAACCCTCCTGAGGGGAGCCAGTGGGAATCCAGCAATCAGATCTGTTGTGAATAAATATTACAAAATTGTCAATTACAAAAGGGATGTTTAAAATGTTTGACTGATTTAGAAGGCTATTCATTCCTTGCCTTATACTTTGATGACGGATCTTTCGATATCACTGAACGACTGCGTCCCTTGGCCAGAGAAATCTCAGCTTTTAATTTTTTTGGGGGGGGTTGGAAGAAGTTACAGTGCTGCCTTTCCAGGCTTTTATGGTAAGCAGGCATCTGAGATAAAAGCTAAGCCAGGTACAATTTGGAGCATGATGTCTTCTACAGATAGTGGCTTAAAAATGAGCATTGGACTTAATAAGGTAATCAAGTCTGAACACTTTCAAAGCTGCACAGGACCAAAACCTCTCATGGGTAAATTTAATCGATGTACATGCAAATGTCTGCCTTTGCAGAGAGGAGAAGTTGGAATATCCTCCCAAGCACCAGCTATTCATGATCATCAAGTCAGGTATTCAGCCGAAAAAGGGATTTGCCTTGCGTTACGACTCACGGTGGAGTCAATTCTTTTCTGTCCTGATACCCAGGCGACCACTGTTGATCCCTCACACTCTCTGGCCTTGTTTCTTTGTCTTGAACTGCTCGTCCTGGCGGGCCGTTCCCATCTCAGCAGGGTTCACTGAGCCTTTCCCATCCTCAGCCACCCTTCCCATCCAAGGTAACATTTGGGCCACCTGAGCCCATTCCTGAATCACTACAGTTTCCTCATCAAAGACACTCCTGTTTTCCATGGATCTTTGATTTTCCCAGCACAACTGGACCACTCTCTGCTTCCCTCTGATGGCGACCAGATCCCTGATCTCTTCCTTGTTCACTCCTCTTTTTTTTATATTTTTTTTTCCTATCTCTGAGGCGGCTTAATTTATTGCCCTAGGGTGGTATCACCAGTTGTCTCTCTTTCTCTTTAGATCTTCATATAATAAACAATAAAGCTCACCTCCCACAAAAACTGTTCTTCCCATGTGGCTTTTAGCTGGTCTGTGCTGGTCAGTCTCACCAGTCCTTCGCTCCCACCAGATGGAGATATGATCACTGGAGAGGACGACGAGGCATAAATCAAAGTTATTCCAGGAGCAGAATTTCAGAGGGTTTTCAAGGATGAAAATGAAATGTATAAAGCTTTATTAGTGCAGTTTTATCTAATTGTACCCAGACTGTAGTAAAGAATATGTGATTTATAGAAATTTATATACTCTGTTTCCATCCTTGATTTATCTCCATTTCTGAGGGATTACAGCACTTTCTAGCAGTTCTAACGTTTCTGTTAGGAAAGAAAAGTTTCTTGTAAAAAAATCCCGATCCCAGGCCTTGCCTCTCCAGATTGTATGTACAATTCAGCCATCAGCCTGAACCTCAGCCAGGCCTGGAAGAGCCTTTCTCAGCAAATATTTGTCCACCTTTTTAGAGAATTGGTTTGCCTGACACGGAGGTGCTCTGGACGCGAGCGGCACTGTGTGGTATTTGTATTGCCTTTCACTGCACCCTTGCTCCCCGTGCAGTGGTCATAGGCAGGAAAGAGCCATAAAAGCTGATGTCTCTGGCCAGGAGTCATGGAAGGTGACTTTGCATCTGTGTGACACCTGTGGGCTCTATCCCTCTTGCTCTACATCCTCCCGTGAGACCTGGAAGTATCGCATGCTTCGCAATCACAATGTCATGGTGCGACAGCCCCAAATGTCCCTGGGAAGATGAGGTGAGCCCCAGATCTCTCTGGCTCTGAGGACATCTCCTTGCCACCCCCCTCAGCTTTTCGTCCTTGCCACCCCCCTCAGCTTTTCGTCCCTGTCCCTGTGGTCCCCCAAGTGTCCAGCCACTGCTGGTTTCTTGGACGGAGCAATAAACCAAAAGTAAAAGTGCACTATTTTTGTGGCTGTGACCAGGGTTTCCCTGCTGAGGTCTGAGGTTTCTCTCCAGCCTGTCTTGGTCACCAGCTCCCTACTTTTCCTTAACGTCCTTCCCAGGTGCTAGAGAAACGCTTTGGTGGCACCAGAGCTCTGCCATCAATCTTCTGCAGAGCTCCTCCTCACCAGACCTCTCAGAGGTTTCCCAAACTGAAGACCCCTCATGTGCCCCTTGAGATCTGTTCCCACCCATCCCCATGCCCTGCTGGGGTCCCACCACACGACGTTTCAGACTGCATCCAACCTGTTCGCCTGGGAAACTGCCTGCTGGGGGGAACCAGTGGAAAGAGAGACCCAGAGACATCAGCTTGAGTTGCACGGTCATTATTTCCAGGAATCTCTTGATCGGCAGTATGAAAGGCAACAACAAAGGTCATCCTGAACTTTAAACTCAACACCGTGCCCCATCCCCCCAACAAAGCACTATTTTTCCACTCAGGCAGTAAATCTTGCCGTGATGAGAGAGAGCTCTCCATTTCCAAAGAGCAAGTCCTTCCCAGACATCAACTTCAGCTTCTGAGCCTGCATTCATCCAAGGGAAAGACCCAAAAGTTTGGTTTTGAAGCTCTTACCCAGCTTGGCTTCCACCTCCAGCTTCTTTGCCCCTGCAAGACATTGGGTGACCCAGCCCTAGTACTCCACTAGGCTTCCCAGGCAGAGGAAAACTCAACGGACCTGGGTTTACCTGCAATCTCAAAACCAGGGAGATGCAGCATGTGGCATCAGTTTTCTCCTCTTCCAGGATCCAGGGGGTTTCTCCATCCCAGTGAGCACTGAAGGCTTGTTGGAGGAGTCAGTGTTCCTAAATCACTGCCATGCTCTCTCTCCATGGTGGGTGGGGCTTATCTTTATAAAATCTGCTCATTGCACACCAAGAGGCATCGCTTGTAGCAAAGAGAAACAGCCAAAGAATGAAAAAAAAAATAGGTCTCTGGCTCCAGAAACGCTTCCACCCAAAACATTCAGATCTGGATCAACATTCTGGAGAATTTTTAATAAAATTACTCAGAAATTTCCCTCTGAACAGCAATCTGAAACCACATTTGTCAGCCACTGAAATTGCCTCGCACCCTCCTAGGTCATCTCTGAGGTTTCACACTCTTGCACGCTCTCTCTCGTTTGGTTGGTTTTTGGTTTTTTTTTCCTTCCCTATAATAAGATTTATTATTGGGTTATTCTTCATGGTATATTAGCCCTTAGCCAGAGCCGGTGCTGACAGAAATGTTAGTCATTTGGGCTCTGCTTAACCTGCTAAGAAGAACTGAATTTACAGAATGGGACGAGGCTTTTTATGATTTCATTCCAGAGCCAAATCAGATAAGAATAATTATCCTCTCCTGGGATATTAGGCAGCACCTCCCCAGGACCGGCAGCTGACAGCTGTTTTATTGGTTGAGTCACTTGGGTCTGGAGTCGAGGATTAATTGTTCATGTGTCTGGGTGGCTCCAGGAACAACAGTGAAAGGTTCTTTCAGGAGATGGGAGATAATTTATTTTCAATTGTTTTTATGTACATGATTCTAGTGGACGAGGCGAATTAAAAATAAAATCGCATAAATTACCCCGCTGCCACCGCCCTTCATGCCCGCTGTTAAACAGTGACTTGTGCATTTCGGATCTGGGCATCTTTAGCAGAAACAAATGTACCATTGGAGGGCAAATATGTTCCTTCCAAGGCGAGTCCAAGTCCACTTTGACACCAAACGTCTTCTCTGATTGACCTGCGAAGGCTGTACCCAATGCCCACCCCTGCCCTTCCTTGGCACCCACCCCCCAAAGCTNTATTCAGAATTAATTTACTCCTGCCTATCACCTGCTTGAGATTATTCTAATGATAATGGCCAGGATCCAAAGCAAATTAAAAACCAGTGGTGAGGCTCTCCCTGACTCCAGCA
>VXBJ01004822.1:425080-453133 GCA_013400055.1 Nycticryphes semicollaris | reverse complement strand
CCCCCCGCCTCCCTCCCCGACGGCAGGATTTGTCATCACACACACCCCCCCTCCTTGCCGGGGACACATGCTGTGCCCATTGGATGGGGCAGAAGGGGCCCGGGACACGGTTGAGGAAGGCAGTTGCCCGCAGCAGCAGGGGCTCAGGCAGCACAACACCCACCGCCCAGCTTGCCCACACAGCTCTGCCAGCACCGGGGAGGCCAGTGAGGCTTCCTTGCTCACCCGGCCCCAGGATTCAGGCAGCAGCAAGAATAAAAATCCCCATCCTCCAAGGACTGGAGCCTTCCAGTCCCTAAAAGAGCTCCAGAAAAGCTGGGGAGGGACCCTTGTTCAGGGAATGGAGCCACAGGACAAGAGGGAACTGTTTTAAGCTGAAAGAGGGGAGATTTAGATTAGATACCAGAAAGAAATTCTTTGGTGTGAGGGTGGTGAGAGCCAGGCTGCCCAGAGAAGCTGTGGCTGCCCCATCCCTGGAGGGGTTCAAGGCCAGGTTGGAGTGGGCTTGGAGCAACCTTGTCTGGTGGGAGGTGTCCCTGCCCAGGGCAGGGGGGTTGGAGCTTGATAATCTTTATGTTCCCTTCCAACTCAAACCATTCTAAGATTCTATGACATTTCAATGTTCTCTTAGTGCCAAATGTAGAGGAAAAATATGGATCTGTCTAGAGACAGGAATACTTTAAGGCAGACTACATCATAGAGAACATGGGGGAGGAGCCATCTCCAAGTTTCTGCATGAGCCAGGGATGTTCCTGTACACCACAATACTCCCCTAGACTTTTTCTATACAGATAAAGGAGCTGAGGTCTTTGTGCACATGGGAGAGAGGTTGGACACAATTCAGGACTGGCACAAAGTGAGCGAAAATTCCCACTGAAGCCAACAAGCGTCTGTGCCCACTTCTGCCAGGGCTAACTTTGTCCCTGAGGCTATTACCCGGGGGCTCTCAGGCGGTTCGGGTGCACAGTGCTGATCTGTCAGATGAGGAAGTTATGAGGAAGCAATGGAGTGTCGCGAAGGGATTGAAGAGAATTGATACGTGAGCCCGGATAATTATGAGGTTGCCAGTCCGGTGTCATTTCACGGCTGGGCTGACTCTTTGTGGTGTATGATACCCATCAACGCAAAAATGGAAATGAAGATAAATGGGGCAATGGCAGAAGCAGTTAGATCTATCTTGCAGGCTGATTGCTGAAGCTCTCTTGATTGAGGAACGGCACCCTCCACCAGCAGGAAGGGGAGAATTTGAGAGTCAGAAAAGTGTGACTTGCTACAACCTGCTACGGGATCCACAGCAAGCCATCGAGGGCTATGGTCACCAGGCTGGGCGATTTTACGAAAGTCATTTGCCAAGCTGTAATTTTCCAAGGTAAAGTTGTTGCTCTGCTGCCTCTGCTTTGCATGTCAGGGTGAGAGCCACGGGCATGGCTGGAGTAGGACAGTGATGCATCAGTCATGCCCTGACAAAACTACAGGGTGGAAACTTTAAGGTAGAACTAAGAGAGAGTCTTGGAGGCTGTCACATGCAATAAGAAGTGTAGGAGAAGCAAGGGTTAGCTTCAGAAGGAGAAGAATAAATTGCTTCCACTCAGGAGAGAGCTTTCTCTGAGGTACCTGACCTGAGTCCCAGCAGAGAAGACACGGAGGCTCTGCAGGGCAGAACGGCTTTCTCAAGGTCACATCAGTTCTTCCTTCCCTGGGACTAGGAAAAGATGGAAACCTGTGATTTGTACCAGCAGGTGTTGCATCATCCTGAAGCAGACCTATACTCGCTAAATCCACAGCAGCTGCAGACAGCCATCCCTGAAAAGATGGAAAAGCGAAATTTTACAAGAGGTAAGAGGTTTCCTACAGAAAGAGAATTACAAGGAGGAGGAAGAGCAAAAAAGCTGTGCATTAAAAACAAAGTGATGCTGTCTCTAGGTGGATTTAGACAGGGAAGCTGCTGTTGCCTGTACACAGTTACCCGTAGCCCAACAAACTCACTCTAGGACCGACAACGGAGATCCATCATGGAGGATCCATCTAGAGAGAGGTGCCAGAAAGCCCTGGGTGGTTGTGGAGGACCAAGTGGTGGAGAGGGAGAAGCTCTAAGGATGGTTTTGAGGAAGCAAGTATTTTTACTCTGCAAAGGGGAGCGATGCCAAACAGACGATGACATGATTTATTTGCGAAAGGTGGTGCCCTCACCATGCATGAGATGTCCAGGAAATAAAGGTTCTCAGACCTCAATTAGCGATGAGATTCCAGTGATAACAAAGTGCTGGTTGCTGCCTCGGCTGGAGGAGAGTGAGACCTGATTAGGGGAGTAGTGGAGGGTGTCTCTGTAAACATGGCCAAATCCAGGGCAAAAGAGTTGGACTGTCATTACCTGTCATCCTCCACATCTTCCCCCACTTCCACAGGCTGAGAATATATGGGAGACCACTCATCCCATGGTCTCCACAGAGAGGACATCTTTTTGGACTCAGGAGATGGAGATTTGAGGAACAAGCACTTGCAGTGAATGTGCAGAGTGTTTTACAGGTCTCAATAGGGATGCTGCCCTGCATCCACCTCAGCCAGGAAAGAGAAAGGCTTGGGTCAGGCAGAGGAGCACGGCATGAAATACACCTGAAATCACCGCTTCACCCTACATCCTGCTCGAGAGAAGGGGAAATTTGAACATCCTCCGAGTTTAGGCCACTAAACCAAGCGAGGAGCCCTTTGGGTCCCGTCTTACCGCCTGCAAAGAGGAGTGAGAAGACACTCTGACTCCTGAGAGGACAGAGTGTCTGCATTACAAGCCCGGCAAACATTTAATATGAAGGCCAGCAGCTCCAGATGGTTCCTTCGTGAAGCATAACTAAGACGTTGACAAGGGATTTAAAAACTTTGCCACATCAATGCAAGAAATTGGAACTGGATGCAGTTTTATTGGAAGTGTGGGGTGTTTTTTTTCCATTTCTATGTTCAATAGAAAACTTAAAGATTGAAAGGAAAGCTCTCTGGGGATGGAAAATCTCCAGTTCACCCCATGCCTGACAATGGGGACGATAGCTTTTCAAACCAGGGCTGAGACCTCCCCTGGGAGGAAAAATGGCAGGAGCAAGGTCAAAAGGTTAAAGCCGAAATTTAGGAGACTTGTTTTTCTTCATTACCTTTTAATTTCACACTCTAAGAGAAGAGTTTAATAGCACAAATTTGGGGAGTATTTCCATTTTCCCTGTCAGGAGGTAGCTGAATGCAGTAGGTTCAAGCAGCGCTCTAGGCTTTCTCTCTGTTCCTGGCAGTGGGTTGTGGATGAAGAGACCTCATCTGCACCAGTTCACCTCATGACCTGGGAGCAAGTTATTTGCCCTTTTCTGTTTTTTCTCACATGTAAGAAAAAGTGCAAATCAAAAAAGTACGGCTGAAATGGGCTTGGCAAGTCCTTGGCGTGGTCCTCACCAGCAGAACTCTGGCCTGTGTCCTGCCCCTGATTTCTCAGGGAGTTGGTGGGACACTCATGCCTCAGTTTCTTTGGTTGTGACAAAGCTGTGCTGTGACATGGAGGGTGACACAGTCCAAGCCAAGCATCAGGAGCACTGGAGAGGACACAGCAGCAGCACCTTCACCACTGTCCCTCTTCTTGCTCCTTTTTGACTTAATTTCCCACAAAGCATCTTGGCCCCTTAAAAAGGGGCTAGAGATGCGCTAATAAATCAACCAGCTAACAGGACTTGGGGCTGCAGTCACAAAAGCAAGTGGGAGAAAGTTGGTATCTTTCCCTTTTTTTTTCTGTTTCTCCCCTCCCCCAAAATCAGATGCAAACCTCCTCTACTCAAATCCTCCACTCTTAATGTGGGATGCTGCCAGTTTAAGAGGGGGGCAAAGCGGGGATTTCCGATGCAAAATTCAGGACAGCGGAGAGGCGATGTAATAATTGTCAGTCCAGAGAGCATCCTGGTGCACATGTTCGGAGGATAAGAGTGTCACCAGAGTCTATTGTCTGTCCCCTCTCTGTTAAAGTAGAGATAAGGCTGGGATAAATCTCACTGGGACATTCTGCCCTATGATGTTATTTCATGCCACATCACCTAATAGGTGTATTTTCACACTGCTTGCTACTGCTGTGAGGCTCTGCAGCTCCTAGCCAGGCTGACAATCTCACTATATGGAGAATGGAATAGTGACGGCTAATTGATTTTACAGCAGTACCGAAGGACAGACAATGAAAGTACCATCAATTTAATCCACTATTTAATGGTTCCAATTTAGCCTCTGTAAATGCTCACTAAACTAATTTCTCTGGGTTCAGCAATCTGAAAAGCTATCATATCTCTAATCTCCTTCAATATATTCATCTGGAAAAGGGAATTTAGCCAATTCTGATGTGCGGAGATGATCTGTTAGCACAGTGTAAATGTTTATAACACGGCAATCTAGTTCGTTTATAAGGATATGAAAAGTTTTATTGGGGAGGGCACTGAAGTGGAACCACGGGATAATAGGCAGTTACCCAGCAGTCTCTGGGAGCCAGGGAGTGGGCAGGCATGCAGAAAAATACTAGGATTTACTTTAATCCCAAATTGTAAGCTAAAGTTCTGCCCAGTACATGATGCACCTGGGACTGCTGGAACAAAGGATTGTCTCCCGTCCCCCCGTGACCCAGGCTTTCACGCTACACCATGATAGCAACAGTCATTTTGTTTCCTTCAAGAGGCTGAAAATTAGTTTAGTTTTAGCACATATATATATCTCCTTGCCCAACCAAGTTGCTGGTGGAGAGCTAGTCTTGAAGGCACTTTCTCTCCTGTAAAATTTGGGGGTTGGCTTTGGGGTTTTTTTGCAAAGGTTGGGCTTTTCTTGGTTAAATCTGGTTGTCCCCAGGCCCTGGCCCCCACTGCTGATCTTTTCCAGGTGCCAGGGTCTTTCTGCTGCTTGCTCAATCCCCAAGCAGCCCTCAGACCCTCCTGAAGTCAAGGTGGAGATCCAGCAACCTGTCTTTAGAGTGGAAAATTCCCTTGAGCATAAATGTTCATCTCCAGCAATTCATCTCCACCTACCCTCACTCAGAGGAGGGTCTGTCCTAGGTCCAGGTCCAAAAATTAAAATCTGCCACTGATCCAGTGAGAAAGAGATCAAGTTTGGGGACTGGACCCCGTGGAAACATCATCCCTCCCTCTTTGCTCCCTGTATCACAAAGAGAACAGAGACTGGTACATGCTGGTTCTGCTCCCAGTAAAACCTGGCTGTTACTAAAGCCGCTGTGGACACTGGGAACATGAGACAAACCATTTCTTGCACTTAGAAATTTTAAAACTCCCCTCATGATTACATTTTCAGGGGGGACATTCACTTTTGGGAGCCACTCATAGCCTCAGAGTTTTGATGGTAAGAAAGAAGAGATAAAGCCTTGCACCCCGTCACAAGAGAGAGGGGGTGACAGTGAAATAGTCTGTGCATGTTTCTAACTTTATATATTTCTCTAATATTCTTTCTTCTAATCGTTCCCACATGCCAACATGACCACAGGAGAGGATCTACCCATGTAGACACACACACAGCCAGCACACTGCCCCTGTGTCTAGATGTGGGGGAGCATCTCACAGCATCAGAGGAGCTCTCTGTCCCCAGTTTGCCACCACCGTGCCTGGCTTGTCACTCCCTGGCATTTGAACAGGACCTGGCAATTCCATATGGACATCCAGGAGTGGGGCTGGCATTCACTGGCGTGGGCTGTCGAATGTCCTTTATGGGGAAGAGCACTTCTGGACTGCAGTGGCTTTGCAGTTTCACCATCTTTTTTTTAATTTTTTCTTTTTTTTTTTTTTTTCCCTTTTAAATTCAAAGACAATTCCACAAATGAGCTTCTGCTTGATTAGTGTTTTAATGAATATATCTGGATACACCACAAGTCCACCAGCCGTGACTCCAGAGCCACAGGCGATGCTATCCAGATGCTGCCTTTTGTGCTGTCAGTTCGGGGTGTTAATGTCGGATACGCCAGGGGAGCGGGAAGGGCAATAGTCAAGGAATAAGTGTCCTGAGAGACCACGATTTTCCCTGGACTGAGCTCTCCAGCTTCATCACGGACGCTGCAAAGTCCAGATGGGCGCTGGAAGGTGCCTGGGACCCCATACTGGGGCAGCTGGGACCCTACGCCGGCCAGCAGCCTGACCCCCCACTCCCACACCGGGCAGCCCCCTCGCTGGAGCTGAAGCCCAGATTAATTAGCTCCTGCTCGTTGGTTGCGTCGTGGGTCGGGGAAGGGCTGCTCGCTCGCCCAATGTGGCCACGATTATTTTGGATAGGGAAATCCTGAGTGAGATATCACGGGGCATGTTTCCTTCTGCTCCTGGACTGATCCCCAGAAAGGGACACCGCACGAGACGGCTTATGGCAGCAGGGCACATTTTTTTTCCCTTGTAAATTATATTTAACATTCCAGAGAACTTTATTGCATTTGGTGTTAGGGTTTATGAAAAAATCTGTATTTAACTTCAAGCCCTGGTAAACATCTTTGCTTATGTTGTTATGTGATTCCTTATTTGAGTATTTCGATTTAATTTCACAGTTCATATACCTTAAAGTTTTGAATTTTTTTTTCCCTCCCCTCTCATTCAGGGAGAGCGAGGGCTGGCCACAGGCTTGTCGGTCTCCGGAGAGCTCTGTTTTCCCACAGGGTGAGCAATCCTGGGGTGCTCCCTCCTATCCTCACCCCACAAGAGGCATCTGGGCATCGGGAGCAGACAGGAAACCCTCTAAGGATGAGGAAACTCTGCCTCAAAGCCCTCTGCCATCCTCAGCAACTTTCAAAAAGCCAGTCCTCTGGAATAAGTCACTCCTGGGAGCTCCCAGGGCTTTCCCAGGTGAGAAATGCATGGGGCTGAATGTGGGTCAGCACAACGGGGGCTGTCCTGGGGACCGTATCCAAGTCGGGTGCTGGGAGTCCATCCCAAAAATCTGCTGAATTCTAGGGGAGGTTTTCTGCTGGCACCAGGGTGCTCTGCGTCGAGCCAACAAATGCATCTGTCACAGCTTCAGCCTCCACAGAGGGAGGAAGGGGAAGATGAAGAACCAAAAGGATGGCAGCAAGAAAGGATGCAGGAAACCTTCAACATGGAGCTCAGTGGCAAGTCCTCTCTAGTTGGCCTCCAGGTGGTGAGGGCTTGACTGGTGACCATATGGATTATTTTGACAGCACAACATCAGTTAGTGCCTTGGGTCTGGGCTGCTTCCACCTCTGGCTTTGTCCTCCCAGTCTCATCAGGGATGTTGCATGTTCACCTCCTGAGAATCACCTGCCCAAATTCTCCTGCAGCTCAGCGACAAAGGGAAGAGAAGTGCAAAGGTTTGTCCCGCTCAGATAATCCACTAAAAGCTGGTGAGGCTGCTGCCCAAAAGGCACAAAATGATGATCTTGGGTAGTTGTGGGGATTTCTGTAGTCCTGGTTCTATTTGAAAGGTCTGTGCTTTTATCCCCTCTTTCTGTAGGATTGTCACCCTCCGTATCCCAGTGCAGCGACACTTTGGCAGCTAATTCAGCCACAGCTGTATATCCCTCCCCACCACAATTTACATCACTCCATTTTTAACTCGAGCCTGTATAAATTTTCTGACTGATGACTTGGGGAAAAAGAAAAAAAAATTGGATGTAGAGATATTTTTGGGGTGAGATTTCCTTTTCACNTGAATAGACAAAACCCAACACAACACTGCTGAATTCATATCTCTTTTAAGAACAGCTGGTGGAGCAAAACTGACCTCGTGGGCAACCCCATGGAAACCAGTCACACCAACAAGACAATATCTTGTCAGTTTTGACCAGATGGATTTTTATTTTTGTTTTCAGTCCTGCATGTGGATCCTCTATATTGCAGAATTCCTATTTACTTCAGCCTGCCTGCCTCACCAAATAATCACTATTTGCATTTCAAAGGACCTTCCCACAAACGCATATGTCATACTGATACACAACTTCATTTCCTTCGGATGCTCTAGACTGTAAGTTCTAGTCTTGAATATGAAAATCCTGTCCTGGAATGCCCAAGGTCTCGATAAATCCAGAAAAAGGAAAACATGTTTTTGTTCTTCTTCAACAAAATCCAAACAGACATAACTCTTGGTCAGGAAATGCACCTCTCCAAAGAGGGGGGAGTTAAACTACCTCCAGAAAGGGTGAATGAAATTGTTTCTTCCCCTTTCTAAATGAAGAGTCGCACGCTACTGCTCATCTTTGTACAAAATTCCCATTGACACCAATTTCACTTATTTATTGATTTTTACTTTTTTCTATGTGCTC
This sequence comes from Nycticryphes semicollaris, assembly GCA_013400055.1. Classification (NCBI taxonomy): domain Eukaryota; kingdom Metazoa; phylum Chordata; class Aves; order Charadriiformes; family Rostratulidae; genus Nycticryphes; species Nycticryphes semicollaris. The sequence goes on along the minus strand of VXBJ01004822.1, from coordinate 444,867 downwards.
AACGCCATAGCAACGGGCTGCATCCCATAAATTAAATGCAACCTTGCATTAAGTCAAACTTCTTGCGGCGGCGAATACCCACAGCACCCAGCCAACCCTGTGCTGCTCCCGAACCCCGATAAATAAAACAGCAATTACCCCCGAAAGGAGCAATCACTGGCAATGAATTGCGGGGAGAGACAGTGGGTTTGCACTTCTCTTGGCACACTCTTGCACCTTTGTGGCACACACGTGCACGCCGAAACCGCGTGGAAGCTGATGCATCGTGGAGTGAGGAGGCCCTGAGCCTGCGGTGGGCGAGAACGTTGCTCGGCTTTGCTGCTGGTGGGATCCTCTTTAGCTCCCAGCTACTCCTCACATGTGTAAAATTAAGCAAACGAGCAGAGAGAGAAGTCCTGGATCATCAGAATAACTACAGCTCGTCTGCCTTTATGGGTGTCATTCATTTTAGTGACATCATTGCTCCATGGTAACGAGTATATTTTAGATTAGAGAAATAGATGGCATGAAAAATAGATTAGTTTTATTTAGATAGATTATATCATTATATAAATAGATAGACCACTCTATTTCTACTCATCTTCCACCTCCTGGTTAATAGGACATAGTTTTATTTATAGATAGAGATGCAGGAAATGTTTCTGTGTAAATGTTTCATAACTCTGTTGTATCTCTGTGTTTTATTTTAACAGTTCACCCTGACTGCACTGATCTGAGCTGGGTAATATATCTGTGCAAAGAGGAGAATATTTTGGGGTTGTCCAGCTGGACCCAAAGTCGAGGAGGCTCAGAGAACAGCTCCAACCTCATGTCTCAAATGTGGGAGAGTAAGGACAAAAGCTGGGTCCTGGAGGGACTCCCCAGGTACCTCATCCCAGGGAATTAGTCATTTAGGTTAATCAAAGGGATTACTCATTTGGGCAATCCCAGGGACTGGAAAGGATGAGGGCTCTATCCAAGCTGAGTGGTCACTGAGGAGTGAGAACCTGACATGCTGTCCCCACTGCATGGTTAGAAGTGGAGAGAGAGCCTGGGTGCTGCTGGAGGGGGGATCCAGCCCCACCGGCATGTCCACTCCTGAAACTGGGACCCCTGGGCTTTGTCCAGGGTGTTTCCCATCGACTCCTGGTTTCCAGGTGGCATTTTGGCTACCTAGGCAGAAAGGGAGCCTGCTGACATGCCAGTCTCTCTTTCCCCTCGCCACTCTCCGGGTGACCCAGGCAGCACCCAAAACCCCATTCGCACACAGTCTCCCACCCCAAACCCACCTTTACACAGACAGACACCCCCCTCGCAACCCACCCGGAGCTGTAACCACCACCCGGATGAGATGGGGCATTTATTACACTTAGATAAAGAAGCAAACCACCCTCACCACCCTCCTCCCCAGCACCCAGCCTGGTCCCTTCATCCTCCCTCCTCGCAGGGTGCCGGGGAGCGGGGTGCCTGCGTAGCGCCGCCACCTTCCCCGCACGGCTCAATTACAAGCAGACACGGCGGTGTCACATGTGATTCACAATGTCGATTTCACGCTCGCGGTAACCATTTAGGAAAGAGCCGCGGAGGTTTTACATTTGATAAGAAATCAACAGTGTTTGTGTTTGTAAAAGACCGATCAGGGAGTGTGACAGCTCCAAGAGATTGCTGCGGAGCGTTGACTGCACGTCGGCAGTCTGTCATGGACCCATAAGTATTTATTTCAAATGTTGGTGGGTTGTGGGGTTGTGTGTGTGGTTTGTTGCTTTTTTTTTTTTTTTTTGAACCAGGGTGTTTGAAAATAAACTGTCAGTCTCTATTTACAGCTGAACAAGTAGAAAATACGAGGGATTTTAGGTTAAATTGTCAGTTAACAGAATTCAAAATAGAAAAAAAAATATGTGCAGCGCTTGCTGGTTTATTACCTGCTGGAAAGATAGTATCGTTTCTAAATTTAGAGATACAGATGTCTCTTTTTCAGGAAACACAGATTGTCTATATGGCAAATTTGAGGTGCATTTATCTTCCTGACCCCCCCATACCTTGCCTACCCCAGCGAGTTTGCATCCAATTACTAGAGCATTAGCTGGCAGGGGCCTGGACGCAAGCCTAGCTCTGCTGGTGTAAATCTTGGCATTTTGATAGAAATGCTCTGGATTTACCATCAGAGCTGAGCTGGGGGCCTGGCCCCTCTACTCAAGGTCTGAAAAGGTTTTGGAGCTGGGCGGTTGAGGCCAGATATTAATTTTGGAGACATCTGGCTGCCTTCAGAGAGCCCAGATGCAAAGGTCTTCTTCACATCTACAGCAAAGCAGAAGCAGCCACTTGCCTACTTATTAAATGACTTACCCCTGCCTGAACTTCTGAACCTCTTCTCCAAATGTAGGAAGAGCTTACACCAGTTCTTGGTGACCTTTCTCAGCAGCTTCGTGATGCAAACCCGGGTACCTGGAGCAGACAGATGGGTTTGGGTGCAAATTCTTCCACATACTTTCCATGCCTGGCTCCACTCTGTATAAATCTGCTCATCTATGCCCAAGCAACTCCAAAAACTTCCCAGGCTCTGGAAGGAGCCAGAATAGGAAGACAGGAAGCACGAATTAATACATACAGGGACTTAGGCATTTTGTCATAAGTAAGTAAGATTAGGGAGGAGCTTTCCCAATTGTGAATGTCCAGCTCCCAGATGCAATTAAGAGCCAGATTTGAACTCAGACAGCCAGGCTTTGCCTATAGCTCAGCCTCTGGCTGCATTTCAAGCACGGGCTTTCTCAAAGAGACAAGAGGACTGGTTCTATATTATACCAACAAGTGCTTAATTTCTTCATGGATGCTCTGGGTAGTGAATGGTGTCAGAGGAAGCAGGGGAAGAAAAAAAAAACTGAAATATAACATAAAATATATATATTGGGCTAGGACTTGGCCGGAATAAATCTGAGCATCTCACAGTTCAGTGGAGCAACATCAGTGAGCCCTGACTGAGGATGTCTCCCTTTTAACGCACGTTACAGTCTGCAACCATGTTGTGGAGAAAATCATAGACCCTGAAGGAAATAATTCTCTGCTCCATCAGGTCATGGAGGTCTTGGATACCACTATGGAAATCTATTGGCTTTGTTTGAATGCCTCCAGTTTTTCCACCCAAAATGCTGGCTGCAAAGTCTGACCTAAAGTTTCTATTTCAGTTTCATGTTCTCAGTAGAAAGGAGAGGTGCTGCACAGCCAGCAGAGCCAGCATGCAGTCCCATGTTTTCATACATTCAAACGATGGAAGCATCACCCCAAGGTGTCAGCGTGGCCAAGCAATCACAGTGGTACAGCCCCAGGGTGGACCCGGGGCTTCCACACAGCTACTGGTCCCAGCAAAGCTCAGCTGAGCGACAGAATTTGTCAACCCTAAGGCACGGAACCCTTCTCACTGGTCTCTTCTACAGCTGGGACATCTCTTGGAGAAGGTAGAGAGGAGTTAACCAAGGCAGGGTTAATGCTGATCTGCTTCTGCAGTGTCTGGTCAAGATCTAATGCATCTATCTACATATCTCAAACATCAGTCTCACAGGAACAGCCCAAATCATACAGGACTTACATTTGTTCCCTCCTGATCCATCAGGAAGTCCATGGTGGCTCCTGTGGTCAGTGTCTTCTCTCAGGTATAGCACAGACTGTTGGGTTTGCAGGGGCTTGGTCTGAGGAGAGAAAGAGAAAACAAATTCAAAAGGGCCAAAGGCTCATTTGTGATGAAACAAAACTGCTACAAAAGCCTTAATTTTACTTGCTTTGGGATAACTGGTATCCAGTGCTTGTGAAGGGTGGTGGATTCCTCTGCAAGGTGCTGTGAGTCCACGCTGCGGTGCTGCTCCACTGTGCTTCTGATGTGCCAGCTCCTGGGACTCTACCACAAGCTCTGTAATGACAGAGATGGTGCCTCCTGAAGTCCGGCCCTTGAAATCTTCTGAAGAAGAGAACAATTTGGATCTCTTCCAAGCAAATTTCTAGTTCGTGGTTGCAGAGAAAAATCTGAAGATGGGGGGGGGAGGGAGGGAAGAGAGCATTTCAAATTAATTTCTTAACATCTTGAACATCATAGGGCTGCGTCATGAGGTATTGACTCCAGCTGTTGGCTGCTGGAGACTTGCAGCCCTGAAAACTCTCTTCTATAAGCAGAGGTGCCTGGGGGGTCAGAACGTGATGGTCTTTAAGGTCCCTTCCAACCCAAGCCATTCTATGATTCTGTGATTTCTGCCGGACGTGCCGCTGAGTCACTGCTGAGAGCAGTTTCATGCATTTTTTGCCGAGGTTTGCCCCCAGGCATGCCCCCCATCCCACCTGCAGTGTCCTTGCCCAGAACCTGCTCCTCCTTTCCGTTCCCCGGTGTCTCAGCGCCGAAGCCATCGGTGCTCGATGCACCACGTCGAGAAGAGCCATTAACCCGAGTTAAGGGGCTCGTCCTCGCCACGGGGTGCCCCTGAGACCCTTCACCTCTCCCAGGTGCGCAGCTCCAGCCTGCGGCCTCCCCTGGCCCCACAGCTCCCGAAAGACCAGCCCCACGGTGAACTCCCCGCCACCAAGAGAGACCGGCCCATTTACTGCCACCGCCTTGTCAAAGGCCAGAATTGGAGCCTGCCTGTTTGCAAGCTGTGAATTTTCTCCATGTTTATCCCCTGGAGGGGTTGTTTTGTGGGTTTATTGACTAAATAAGGGTATTGATTTGTTAAGAGCTTTTCTTCCTCCTTTCAGTGGGAAATATTGCTATCTCTTTCCTCTTCTCTGTACTCCAGGTGAGAAGTTCTTTTAGTGACACCATAAATTTCCATCTCTGCTTTCCTCTGCTGCGTAAACAAGTGTTTGCCTGTCCACAGGGGTTAATTTGGTTGTGTTAAATGCTCTGCAGCTCCCTCTTGGGCTCCACGCTCACAGACTCTGGCTCTGAGGGAGATCCCCGTGCTCACCCTCGTCCCCCACTGTATTTTCCACCACCACCCAGTGAGAACTCCAGCCGCACAACCAGCTTCTGAGCTCAGAGTGTTGCAATAGCCCACACCAAAGCATTGCTTCCTACAACAGGCCAGACCTTCCACCAGGAAAAGGATGACCTTAAGAGACCATTTTGGGGCCTAACGCATGATAAACGCTGTTAACGATGAATGAAGGTCATATTACCATTCCCTCACCTCTGTTTTATAAGGCGAGACGCTGGTTATTGCTTGCCATTGTCATGCAACACTTGGATGTGCTGGTCTCCATAAATGCAAAAGATTTCCCCTTCCAGAAATTCATGGTCTCTGAAAGGCTCCCGGTCTTTCTGGATAAGCTTGGCTTGAACATAAGGCATCCTTCTCCCTAAGGAGAAAATGCAGGTCTGAGGGGAAAAGCACAGAAAAACCATCAATTTCTGAGCTTTACAGAGGCGTCTCCATTTTTACAGACTCCTTGTGCCCACAGATGGGTTTTGTCTGCTTTTTGTTTCCTCAAAATCCACTGAAAGTCCCAGCCATCGGCAGGGAGGAAGAGGAATATTCGGTTTGGTTCACAGTCTATTTTCAACTGGAGTAGGATCATCAGCACCTTGGGTCAGATGAACTTTCTAAATCACACTGTTAAGGGCCCTTCACCGTGATCCTCCTTAGGCTAATTCTCCCTTTCTGAAGATTATGCTCCCTCAGTGAAACAAACTATTTTAATCTCTTGGGATGCAGAAGAGATTACAACAAGTCCCATTAATCTTTTCCTTGGCTTAACTGTGAGCCATAATGGGCTCTGGAGGCCTGTGCCAGAGCCAGAACCATCAGCTGGAGCAAGGAGGCTACACAGGTAGCATGTGCTGCAACCAGTCCCACCAGGCTGGATCCATCCCCTTCTCCCCTGAGCTGTGTGTTTTGAGCATCATGCCATTAAGGAGTTAATTTCCAGAGTATTGCAGCCCTTTGAGAGCCGAGGAGTCAGCAGGGAGCAATACAAGCCCAAGCCCATGCAATACTTTGGAAATTCGCTCTTGTGTGCCACATCCCTCAAAAGCCTCCTGAGCTGTCAGCGTTATAGATCATGGGGAGGCTGGCAGTGCTGAGGCACCATCGGGTGGTTACTGAAGGTCTTATGAAACTGTGGAAAACATATCCCAGAAGGTGCTGTGTCAGCTCCATTATTTATACAGCAGCAGAGCTCCGTAGGCAATGGAAACACAGCCAATGCAACACAGAAGCCTCAGTACCTCTTGGGCTCTGTCAGCACCTTGGCCGTGATCTTTGCTCTGCTGAAATCAGGGAGGGGAGGGTGCTCTCAGTCTTGGCAATGCCAAGATATGTCTAATTGCTTTGTTGAGAGGATCCCTGAGATAACATCAGCACAGCACAGAGCATCAGCATCATCCTGACCCAGTGAGGGGACCCAGAATTGAATGAGACCCCCCCCCAGGAAGAGGAAGGGGGTTGGGATGAGGCATCAGGCTGTGCTATAGGAAGCACCAGGGCTATACTTTCATGACCAGAGTAGACTCAAATGCTAACACACTGTTGCAAAGTATTTATCCTCACGTTTTCCATGGCAGGCACTCTACCAGGACTGATTTGGACACAGACCAAATGCCTACACTACACTAGAATTTGAACCAGTCACCCAAAGGTTTGAACCATCCAGTTGAGTAGCGTAAAAAATGCCGATTACGCCGCCAGCAATTTCCCACCCCTTGCCCCAAGAGAAACCCTTACGCCTGATCCTGCGGCTTGCAGTTGGGAAACAGCAGGTAAGAAGCGAGTTCAGGAATACTGCCTGCAACAGCAACACAACATCTGCTGCACCAAACCTGCCTCTGGATGCTGGAGTCCTCCGCTGCCGCCGAGCCGACTTACTCCTGCCTTACATCGGTGCGAGGGATGAATCAGGCCCTTGGTGTGCACAGCAAACATATGTCCCAGCAGCTGCTGGCGAGCTGTGCTCGAACCCAGTTGCACGAGCAGCAGGTTCGGTGGGGTTTCGTCAAACCCAGAGTGTCACAGAAGGCATTAATAGGCTGTTCGGTGCGTGTTTGAAATCACCTAGAGGATAACCGAATCACAGGCAATAAACAACATTGGTTTATAAAGGACAAGTCATGCCAGACCAACTTGATAGCTTTTTTTTTTTTTTTTGGATGAAATCACAAAATTAGTGGATGAAAGGCCTTACAGAAGATGTAATGACTCTAGACTTCAGCAAAGTGTTTGATATTGATCCTGGCAAAATGCGACTTGAGAAACTAATCCGGACTGCCTTAGATGTGAGCATTAACAACAGTGCGGATTGAGAGGCATCCGACGGGCTGTGAGCAGAGAGGAAATGCCAAGGGCCAGCACACTGACGCACAGATGCTGCGTCATGGGATGCTCCTCAGAAGTATCCATACATGAGGACCATAGGGAGAGGGAGAGTCAACAGCAGGTTGACTTGGTAAGGACTTGAATGAAGACACTCCTAAAAACCCTGGCCATAGGGAGCGGTGCCATCATTTCCGAGGCGCTGGTCTCCTCTCCAGCTTGGAAACAAGCTGATCCTGCCCCAGCACTGAGCTGGGGCTCAGACAGGAGGAGCAGGAGACAAAGACCATTTTTGAAGCAAAGAGTTGCCCAACCTGGCCAAGCTCCCCCCAGGAAACCCCGTGACCAACCTCCCTTGGCTTCAGGGCTGTTCTTTCAAATCTATATCCCTGGATACATAACATCCCTGGAGGTGTTCAAGGCCAGGTTGGATGGGGCTTTGGGCAGCCTGGTCTAGTGAGACTTGTCCCTGCATAGAGCAGGGGGATGGGATGGGATGGGATGGGATGAACTTTAAGGTCCCTTCCAACTCTAACTATTCTGTGATTGCATGATATATTTTTTAATGCCATCTCATTTTTACGACAAACTCTGCTGCTTGCTCTTAATGAGGATCACAGGCAGAGGAAACTTTGGGAAGTTTTGCTGTGAGCGTGAGAGGCAGCTAAGGTGGCCATGGGCTGACAGGGGTGGCCCCGGTGCAAGCTCAGCAGCCGTCACATCTCCCTGCCAGACGAGGCTGACCTCCAGCCCGGGACCCTGTAGCAGGGATCAAAACGCACGTCTGGCACATGAGCTGTAGAAAAAGACCCGCTTTGGTTGTCACCAGCAGAAAAACTGACACTTTCTGGAGTCTGACCTCCTCCAAAGTCTGCAGGCAAATATGAAATCCAGAGCTCAGGAGCTGGTATCCCAACAAGGGCACTGGTCTTTACAGTGAAATCCAGACTCGCTGCCCGGCCTTCTATTGAAGGAGCAAGTTGCAAAGAAGGGCTTGGCCATCCCAGCCCCTTGCAAGACTATTGTTCTTGCCCCTCTTGTCCCATCAAACAGGGATATAACCCTCCATAGACACCTTCCAATAGGTAAAGTCCACCTGGCAAGACAGTGGACGCTTCAGCCACAGGTTTCTTAGTTGTGTACCCATCTGCTCAGGCTCTGATTAGACTCGGGACTCTTGGTGCCTGCACCCTGCCCATCCCCTTTCACCCTGGTCCTCCAGCCCGTGTCCCAGCCCCTGCTGATCTCACCCAAAGAAATCCCAGGTGCCAGCAAGTCGTGTCTGATCATGCTGCTAATCTGATTATTTACTACACGTGTTTTTAAATTCTCTAATTGCTTCTGTGCCTACAGAGATGTTGATAGGCACGTTGCTAAAAAGGGAGGAAAAAAAAAAAGAAAAAAAAAGATTAAAAATTCAGTCACATCAAATCAAATAAATAAATTCTTCCGCAGCCTGTTGGAAAAGTCTTCGATCCAGTCACGCAAACACATTTAGGAGGTCAAGCACTCAATCAGCATCCACTCCCCATGCTGGAAACCAGCAGTCAGGGAGAGGTTTGGTCAAGCTGACAGGAGCGAGGTGGCAGCTCCGGGGCTCTCCAAGCAGGGATGAGCTGACATCACCTGTGTCCCACCATCCTCTCTACCAAGCTCCACCTGGAAGACCCATCTTTGCAGGGACACCCACTGAGGCTTTTCAGCTCCTAAATATAGACTTTATTTAGTCCAAACTGATGGAGAACCTAAATGAACCCCCATTTCACCACATCCTCCAGCCTCATGGTCCTTCCCAGGCAGGTGCCAGCTCCTCACCTATGAAATACATGCTCTGCACAGATGTTTTACACGCCTGCAGGGTTGTGGGGCCGGAGATGCCATGCCCCCCCCCCCCCCCCTCCATGTCACCCCATTCCTTCGGGTGGTCATGTTCTATCCTTCGGTTCCCACATCCAACAAATGCAAGCTCCCCCTTTGCCCTCCCAGCTCCTCCCAAGCCCGTGCTCCCCATCACCATCCCAGGAAGGCAGACACCCTCCCGTGGCTGGACCTGGGGCAGGGAGGGGGGTGCTAAATGAGGTTTGCTTCCCCGATAAAACCCGGGAAGGATTATGGTCTCTTTAAGCCTGTCTCCGCAGCCGCGCCGGCTCCCCGCGCGCTGACCCAGTCATGTGCTGTATTAGAATTGTAGAGTAATAAATGAACAGTGGAGGGGTTTGTAATGATGATTAGGGACTGAAATTGGTTCAGATTTACAGTGTCACTCAGGAGCGGAGGCAGAGGGGGAAGGCATTCTGCGCGGCCTAATGGATCCATCAACTCGTTTTGGCTGCTCGGTGGGCCGCGCAGGGTCACCAGGCTTTCCGCTGGCAGCACAAAGCACTTCAATTTTGTTAGGAAATGTATCAATTTAACTGACTTGAGCAGCGCAGGGCGGTGCCATGAAAAAAAGAAGAAAAAAAAAAAAGAAAAAAAAAAAAAAAAAAAAAGAAGGGAAAGGGGGGGGGATGAGGGGAAGGGAGAGGGAAAAAAAAAAAAAAAAAAACCTAATGAATCTGGACTCAATTTTCCGCCACACTGCCTCTGCGAACTGTCGGAAACAATGTCTGCGGTCGGGGTGAAGGCAGCGCGGATAGGCTGCCCGGGCGCCCGCCGAGCCGGGGAGACGGGCTGCCTCCCGCCAGCCACCGGCCAGGGCTGCCACTCTCCTAACAATGATGTCATTAAAGGTAAATTGGCCTCTATTTCAGCAGGATGATAGTGCTAATTGAGTGGGAAAATATAATATAGGGAGCTGTTGTCTGCAGTTAAAGGGAGGAGGGGGACAGATTAAATGGCCTACAATAGTGGGTGTCAGGCACGGCAGATGTTGCTTTCCGCTGATAACTGCGCTGACATATCTCGAGCTTGTCAAGGCTGAGGTTTTCAGAGAGACTTACAGCAAAAGGCAGCAGATGGCCCTCCTGAATGGGAATGAAGTGCTTAAACAGCCTGGCTGCTGAAGGCAGCGAGTTTGTAAATAGAAGAGTCGGAGGTGTCTTATTGATCCCCCTCGCTGCCCGCCAGCACGGAGGACCGGCAGGGAGCCGGCGGGATGGGGGTGCCGGCGGTGGATGGTGGTGATGGTGGTGGCCGTGGCTGGCAGATGCTGCTGGATGGCAGCCCCGGGGTGGTGGCCGGGGCCGAACGGGGCTGGGGATGCATCGCCTTAAAAGTCACAGATGTCAAACGGCAGGACAAAAGTCGGGGCGGTGGCCATGCGGCTCAGGAGCGGGAGCACGACGCCTGCGTCTCTGGCAGCTGCACAAAGGGGACCCAGACCCCTGGCCCCTGCCCCCAAAGTACCCTGGCAGCAAAGGCCACCCTGAGGGCACCCCGTGGCAGACCCACTTTACAACTCCACCGAGCCAACACGTACAAAAAAAGCTGTGAGTAGGCACAGGTATTCCAAATATGGCAAGATATTCCTTGGAAATATGTGTCTCCGAGTGTAATGCACCCACCACAAGACACAGTGTGTGACAGTGACACTGTTCATGGCATCAAACAGGCAGTGCCTCTGCTGTCTCCAGCCACAAATGGCCTCAGCGTGCAGCAAACGTGCTGTGGATAAACCCTTGGTGAGACAGAGTTTTGCTCGATGCCGTGAAGTGGTCCCTCAACTCCACTGGGATGTGCTGGGAAGTGTCCTGTGCCTCAGCTATACTGGGAGGTGCTGAGAAGGGCTGTGGTGACTGGAACATGCTGCAGGAATGAGTCAAGAGTGGCATAAAAAACAGCCGTGTGTTGGTGCTGTATAGATCTACAGCATTTGTGCTGATATCATCCACGCTACACTGAATTTTGGGGTGCTGTTATGGTTCCATCAACATCTCTCTTCTGTACCTGCACACTGGAAATCTTGCAAATCCATCCTCCCAAGGCATCCACCAAAATTAAACAGCACACCCACGCGTGTGTCCCACATCCAACGCAGAACCCGTGCACGCACAGAAATCTTCTCCCACCGGCTGTGCAAGACGCCTGGGATGTGGGGTCAGTGATGTCCCATCGCCTGCACACTGCTGGCCACCTGGAAGGCAGCCCGAGCCACAAGCCTCCAGAAACCCTCCCCAGCCGGGCCATCCCCACGTCATTCCCCCTGTGCTGAGCCTTTCCCGTGAGCTTGTCTAAATATAAACACGCACACATGCACGCTGTTATTAAATCTATCCAAACATGTAAGCATGCCTTTCACAAAATCACACGGAGTCTGGCACCAACACTTATCTGCTTACAAAATGACATAAATTGAGTCTGTATACACAAACACATACACTGACGCAGCTGGGGAAACACATTGCTAATATCCAGATAGACAGAGATTTACCACTGATAAGGTTACGGCCACACTCCCCCTCCCCATGCACCCTCCTGAGCAAAATCCTCCCACCGGGGACTAATCCTGCTCCCCCTGAAGTCACTGGGGGATGCTCTGGTTGTGAGTCCCTGACATCGGTGCAGTTCGGACTGTGTTCTCCCACCAGCAGAAACCCAGTGCTGCGTCTGCTGACTCGCATGGAATTAAACTGAGGTTCTGTTGTCAGTTAGGGATGTGTTGAGCTCATATTCCCAAGATGCCTGAAGCTGAACAGACCAGCACCAGTGCTGAAACTCCCTATGGAGACCTGGCAAAGAATCAGGCCTGGACATCATTGGGGGACAGGCACCCAGAGCTTTGCACATGTCACTTGCCTGTCCCACCCATGCCCTCACCCTTTGCCACTGGTCCTTCCACTGTGATAAGCAATACAACAACCCTCCAGCGAAACTGGGGAGGCAGGAGGTAGCCCCCATCCCCATGTGGGCTCCCTGCTCTGCACAGGCACCTGCTGTGTGCACAGAGCAGGACGTTTTCCCATGGGAAGGATCCAGGTTTGTCCCAGTGGGATCTGCTGCACGGGATCAAGGTGACGCTACACAGCTCCTCCTTTTTCTCTTCCATCACCAGCTACAAGCACCAACAGTGACATTGAACAAACACTACCCGAGGCAAGGTGTTTTAAGGCCATTTCTAATTTAAAGACCGCCAACAGTCAGATCCTCCTGAAGGTATGAGCAGTGTCTCACACAGCCACTCAATACTCCTCTCCTCAGGTCATAACCACTTCCCCCACCTCACACCAGTGGCTGTAGGTGAGGGATCATGGTTCATGCAGCCTGAAGAAGGACCATGGGCGGCTGGCCAGGCTGCTACTCTACCAGGGGAAGGTGACAGAGACCCAACACTCTTGCTCTGAGGCCAGGACAGTGGTTTTGGTATCCTCTCCATCCTCCACCCTCAGGCAACTCACAGCCCAGCCCTGCCCTTCCCTTCCCTTCCACTTTTCCCAGACCACATCCTTGGTTTGCTCTATCTGTTGTTTCTTGTCAGTCCATTTTCTCCCTTCTTTAGTATGTTTTTGCCTTCTCTCCTGTTGTTTCCAAGTCACCATTACTGACAGCAGTCAGCAGCCTCCAGCCCAGTCCTCAGTGTTTACCACCCACTCTCACTCAATTGGCCTTTCAGCCCCTGTTTCTTTGCTTCTCAGCAGCTTGGACATCCCTGACTCTCCCACATCCTCACTCAAGGTCACTCATCACCCACAGACAGCCCCAGCTGGATTTTGCTGTGGCTTTGCCAGCAGTCAGGGATTTGGCCGCTGTTCCACCTCTGAGAGGAGGCCCATAATTTTGCACCGTAGGCTTGGATACACCATCAAAGCTCAAAACACAAAAACAAGCAGTAGACGGACAGATCTCTAGCCAAGACCTTCTGCTTCTCACCCAGCATCCTAGTTGTTATGATGTCTACAAGCCTCTGTAAACTGCTGTTTTCTGGTATTAGAAGCTCTCCCACCTTCAACACAACATGTTTCCAGCAGTCTCATCTCCACGGAGCTGGTGTTCTCCCCTCTCCCCTCCGTGTCCTCCTGCCAAGTGGAAAACAGCTCATGCATGTGGGGGTGTCCTGGAGGGTCTATGGGATTTTGATCCCCTCAGTGGCCATGTTGGTGCCAAGGAGAAGTCTCCAAAAGGAAAAAGAGGCAGATGTAGATGGTACAGGACGATGAATGCTCTGATCTACCCCTCAAAGCCCATGGAACCATTGGAGATGTAAGGAAACCACCTTGGACCTCTCCACCACTTCAGACTCATTGATCCAAGTTGGCCACCCTCATGGGTACCAAGGGACACTCCATCTGGAGGATGGGGTGTCACTGCCCTGGTGACACACATGGTACATAAAGAAACTCCCTCTGCACGGAGGGAGAAACTCCTTAACGGGTAGCCCAGCATTTACAGTAATCAAGAATGATTCAATTGACAGGTTTGTGTGGTGTTTGTTAATTTACTTGAGATTCATTCCTGGGAACAGCTGGCTGTATCCCAGCAGGACTGTGACTCTCACTAGCCCACCTGCTGCTAGACAGACGGGCTTTGGGTACAGTTGTAGTTAAAGTTTAGCAGGCAGATATTTCTGGCTATTAAAAATGGAAAAGTTCTTCAAAGTCTCACATGCAGAGAAGGTTTTGGAAGCAGAGGTGTTGGCTCTGGGCTTTGCTGAATGGCTTCATGTGGGTTTCCAAGGTGGTCAAGGAGCTGAGGGCTTGTTTTGTCCTTTGGGCATTGCCAGTTGAATTACCGGATCATGGTACATAAAGAACTCATGAAGAAGTCACTTAATTGCATGGTCTGTTCTGAAAGCTTTTTACAGAAGCTTGATTCATAAGGGAATTAGACACCCAGCACCTCCTGAAAATTAGTGGGAATGGGCACATACCTCTCTGCTCTGGAAACCTCTGACCAATCAATTTATATAACATTAATATTTGTCTTCCTTTAAATTGACTGTATTCTTTTAAGATATAATTAGATTTTCCTTCCAGTACCCATGTGGGCAGGAATCTTTCAAGTGTATGACAAAAAGATGTATTAAAAAAATGCAAAATTATTTCTCAGAAGAATCTTTTAAAAAGCCATAACTAGGTTTCCATGAAATGTATTCCCCACATACAGAATATGGATCCCTCCCAGAAATTCCAGCAAGCAATGAGATGCTCAGAAAGGGCCATGTGGCCCCACAGGGTCTCTGGACCCCATAGTGCAGCTGAGCCCCCCCGTGGGAGTTTGGGGGCAAGAAGTGGGGCTGTCTCCCCCAACAAGCCCCCCAGTAGCGATGCGATACTGATGGGAGAAGTGCTGCATCCCACTGCTATTGATAGTGCTGGTCCTAGTCCAGAACAAGGGTCAAACATCACCAAACCAGAGCAAAACCCCTGCAGCCCTGGGGGCAGTTCCCTCTGCTGGGCTTTCCTGTCACTAAACTATTGATCAGCTATTGATTAGAACATCTATTAATCTTTATAAACTATTTATAAATGGAACCTTAACGAAAAGTGTGACCCATACGATATTGTAATAGAAATTATACTTAATATGGATTTTTAAGTAAGTTAAGCACGTTAGTGAACACATCACATCCCCTAAGTGTGTTCATTACACATCAGTTAGGGAACGTTTCCATCAAGTTACATGCTTTTGGCTTTACATCAAGTCCTTACACATCTGATAAAAACACAACAGCTTTTATTAAACATCTTCCCTCATCCCTGTTCCGTACCCCACATCTCCTCTGCCCCAGGGTATCCCAGGAGCTGCCCCCCGATTCCCCCCAGCACTGACCTCCCCTCATGGATGCTGGCACGAGGACTGATTTGCTCCCATCCCTCAGCAGCAGCACTTCCAAACCTGACATCAAGCCCAGGACGAGCGAGGCGGCTGCCGGAGGAGGTGGTGGCAGCACCGGACTGTATTTATAAGCTCAAACCAACAGCAATCGCTGGCTAAAAATCAAACAAGGAGCTCGCTACTGTGAGATCTCAGCTGACTCCATTTGTTACATGGCACATCCAGGAGGGCTAACCAGCTTGCAATATATTAAACAATTAATCATTTAGATTGCAGTGCTCTTAATGCTGCAGACACTTCCCACTAAACGCGTGGCACACGTGCAGGTGCCCTGCGGAGGAATCCTGCCCGCAAACTTTGGGAAACAAGGACAGGAACAGAAAGCCAGGTTGGAGGCAGCACATTCTCCAGGTTTACCAGCCTTTCCTGGGGACCCCAAACATTTCCACACATCTTGACCAATAACCCCAAAAAGTGCCACTGGGACTGGCACAGCTCAGAGGGAGCAGCAGAGTCAAACGTGCTGTTTAACACAGGGAGAGTCCCCAAAGCCAGTGCTGGGCTGAGCCTCAACTGGCCTGGCTGATTTGTACTAACAAAGCTGCTCACCACCAGCCTCTCATTACCCAGAGTTTGCAATGAGGACCTCAGTACCTCTCTCTTTCCACCTATATCATCAACAGCTTTTGAAGCTCTTGACATCCCTCGCTTTACAGCATTTCCCTACCCCTCCCAGTCCCCAATCCCTGCAGTGCTGCCTCCAGCTCTGGGACAACCCAAAGAACATGGACCTGTAGTAGCGGGGCCAGAGGGGGCCATGGAGATGCTGGGAGGGCTGGAGCCACTCTGCTGTGCGGACAGGCTGAGGGATATGAGAGGGTTCAGCCTGGAGAAGAGAAGGTTCCAGGGAGACCTTAGAGCCCCTTCCAGTCCCTACAGGGGCTTCAGGAAAGCTGTGGGGTGGCCATTGATCAGGGAGGGGAGCCAGAGGACCGGGGGGGACAGATTTAAACTGAAAGAGTGGAGATTTAGATTAGATACTAGGAGAAAATTATTTATTGTGGAGGTGAGCAATTTTGGAGGGACTCTACAACCATAATACCTTCACCCAGGAGCTGGTTGCACTTAGAGAATAATGAAGCCCCAGGAGGACCTGAGGTTCTCTAAAAGCTCCGCAGCACAGGGATTTGCCCCACATACTGCTTTCCTATTAATAGTGCATGAGGAGCTCCTTCTCCAACAGCAAAGCAGCCTATACACATTTGGACTCCTGGACACCTCTCCTCCGCAGTGTCCAACGGGACTCTGCTCCTGGGCAACCAAGAGAAATTCAGATAAACCCTTCTATGCAACAGAGATGCTCCAGATTTGCACTCTGCAGACCTGGGAGCAGGATTCGGCCCTGTGATTTCAGCTGGTGTCTCGTGAGTCATGGTCTGAATAGGATCTGTAATTGGTGCAATTCTACATCTTCAAGGCTATTAGATCCTTGTAGCTCCCCATCATGCTGTGTTTGGAGTAAATAGAGAGTGTTTAGCCAAGCTGAGAGATCGTCTAATGGAACAGACAGTTCTTCCTCTCTTCATCTGCTTGTCCCCACAGCTTTGTTATTTAAAGTCAGGTTAAAAAAAAAAAAAAAAAAAACAAAAAAAAAAAAACAAGAAAACGGTTNAAAAAAAAATCAGTAGACAGGTTTGGTTTGGAAGCCGGAGGACAGGAAAAGTTAGAGATATTTATTTGACAGGGTCAAGGTTGCTGCTTTTCTTTTCTCTTTCCCCAGGTCCCATAGGTGTTAGACTGAGAGACATTTAATCGAGGGAGTAGCGGTTTCATATCTATAACAAAAATCAAATAATGCAAGATGATTTACTCCCCCTAGCAACCAGGGAGCTTACCCTTAGCAACCAGCCTAGCCTCAGGCAGCGGTGTAATCAGCTTGAAAATATTTCAATTATTGTGTTGATTTTAGTGGATTTGAGAAGCGCTGTGCGGAGAGACCAGGCACATTCTGCCCACGACCTGGAGAGGAAGATATTGATTTAAACAGGTGTCAGAAAGGAAAAGTGGAGTAAATTTAAATGCAATAGGAGAACAGCGCATTGAGTGTGGTTCAGTGTGGGGGTGACATTTTGCTCATCGCCTTGAATGAAAGTGACTCAACTGAACTAGAAATTTCACCTTGAAAATCATCTCCCATCGACACAATCAAGAGAAAGCCGTTCGCCATCTCTTTTCCCTGGTCTGGGGAAAGAAGGGAGAAAGGGGAGGAGGTAGAGGGGGCAGCACCTGGGTTTCCGAGACAGCTTTAGGGAAAAGTAACTATCAGAGAAATACAGGATTAGAGTATCCCACTCGAGAAATTAGCTGAGTGGTGCTGGGGGAGCAGCAGGGAGGAAGAACATCCAACAGAGGGTGGGATGTAGAAAATCGGGTGGACTTTGCCATCCAAAGCGATGCCATCTGGGGATTCCGGGCTGCTACTCTGGGAGCAAGGAATTCAGTACCAGCACCAGACTGAGCTGTCACCAGTGGGATTAGCAGGAGCTAATGGTCGAGCAGCTTCTCGGACCATGTTTCTCCTCCTTTCATGGCACAGGTAAAACCCTGTTCTCAGCAGCAGCACCACCACAACCTCGCAGAGCAGGGTATCAGGATGCCTCTGGCCTCCTGCAGCCTCTACTGTGCAGCTGTTCAGGCTCAGCAGCCCCGATCTCACACCCCCTCTAAAAAAAGAGGAGGTAAAACCAGATCCTGGCCTTAGGGAAATTATCAATTATGCCATTTCCCACCATCTTTCGTTGCCTCCCCCCCCCACGGATGGAAGATGCTCTCAGCAAAGCCCCAGGCTGGTCCCTCACCCTCTTATCCCACGTTTGATATAAATCACGCAGCTCCCCACCACAGTCACAACCTGTGTGGAGTTCAGCAGAAACCAGTGACATCTTTGTACAGGCTGCACCGACGAGCTGTTTTCTGATGCAGCGGACGCCTGCAGAGGGTGTCCTGATAATAGGGTTTCATCTGTTCCCCGCGAAGCGACAACTGACATGCCGTGTTCCGATGAGCCTCTTTCCAATAGGGTAACACTGTGCATGGAGTGTATTAAAACCCCGGTTCTCTGGGCTGCCACAGTCCATACTCAATACCAACGTTAACTGGAGTCACAGCAGAGCTGAAACTTCTGCCCAATTCACAGGAAAGCTGAGGTTTTTTTGGTGTGTTTCTGGCAGTTGGTGTACAGATTTCTTCTCACCAAGGAGGGATGTGGGGAATGATACCAGGTAGAGCCCAGAGAGTCACAGCTTAAAGAGCTGTCTCTGGGTCCTGTGCCTTGCCCTAGATGATGCTGATGCATCCCAAGCTCTGCTATTCACTCAGAGCCATCTCCCCTGCAATTAATGAGGGAAACAGCCAAGGCAGGAGTAAAGGCTCTGCAGGGACAGTGGGAAGCAGAAGGACCCCTTCCCCACCCGAGCTTTTGGGGAGGCTGGCATTGCCTCACTTCTCTTCCTGTCTGACAGAAATTCCTTCTGCACTTGCCGAGAGACCAAGGTGAATCGCTTTTGTTTGAGATGGTTCACACTTCCCTGGGTTCAATTTCAAAGTGGCATTTTTAGAGCTTATCACATGCCATTTCTAAACATATAGAGCCTGCTCAAAGGCTCGGCGGAGAGAGGGATGCTGCATCCCTCCTCCATTTGACAAGAACACAAGCCCTGCACAATCTTCAGACAGCAAAGGGCACTGCCTTATCTCTGGGTAGTAAAGGGTGTATCTTGACATTGCTACAATCACTCTCATGGTGTAAAAACAGAAATAAATAAATCAGCCTTTCTCCTGGATTTTGATCCATTCTGAGGCTTTTCTCTGTGCCCTTAACCAAACTGATTCCTAGATCTTCGCTGTGAGAACAGACACCTCCAGCAAAAACTGGATTTGGACTGTAATTGTGGTAACCCCACCCTGAATTATGCACAAAGTCTTGCCTTACTGCAGGCACGAGGTGGTTCACCCAAGTGCCACAGGGGACACCACTGTGCATTTACCCCTGGGAAAGAGCCCTCCCACGGGCAGTTACCACCAGGCAACCACCACATTATAAAACTCAGCTTTAGCTTTACCCCACAGCAAGTTTCCAGCAAAACCTGATGAGGAGAGGGGCATCCAAAGCATCTTCCTTTGGCTTAGTCAGGGTGAACCACTGCTAAAACATCATTGCAACCAGAACACGCAGTGAGGCCCAGGAGCAGACGAATTATGACATGCCTGGGAGAGGTGCTGGGCAGAGACACCACCAAACACCCTCCCACCACCAGGACCAGCTTAATAAAAACATAGGTTTTAGCCTCACTGACTCATCCCGGGAGGGCAGGATCC
This sequence comes from Nycticryphes semicollaris, assembly GCA_013400055.1. NCBI lineage: Eukaryota > Metazoa > Chordata > Aves > Charadriiformes > Rostratulidae > Nycticryphes > Nycticryphes semicollaris. The sequence continues at coordinate 425,515 of VXBJ01004822.1, read as the reverse complement.
TTCCCTCGCTGCTCCCAGTAGCACTGTGGAGCCCATTTGATGCGCTGATCTGCCCTCCACAAGCATCTTACACTCTCTGTCTTTGTTGGAATGGGGGAGGGGGGAAGTGGGGAAAAATATATATATATATATTCAGATTATTTTTAAGCCCATTTGCTGCCTTGCTCTGAAATGTGCAGTCTCTTCCCTGGAATGTACTTCCAGTGTAATCCGCTCTTTAACCAGAGTCTGTAGTCGCTCATTCACGCGTTCTTCTGCCTTCCTTCATTATAACCTGTTGCTCCTCAGAAACCTTAGAAGCTTAAACTGGACTGCTTCTTTGCTTGATAAGGGTAATCAGGGCTTTAGCAGGCAGCTTTGTCCAATCAGCCTGCCCCCCACATCCCTATCGCTCCCAATTTTCTGATGGATAGGTGATCACTTGGGGGGGGGGGG
>VXBJ01004822.1:408494-425050 GCA_013400055.1 Nycticryphes semicollaris | reverse complement strand
AGGGAACCGAAAACCAAACTTGTTCACCTGGAGAGAGGAAGAGTTTGCATTTTAGGGGGTGGTTACTGCAAAATGAGGTATTCAGGTAGGGCTGAGCAAATTTTCCCATGGAATTGCTGACTTAAATTTGCAGAAACCCTGTCCTGACATTTTGCCTCATCAGTATCTGTAAAGTTATTAATAATCAATAACCAAATCTGAGTAAGCAAATACACAGGGGCATCTCCTGCTGTTGATTTTTGAGCAGAACACCCCTCTGGAATCAATGAAGAGCTTTGCTTAAAAACCCATGGCACAATAAGGGCCATGTTTCCTAAACAGAAAGAAGCACAAATCCAACATGAGTTTATCTGCCAGCTCTGTCTCCCAAACCTTATGTTTCTGTCTTCTCAATCCCATTTTCCCGCAGCACAATCCAAGTAACTCCCATTGACTTCTCATCAAAAGTCAAGTCTTATTTTCTATTGCTGCTCTTTAAAGGGAATTAGGCAGTTGTTGTTACTATGTGCTTGGAGATAGAGATCTGGAGGTTCAGGTCTGGCTTAGGACTGACACGTTGGACAGTCAGTCTCTGTGAGTGACAGATCAATTCATTCACTTCTAGACTTTCCCCCCCCCCCTTGAATTTTAAAGCCTTCCCATTTAGTAATGGCTGTATTAAGCCAGTGTCTGTAATTGAAATAAGAAACACATCACCCAGCTGAACTGCATTTACTGCTCAATGCCAACACTCTAAACTGCAAAGGCCAACCCAAAGCCCTCCTCAGCCACCCAGCTGCGTGGAGATCAGGCACTGATTTAACTCTGGACCCCATCCAAGGCCTCTGGAAATCAGTTGGTGGCTTTTCTTGACCCAGCAGATGCCCAAGAGTCACTCCGAGGCTATTCCCTGGGTTCCCCTGAACACACAGCACTTCCCTTTCTCTGGCCGGTCTCCTTATGCTGCCACAAGCAACAACAGCTTTCTTCGTGTCTGAATTGCTGCTCACATTTTTGGCTTGACAAGCAGCATCATAATCCTTTTTTTTTTCTTTTTTTTTTTTACAGCTGNTTTTTTTTTTTTTTCCCCAAACTTCCCAATCAGGCACAAAGCCGAAGACTGATTTCTCAGTCCAGCAGCATCTCTGCTGCCCAGGCTGCCAGCTCCTCCTTCCCCTCTGCAAACACTGCACTTAAAAAAAAAAATAAAATGAAAATAAAAATAAAAAACAGGTTCAGGACAGAAACTTTTAGGGTGAAAGCAGGCCTTTCAGTATGACACCAAGATTTAAACTTACAAAATTCAGAAGAGGTGGCATCAGCCCTCTTCGTACGTGCTCATCTCCGTGTCTGCTGCAGCGCTGTGTGAGGGAAAAACCAGGCAGGTCAGTGTAGCCACCAGCTACAAAACCCTTTTGGAACAGGAGAAAAGTCTTTTTCCCCTTAGCTGGGTTGCTTGAGACACAGAGAGTTCATTCTCCACCTGATGGTGATCACAAGCTGCACCTGGAAGGGGGAAAGCCACCAGGGAGCCAAGATACCCACCTGGTGCCTCCATCCTGTTGAAGCCCTTCTGCTGCCTCTCCCCAGCCCATCTCTCTGCGCCAGCGAGATTCAGCTCACTCAGGTGTGCTTACTTGCTCTAGACCTGTGTTTCCTTTCCTGGGAATAAATTTTGTGGCAGCTGCTGAGCGGGATCCACTTAATCTTGGTACTAAAGGCAATCTGTCCCATCTGCATCTCCCCTGGATAAGGATCGTACACAGAGCAGAGAGGAAGAGCGGGAACTTTCATCTCAAACGTGCAGAAAGCCCAAAAGCAGCAGCTTTCCCTGGGCTCCTGCCTTTCTCTGAGCAAAGACGGTAGTCTTAAGGGAAAGAAAAATACGGAAACCACAAGCTGGAGCCTCGGGCACGGCCAAAGGAAGCCGGTGGAAATGTTCCAGCTGGGAAATAAATCCAGCCAAGCCATAAAATGCTTCACTCAGACACCTTCCCTGACACCACCCTGGGCCCCTGCACTATATCCCACACTGCCAGGCTCGCCACATATAAATTCGAGGCAAGTGACCACAAGCATAAAAAAGAGTTATGCTTTGCTGCGATGCATTCTGAGTGCTCCAAAGGGCCAGCACCTCAAGAAGGAGCAAGGTTTGTCCCTCTTTCCTTCAGGAAGAGGTTTCGGCCAGCAAACTACCCATGGCAGAAGTGGCCACTACATAGCGAGAGGAACCCAGGGGACCTTCTGCAGAGGCAGAGCTCCCAGGAGAACTCTTCCTTCACCAGTTACAGACTCTTGCCCAGGATGGGTCACCTTGCTCTCCGGTGTGAGAAGCACACTGTGACTCAAATCTCTGGAGGCTTTGGGTGCTGGGGAACGCCACCCATGTTTGCCCTGGACTTTCTAATTGCACTCTTATCCACTGCTTCTCCCAAGATTTCTACCTGTCTTCCCAGCAAAGTAGGTGTGTTTCATAGGATGTGAGAGGAGACTTGGCCAAATTAAGCTTGACCTTCGTGGTTTATGGATGGCAAAGGGGTCTTCTTGGTGTTTCTAACCATCCAAGGGACCCCTCCCCAGCAGCGTCTGTCATCCTCTGGAAAACTAGAAGGGTCCTGTGGGAATTCAAACTCACTCTCAAAAAACAAAAATAAAAAACCAAACCCAAACACCTCTCTTGGTTTCAAATGATAAATGCACCCACCAAGGACCTTTCTCCAGTTCTGTGTTCACAATATATGTCCCCTTTTCGCTCTGTAGCTGTAGGAAAGGATGAGAGCCAAGCTTGAACACAGTGATGACCTTACAGAATCCAAAATGAGAACAGTTTCTCAGTTATGTTTCACCACCAGACCTTTCCAAATAACTGATACATCTTAGACCACTCATGTACACACCTGAAGCTGCTCAGAAATAAGCTCTCACTGCCTTTTTGCTACAGACACATCATCACTTCAGAACATAAAAATAAAGCACCCAAAGCTCCAGAAACTCTTATTGCAAATAATCTTGCTGCCAGAAGAAAGGCGGCATGATGTTTATCAGAAAAGTGGGTTCATATGTAGGACCTTTAACATCTTCAGATGAAAGCAATCACTCTACAAAGAGCAGCCAGGCTTCGGTGTGAGAAGGTATTTGCCTTCACCACAGCACAGCCCCAGCTGGGTTGGCCCCTGCAGGCTGCTCAGCAATGCCAAACCAAAACCAGCCCGTTCACAAAGTTTCCAATGGGTTCTTTTTTTTTTTGTGTCGAGGCTTACCCTGTCTCAGGAAGGAATTTGGGATAGCTCCATGAAGGAAAGAGCCGTGCTGGCTCCATCAGGTCCTTCAGAAACTTAGGAAGGAAGAGAGAAAGAGAGAAGCTTTTTGTACCCTGAAGAATTTAAGAAATTAGAGCCAGTTCTGGCAATGCTGAGGCCACAGTTATGCCACGGGATCCAGGAAGCATCCACCTCCTGTGTGTTGGTATGAAACTTAAAAAATAAACAGCTCTCACAGGTGGATTAAACCCAGATATTCTCCTGCAGCCATCAGAAAAATAACAGTTCGTTTTCTTAGGAACCAGATGTTCCCTGCACAGAAAATGCTCAGAATTTGTAACAGCTGTGTCAGACTCTACAGGGCCATAAGGGTCTTTGGTCAGAGAGAAAAGAGAGCAAAGAATTAGAATATATACAAGAGGAAGGAGGTGGGGGGAAGCTTCACTCTACATCCTCAGCTACAGAAAGGTATTTGGAGTAAGCATTGAAGGCTGCAGCTCCTGGAGGAGACTGCACCGTCCCTTGTTGAAGACAAGACGGGCATCGGTGAAATTATGTCAAGTAACGGTTTTGAAACCTTAAGCAGAGAATACATTTGCAGCTATTAGCACGGTGTGGTCATGGTTTGTATTTGAAGGTGAAACTAGTTTGTAAAGAGGGAAAGAAAACATTAATTCCATTCATCTTGAAAGTTGCTTTAACTTTTCAAAATGCTATGGTGAATTTTGGAAGTTTAAAATTAGTTTCAAGATGAATAGAATTAATGAGTGAATTAGAACTGGTACAGAATTGCAATAAATAATATTCAAAACCTTTTAATAAGCTTTGCAATGATTAAAATGAATGGATTTTTTTTTCTTTTTGCTATAAAACTGGAGCTCTTTTAAGTATAAATTGTGATAACGACTCAAGAATTTCCAGCATCAGGTTTTTCCATTACATCTCAGCTTCCACAGTTGATCTAAGGCTTAAAGAATAACATTCGAGCCTCACTTTTTAATGATGAGGTGTTTGACACAGAAAACAATCCTAATAGAGAAGGCTGCTTGCCCGGCAATTGCTGGCACGTAGAGCTGCCAGAGACAAAGAAACATTTTTCTACCAAGTCTCCTCGTACCAAAATCCCCTCCTCAGACCTGGGAACTGCGAGCTCTGAATGGGAATCCTGTTGTCAGAAGCACTCTGCAGACGGTTTGTAACCCTGTCAGCCTTTATCAGTCTTCTTTTCAACAAAAAAAAGAAATTAAAATAAGGACAAGAGTTTTAGTAATTCTGATTGATGGAGCACTAATACAATTAATACAGCAAAACTGGGTGGGTCTGGTTCAACACAGGAAAATTCTCCTCCGAATTCAGGTTTGGAAATTTTCAAACTTTCAATCTTCTTTGCCTGTAGCTCCTGGCAAGCCTTTTATGCTTTCAGCCTTTCTGAGTTTTTCTAGGCTACGTTTCCACCACTGCTGAGACGGAGTGGTGTCCTCTGAGTGGTTTTTCAAAAGACTTGCACCAAGTTCTCCCGGGACAATTTCCTGTAAATTCATTCTTTCCAATGCTGGGAAAAAATTCATCTTGCATCAAAAAGCACTCTAGCAAAAGTGTCTTTTCCTGTTTGTTGAGCCATTCTCCTCCACATGCCTTGGGGAGAGGCTTTGCTCACAGACTTTCCCACTAGGACATCTGCCCATCTTTTGCAAACACAGCCCCTGCCATGGCTGGCTTGAGGACACCCCCAAAGGCCATTTCTTTTCCTGTGTCTCTTGATGGCCTTCATTCCTGCCTCTCCAAGTATCTCTGTATCCCTCAATCACTTCAGTATTGCAATGTTGCACAACCCAGATCGAATTTTTCTCTGCTGTTGCCTGGCTGATGAGTCCCACCAGTTCTCTTTTCCAGCTGGGCAGCAGATGCCCCAGCCTGGCCACTGCTTGGGCTGACCCATGCTAACCTCCTGAGATGACGGCTTTCTCCAGGAGGAAGATCAGGGCTTCAGTCTGGTGTCTCCAAACTGGTTCCCCACTTACAGCAAGAACATTTGACCTGCTGATACATCACCATCTTCCAAATCAAGCTCTTTCCCCAGAGGGTTGTTGCTGCCCAGGGAACTGGGCATTGCCCCTCTCCCACCCCTGCTCTCTCCATGCTAGCATCGCTCAGTCTGACAACATGGGTGCCACTGTCTGGCAGTCACATCTCTTGGGCTTTCACCGCTCTTCTCCATGCTTTCACCAAGCTTCTCCATGATGCTGAGATCCGTTTTCAAGACCCAGTCACAACTCCATGGCTTGTGTCTCCAGCTCTCTCCCGTAAGACCCCACGTGCTCCTCCCCAAATCACCCCCTTTCCGCTTAGTCAGTCACTCCTCCAATATAGCAAAATATGATCCTGCTTGTTCAGCTTTCACCCTGTCCCGGGTGGGAGGATGCAGCCTGAAACTGTGCTTGCTTGCTTGCTTTCTGTCTTGGTTTTGCATGAAGGTCCATAATCCATGCGGTAGCATCTTGTAATAATTCTGCATAGGAAACACCACCCAAAATAAATCCCGTCTCCATAACTTCCCGGGTGTTCGCTGCACCAAGAGCCAGGCGGAGGGAAGGAAGGAGCCGTCTTCCAGGTGTATTTATTTCACCAGCCTGGACAGCTCGTAATCGCAGACAAACTGTTTGTCCTTGACTCCTGTCTCGGCAAAGGAAGACTGAACTTCCCGCAACACGATCCATATCACATCAGATTTGATATATTTCATAACAGCCTTTTATTCTCCTGTCTTTGTTCATTTATTTATCAATCTGACACTTTGCTAGATATGTCGCTGTCTTTCTTTTTATTCACCTGTCATTATCTCCCGCTCACATGTTATAATACTCACCTTTTTTATGTATATTAAAAATAAAAAGGCTTTTGCCCTGTGCCTTTTCACTGTGGATTTTCTCTGTTGCACTTAAATAGCAGTAGAAGGGATGGTTTGCAAATCCTTTCTGACTTTTAGTGATATAAATCGCCGCTATTCGGAGCTTCCAGCTTGCCTTGAAGCACCGAAAGGCCCTGCTGCTACACACGTCTGCACAGCTGAAGTCAGGCTTGTGACGTTCTCCAGGCTTTCGGGACCAGGTCTATCGAGAGGGAGCTCAAGGGCGGAGCAGGAGAGCATCATAAACACCCCAGCACCATAAATAAACATTTACCAGCTTTCCATGATCTAATCCACCGTGTTGACCTGTGATAAATCCCACTGGAAGGGAGTCCAAGGAGTCTTCCCTCCTGTGAGCCATGGGGGCTCGAGGGGGATGCAGTGCACGGCGGTGCTCGATGAGTCTGGGTACAGAGATTTAAAAGAAAACTTGGCTCAAAACTTACAGCCAAAAAAACCCCCACAACTATCCTCTGTTTTTTCCTCGAGCATTTTACAAAAGCAGTTGGATTATTCCATCCTGGATTTTTACTACCACCAGAGAAACAACTAAAAATATTTAACTTGTTTGTTAAAATATTTAACGTGATTTTGACAGTTCGCCAGCTGTTTAAAAGTAGCTAAAAAGGATGGCAAAGGCTGTTGCTGAGTTTAATAAATATGAGTGTGTGTGATGTTTGTTATCTGAGAAGTACATTTAGATGTCTGCTTAGGTTAGTATCACATATGCTGGAACACATGTTCCTATTCTGGTACACATCTATAATTGTGCCCATTTATCTTATTGTAGTTTAAAGTACCAACAGGATAAATAAAGGCACTGTCTATTTTACTTTGAGAAAGGGAGAGACCAGGCTATTTAAGTCAGTGAGAAAATATAAAACGCTGTAGATAAAAACTTTCAGGGGCGGGGAAAATTACTTTTTAAAATAACACACAATCAAGGACATCTTTGCTGTGCAAAGATTTTGTTCAAATGAAGCAATTCAAAAGCTTCTACAAAACGGGTGGCAGGAAGAGAATAGCAGCGAAAGCAGGGAGGTATTCTGCCGGTGTCCTTTTCTACAGTAATTTCTAGGCATTAATTTCCCATGTCTATTAAAACAAAATGCTCTTGCACGTTTACTGTCGCATGGCACAGGATCCATGTGCAGGCATGGGATGCCAGTGCTGCAGGCAGAGCAGGTGAGGGTGAGGAAGGTGCAGAGGAAGCAAGGGCAGGGCTAAGCCTGCAGGGTGGCATCACCACACTCAAGGAACCCAGCAGGACAAACCCCAAACCAAGCCAGAGCACAGGTGATGTCCATACACTGATGCCAGCTGGGGATCCCTCGGGGATGGTTCTGGTACACCCCAGATCAGGGCTGGGGACACAAAACCCCACCCAGGGTCAGGGAAAAGCTGCCAGGACTTGGCCTTTCCCCACATTTGTCTGGTCTTTGTTGAACATGAGGGGTGAAAATTTGCCAGGCATCATTCGACACTTACCTTCCCCATAAACACCTGAAGGCAAATGCAACCAAGATGCAAGTTTAGGTCTGTAAAAGCAAATATCCTTCAAGCTATACCTACCCCAGGCTTGCTCTAATCACTACTATGTTAATCCAGATGTAGAAGGCAGCAAAAAAGCCAGAAACAACCATCCCAACCCTTGACACCAGCCCTGACGGGCAGAGCAAAGAAATAAAACAGATCAGGACTCCAGCACTTTATGGCTTGGATTTGTGAAAGCAATGATAAATTTAAAAGGATTTAAGAAAACTCTAATTGCAGGAATCAGTCTTGAGAGACAGCGCGAGACTCACAGACTTCTTTGATGTTCAATCCACAGAAGTCCTCAAATTACAGAGGGGGAATCACTTTGCAGCCTGGAATAAACTGACAGTCCAGAAATACACGGAAAAACCAGTCATGAGGCTTCAGTGAGAAGCAAAGACAAACTGCCAGTGGCAAAATAACATTAAAACCAAGATCACCAGGTACACAGAAAATGTGGTTTGAAGGAGAAGCCAAAGAGTTTGATCACAGCTGTGGCTGGATGTGACTGCTCACAAACCAACCTGGCAGCACTGGGTTTTCCCAGGGCAAATTTTCTCTTGCTCTTGCAGATAAGGTTCACAAGGGGAGCCTTGGCAGAACAAATGAGGCAACTGGGTTCCCCTAGTTCTGGTGGAAACTATTTGAAATTAAGTAGAAATGGCAATGAAGAGGGTTAGGGGGCTGATTTATCTACCTGAGATGGACTGTGCCAGTTGTATTGAAACATCTCCCAGTCCATATCTTAGGAGAGCCCATAATAAACAGGGATGAAGTGGACAGTGAGCATCAGTAGCTGGATCTGCTCAAGACTTCTAAAGGCCCTGTAACCTTTTCTTACCTAAACTGACCAAAAATATACCCAGTGGAGCATTAAGGTTATTTTGACCACACACAGAGTCAGCATCAGTCAAGGCAAGAGCCATCCCAGAGCACATCATGTGCTTTGAGAACATCAAAACATGAACCTGTGGGAGCCTCTTCCAGCCTGAGTGATGCACCAAACCCTGAAGGATGGTTCAAATAACACTGGGGGAATTATTCCCCAACTGGGTTTTGAATTTTCAGGGGCAGCAAGAGCTGGAAGCCTGAGGAATGCTCCTAAATCACCCAGGTGTTGTGGTTCATCACAAATGTGATCTTCTCCAGCATCACTGGAAGCCTTGCAAATGAGAGAGGCTCAAATGAGGTCTCTATCCTGCAAAATCAAGAGTGGTGCCAAGAGCACAGCTATTCTGACTTCTTGCCAGGACAAACCACCTTGCAAGCAGCCAAGAAGAGGAGCAGCTCCTGGAGACAGAGGGATGGAGAAGAGGCGGCCGTGCTGAAAGAGCTGCTGGAGTCTCCCCTCCTTCCAAAAGAAAGAGGTGACGTTAAAAAGAGGGATAGACACATCAAGAGTATTATTTTTAGGAGCTTTCAGTGCTTCCAGTTGTCTCCAAGGCCCTGGGGGGTTGCAGCCAAGGCAGGGTTTGCAGCATGGGTCCACGAGGCTGGTACCTGCCCCGCAAGCAGACGGGGAGGAGAAGAGGGGAAGGGGGAAGGAGCAGGGAGGAAGGAAGGAGAAGGAAATTGTGCCTTGTCCTCCTCTTATGCCAAAAAAAAACTGAAAGAAAACTATAAACCCCCTGTTTTCAGAATATAAAAAGGTTGTGAAAATAGGACTCCAAGGGCTCTGCAAATGATTGTGCTAATTAGATCCAGGGCTATTCAATACCACTGAAGTGATGCTCAGGAATTTTGAACTACAGTTTTTAGTGTGATTACAGATCATATTAAAATTCTATTAGTCTTCACTTAAATTGCGAATAAGTGGGGTGGAGTAACAGGTCCATACGTTCAGGAACCCAAAAGCTTTTAGCGTAGCAGGCGTTTTACAGTGAAAATACACCCTTTTTTTAAAAAAAAAAATAAAAATGAAAAGCAGCTTTATTTACGTAACTACACAGCGTGAAACCACGAGATGTGAAATATTCAGAGATCACTGATTTTTCCACATGGGCCCGAGTTCTGAGTGGTGTTGTAAAACAATGTTGATTATCGGTTTGGACTTGCTACATAGTATAATTGAGACACTCAGAAGAGAAAACTTTGTAGCAAAATCTCTTTCCGTTTCTGCCTCGCAAATGATAAATTGTTAATGAGCACCTGTTACAATGTTAATGAAAGTAAGATCTGTATGTAAATAAAGAAAATTTAATAACTTAACAAGGTGGATTAAAATTCCCAACCTGCTCCTTGCTAATCTAATGCCAAACACCAAATAGTTGCTATCTAAGCAGGAAACTAGTTAATGTATTCACCTCCGTGTACTTTTCAAACTATAATTAATATTTTAAAAATTTATAAAACCGAAATCATAGGTTTGATTGTAACAAACAAAATATCTGCCTTTAATCTACTACAAAAGGTTGGCGCAAATCCCCTTAAATGATACTAAAATGTAAACCACAAGGCAGCACTGAGGAATTGATTATGTTTAACTTCTTTTGCAGTTGTCCTAATCACATTCTTTATAATTGTATTTAAAATTACTCCAAAACAGTTGATTGGTAATTCTGTAGCACAGAAGAAATATGGAATGAGAACATTGTTTCCTTGGAAGAAAAGGAAAAAAAAAAAAATCCTGTTATAAATAACTTTCAAGGTATGTCCTCTGGACATTGGGTGAATATTAACACTTGACAAATGGACATTTGTTGGTTTAAACTAAAGTTTAAATTATTGAGAGGGAAAAAACAAGGGAAAAAAAACCCCACTCTCTATGGTTTCTCTCATCTCCAACCCCAGCCAGGGTTTTACAGCAGCGACCTTTCCCCCTCCCCACCCCTCCTAATTCCCACCCCACCGAGTCCTGTGACTCCCCCAGGCAGACCCAGTGGTTTCTGCACTGATTTGTGCAGCCTGGAAGGGCTGGAGCTGTTGGTGGAGCCCCACATCCCACATTAACCCCAGTCCCGTGAGTACGGTTTCAGGTGATGGCATTGGCAGGGACCTTCATCCAACCTTCTGCCCCAAACCTAGACCAGGTTTCTCAAAATCCCAGGAATGGAGGCTTTCTGGGTTGCTATCTCCAGGTTACACCATGCTCATGGGGAAGGGTTGGGGTTTGGTGGTTTTTTTCCCTTAAAACCAGTGGGAATTTCCCATTGAAATTCACCTCCTGCCCTCCTGTTGGGCACCTCTGTACCAGTCTGTAGTGACAACAGAGAGATGGAGCAAGTGAAGGGGCACCTTGCCCCTTCCAGTCTCTCTCCCCATGGGCCACCATGGCCACACACTCACCTTGTCCATATAAAAACCTGGTAGCCAAGTCCTTCCTACCAGTAATACACTGATCTCCTCGGTCCCAGTGCTTTCCTCCCTGTTTCAGAAAGGTGGCCCAAAGCACAGAGAGAACAAGGGGTTCTGGCAAGGCCCCAATATAAGCCCACAGCCAGCCTGTGGAGAAAAAAAGCTGCATGGACATGCAAGAACAATACCTGCTCTCACCCACTGGACCATCCTCTTCAGCTGCTCGGAATGCGGACACCTGGGTAGAAACGCTTGTGGTGGCCATCCATGACCACTTGTGATGGGCCTGGCCAACATCTTTCCATGTCACAGCAAACACTCCCACTGTCCACGGGGGGCTGAGCCCCAAAGGAGATACCACAAATGACTATTTTTCAAAATAATTTTGGATAGCGCACGTGCATTCTCTGTCCTTTAATTGGGAAGCACTTCACGGGTCTGCACTTAATCAAGATGGATACCTCATTAGGACATCTCCCAGGGAACCAGTTTAGCCTAACAACAGCAAATCGCAACGCTGCTGCTTAATTGGGACAATTTTTGCAAAGTCTCCACTTAATGGAGACATATTGGGACAGTGCCAGGAGTTAAGTGGTGTTAAATGAAATAGGTACAAAACTCCAACTTCCTATCTTTCTTTATATAAAGATTGCCAGCTAAAAATGTAAATAAATGAAGGGTAAATATTTAGGAGTAGGGACTTCTATTTCACTTTTTTGGTTGCATACCTGTAGAGAAATGTGGGCTTCTCAGGTCTGTGCTTATTCCTTCCTCCAGTTAGAGCCTTGATGAGCAGAAGATTTTCTCCTGTTGTGCTTGGACAACACGCAGCACCTCTGGGTCCAGCTCTAGGATGGAAGATCCTGGTTTTGCCTATTTTAATTGAGATAAATTGCCACCCTCTCCTTAACCTTCCTGTAAAGGTATCTGTATAACTGTAAGAGCAGGTCTAGATGGGAGCTGATGCTGGAGCCCTGTAAATGGATGACAAGGTCCTCACTGGAGCATCCCAGGCATACATTTCTACTGTCCTGCCATCCAAGAGCCTCAGTGCCCTGGCTTAGGGGGTCAGGTCTTCCAACTAATTGAGACAAGGGGCCTATTAAGTCATATATTCATGCCCATGGTGGGAAACATTCCCCCATTTCCGTGAAGTTGGGTCTGTCCCACTAACATGATGTTGAACAATTTGCCTTGAGTGATACAGCATCCAGTGCACCCCACCAGTGTGGTGGGTAGGCTGGTCTGGTGGACGAGGCCCTTGCTGGAGATTCTGGATACCCCTGGTTTTGACAAGAGCTGTGACAGAGGGTCCAACACCCACTTGCTTACAGAGTCCTTCTTCTCCCTGCACACTGGGGGCTACAAACCTGCTCTTTTGCCCATTTTTCTTTGGACATTCAGCTGCTGGGGCAGCGCTGTGTGGTCAAGTTCAGGGCTGGCTTCTGGGCAAAGGCTGCTGACAAACAAAGCAATCACACTAACGAGAGGCACTTCCCAAAACCACTCAGGGCAGCAGCAGTCACCGAACACGCTGGGCACAGACACCCAGAGCTTCATCCAGAACATAAAACCAAGCTCCCTTCAAAACGCCTTTCCCGTGATGTCTTAGATCCCCTCAGATATTTCTGAGTGTTAACGTTAACTGACGAACAAGCCCGAGAGGCATCAAAGCTGGTGGGTTTTCTTTTTTCTCCCTTCGTCATTAAGAGAAGCTGCTTTACAGGTAGCTGAGCAATTTGAAGGAAATAAAAGGTGTGTAAAAATTGTCTACTCAAGACATTGACTCAGTAACCTGTAAAAGATTTTAGTTAAATACATTTCCTCGGGACTCCTACAGTCTTTGACTGAAAGTGTTTTGTACATAAACAAACAACAACATTCCTTCCATCCATTAAAACCCACCAGTCACTTTAATACATCACAGCGTAACCATTTAGCTCAGTCATTTTTCATTGTTTGACCTCACTTTTAATTAGAGACTAAATTATTAATGCCATTTGATAGGAGACAAACTACTTGGGAGTGCTGCTGTTCTCTAGGCCAGCTCTCAGGAACTACACACTCAGGTTTTGTACGTTTCAAATAAAACACAAGTGGCCAGAGGAAAAACAATTTACATTTACAGCTCCTACAAACCCAGCATCCATCAAGAGTTTGGTGCTTAAAAAAAAAATAAATAAAAAAAAATCTCTCACGCTGTTAACAGTAGACTTTTAAAAACCAGCAAGAAAATATAAAGTTCCCCCAGAGAGAAACTCCCTGGAGATTCTTGAAGAAGTTCACAAGCTCTGGAAAAGTAGTTGCCAGATCCTGTAATCACAACGCTGAGGATCGTTTAAAGAAGTTAGTGGTGTATTTTCCCTGGCAGAGCTTTGATGTGGAGGTTCCTGAGGCGGGAAGATGAGCCCGCAGAAAGAGAAAAGCCAAAGGTGATTTAAAGCCGGGGAGCGAGAGGGCATGGCTGTAGTGGAGACCCGACATCTGAGCCAGCTTAGGTGACACCAACAAGCCCCAAATCATCCCCAAGCCGGTGAGGTCAGTCTGGAGGGTACCCATCACTGGGGCTTTTGATCCCTTGTAAGCACTGCCCTGGTTTCTCCGCTCCTGGGGCTTTCTCTCTGAGGGCATGGAGCGCTGCTGTAAGACAGAGATTTCTTGCGGCAAACACGACATCCTGCTCACAGAGAGAAAGACCTGGCATGTGGTCCTCCTCCTTAAAAACAAAGACCAGGCTCGCAGTCATCGTCATGGAGAAGAGAGATCTGGGATCCTTGGGACAACTGCAGGGACTAGACTTGGTCTCCCTTCCCAATAAAGAGCCCAGGCCCTTTCCATGCTGTTAAAAGCCAAGCCTGGGTGACCCCCTGTAAAACCACGTTGGATAAAGATGATCAACCCCCACCCACAGGTTCCTGCTGAGTTCACCCCCAGGGATGTGTTTGGCCATCATCTTCTTTTTCTGGGGTTTTTAGTGTTTCCCAGCATTGACCCACCATCGATCCGAAGCAGCAGCCCAAGTTCCAAGGCTGGGGACCACACAGAGCAGCTCCCCCCCAGCCCCACCATCACCAGGAGCCCTGGGGGCATCTGTCCTTTTGAGGAGAGCCCAGGAGCTGGTGGGATGGGGGGGGTCATACTGCAATAGGGTGTTAGAAAAACCATCCCCCAAAATCCTGTCAAAACAGCACCTCTGGAAGCTGGGTAAAGGAGCCAGGGATGTGTTGAGGGAATGATTTCTCCTGCAACACTCGTCGTCAGCGAGATCCCTTGCTGTGTTAGACAACTGTTTAGCTGTTTCCCGCACGGCTGTAGTGTTATCGAACAGGAATGTAAGTTTGCTGCACTGCTGCTAACAAGCAAAGCCATCGGCCTTTCCCACAGCCGGCTCCCTCTGCCACCTCCAGGTACTCTGATTCAGACCCAAAACCTCTCCCGGTTCTCCCCTGTTCCAGCTGGGGGTGGCAGCCCTGCACCCCCTCCTAAAGCACAGGAGAGGGATGCTCCTCGGCTGTTACACACCATTCCCTGTTCTGTATCAAAGGCCCAGTGCAAATAACAATAGTGTTTCTGCTCCTTTGAGGAAGCAGAAAACATGATCTCCACATTTTTGTTTAAAAACAGAACAAGGAATCGGTTTTTCAGCCAGATTGCCCTTTCTGCAAGGGACAATGCTTGCCAAGTCCACTTATTTGGGCTTTTAACATTTTCCTGGCACAAATGTCAAGATTTTTGTGTCCTGTCCTGCTACTTCAGGCATAAGGTTTTAAGTTCTTTGCCATCCAAATCCAACCTCCAAAAATTCCGAGTTAGAATTTAGCCCACAGTGCTACTGATGGCAAGTCAGAATGGGGTTTGCTTTCTTATACATGTTTCTCTCGGTTTTAGTTGGGTTTGAGCAGTTATTTTCACTTACTCCCAAGAAAAATTGCTCCTTCTTCTCCCCCCACCCCTAAAAATGATATAATCTCCCCTGTATGTTTTCAGTGTGAAATAAATGAGTGCGTATGAGGACTAATGGCCCTAAAGGAGCTGGCGAGATCTACTCACTCAATAATCCATGCTTTCAAAAAGCCTGATTTCACAGTTACGGAGACACCCCTGAGCAGTTTTGCTGCAAGAGCGAGCGCTCATAGCATCTCCTCTTCTCTCGCTATGCTCCAGCAGCTCCCACTAATGTCAGCAGGGACCTCCATGTACAGCTCCAGGAAAATTGGACAGCATCAGACCACATCCTGCCCCTCGGATGCACACCCACAGCTTCCAGTGGAGGTAATGAGACCCTTCGTCGCATCCCAAGGGATGGGAGCTGCTCCGAAGGATGGAGGAGTTCCTGGGACCCAGCAGGTCCAGCTCACCCTGAGCTTCCTGTGTGGACAGGGCAATGCACCCACAGGAGATGCTGCTGCTGGGTGGGAAGGACCCCAGGGGTGGGAGCCCCTTCCTCCTCACCAGCGCTGGTCCTACACCAGGAGGGAGAACTGCAGGACAGAGGCTCGTAGCATAAAGTCAGAGTCCTTGAACAAACCCCCCGTTCACACTCATTTCTAATCTGCCGATGCCCTACGTCCAGTAGTCAGTATTTTAAATTGTTATTAAATGTCTTTGGGGGGATTATAATTTGTATGCCTGATTATACAACGGATATACCTATCTATCTTGTGGTATCACAAATAGCCATACCATAATGATGATTGAAATACATAATCCCCCCAAAGATGGTCAGAACTATTTAAACTTCCCTCTGCTTAATTAAGAGAGTTAGGGGATTAGGTACACTATTTAAATGGAGGGGAAGGTTCGGTTTATGTTTTTAAAACCCGATGGGGGCACAAGGAACTGGCGAGGGAGAAGTTAGACCTCCTTGTCCATCCTTCCACTGTCTCATCTCAGCCAGACCCACCAGTCCAGTACTGGGAGCTATTTCTCCTTTGATGATAGGAGCGTTCTTTTCCTCCCTCTTTCCACCTTCCAACATCTCCAGTGACTTCCCGGTGTCTCCTGGGGAAACCACCTCAGCACCCAGCCTGGTGCCACCCCAAAGGTGAAGCGGCTGCTGTGGCCCCTTCTTTGTGACCACAGAGCACTCCTGGTTTGCTCTGCAGAGACACCCACAGCTCCAGGATGCCCATGCCCTTTCTTGCCAGCGTGGAGTGACAATGGCTTCATCACCTGCAGGTGACCGTGGGGGGACAAGNAAAGAAAAAGAAAAAGAAAAAGAAAAAGAAAAAGAAAAAGAAGCTGAACTCAAGTTTCCTTTCCTTCAGCAGATATTGGACCTGCCAATACCTCACCGAGCAGAAGTGATCAGTTTGTCTTCTTCGCACTGACAATAAATCCAATCACACCTTGGATGGGTAAATAGAATCGATTGAGTCCCTGCAGCAGCGTCCTCCCCTCGGCTCGGCGCCAGCCCCCTCTCCCTCCTCAGCCATGCTAACAGGGACAACCGGGCGGATTTCACTCCCCGCATTTACCTGCTGATTGCAGAGCCATCTCTGTCATTAGGGGTAAATTAATCAAGAGAGGTGAATGTTTTCGACAAGCTGCACTGTTTACTTCAGGGAAAAAAAAAAAAA
>VXBJ01004822.1:336081-383533 GCA_013400055.1 Nycticryphes semicollaris | reverse complement strand
TTGTGTTCCCCCCCCCCCCCCCCCGCCCCATTTGTTTTCAGTTAAAACCAGTCAGGATTTAGGTTTTTGCTTTTCAATAGAATAAAAGTAATTTGTGAAGATAATAGTATTGTAGGAATGGGAGAACCTTTCAGCTGATCACTAGAAGCAGCAAATATTTACCAGCTGGTTGCGATGATGAATTGGAGACTGACGTGGAAGGCATGGTCTTCCTCCTGCCTACAGTTCTGCTGACTTCATTAAATCGGACCATCTTCATTTTACAGTTATTTTTTTTTCTCTAAAATGTAAGAAAAAAAGAAATTGTCTTCCAAAGCTTGCACTTTTCACAGAATCACAGAATGCTATGGGGCTGGAAGGGATCTCTGGAGACCACCCAGTCCAACACGCTGCCAAAGCAGGTCTACCCAGAGTAGGTCCCACAGGAACGTGTCCAGGTGGGGTTTGAATGTCTCCAAAGACAGAGACTCCACCACCTCTCTGGCAGCCTCTGCCAGGGCTCTGTCACCCTCAAAGTGAAGAAGTTCCTCCTCATGTTGAGATGGAACTTCTCATGTTCAAGTCTGTGCCCCTTGTCCTGTCCCTGGGCACCACTGAAAAGACTGTCCCCATCCTCCTGACACCCACCCTTGAAGTATTTATAGGAGTTGGTCAGATCCCCCCTTGGCCTTCTCTTCTCCAGACTAAAAAAAACCAAGTCCCTCAGCCTTTCCTCATAAGAGAAATGCTCCAGGCCCCTCTTTCATCTTTGTAGCCCTTTGCTGCACCCTCTCCAGCAGTTCCCTGTCCTTCTTGAACTGGGGAGCCCAGAACTGGTTGCAGTGCTCCAGATGGGGCCTCCCCAGGGCAGAGTAGAGGGGGAGGATGACATCTCTGAACCTGCTGGTCACACTCTTCTTGATGCATGCACCCCAGCCTGCCATTGGCCTTCTTGACCACAAGGGCCTATTGCTGGCTCATGGGTATCCTGTTGTCCACCAGGAGACCCAGGGCTTTTTCCTCAGAGCTGCTCTCCCAGCAGGTCACCCCCAACCTGTCCTGGTGCATGGTGCACGTTTGTATATTTTATTTCAAAGAAATTCTGCCTGACTATCCTAAGGATTCATGTAGGTCATTCAGGCTCCTGTCTGACCAGATACATCAGGTTCTTTGCTCCAGGCTTCCTCCCTCCTTCTCTTTTTGTACAGGAAAGTTGCACACACAGAGCCATGTGTGGGTAAATCCTCTGCTAAGCAGAATCAAAGATTCACATCCCCGCATCAGGGGGAGATGTGATTCGTTGCCCTTTCACCAAAACTGGAGAAGATGGAAAGGAAAATGAACGGCGAACAAGTCAATGAGGGGCTGATGCCAGGAGAAGTGCTACCACCCCATGTTACCCCATGCTGGAGGTTACACCTCTGTGTGTGCTGCTGAGGGTACTCCAGAGCCTACACTGAACAGATCAAGCCAGTGAGATTACCAAAAACTTCATGTTTAACTTCAGCTCGTTCTGATGAAACTGATTAGGGAGCAACCCCACACGCCAAAGCAGGCAGGTCTGCAGGGACAGGCACCGCAGGCAGCGTGGGTGAGTGTAGGCACAAAGCCTCCTCAACCCGATGTGTGCCTTCATTGTCTTTCCCCTTTCCCCCCCCTCAAAATTTCCTCTTGACATGCTCAAAATTGGCTTCATTGCAAATAATAATGCAGTGATGACACGGCACGGAGCAGTGGATCTGAAGAGAAGAATACGAATGACTGAGAAAAAATTATTAACAAACCCCACTCTTTAATCCTCTTTCTTTTTCTTCACCAGCTGTTCGTATTTTGATAGTAAAACTGAAGATATCAAGGAAAACGGGGACCCTCCAAACTGCTGCTCAGCTGCAGCTAGCATGATGGGAGTCAAGAGGTAGCCTGCCCTGGTGACTGTCCCCAGCTCTGCTGCTGGAGGTGGATAAAGGTGACCCTTGAGGTCATCTCCCACCCTTGTCCCCTTGTCTAGTCCATGCGCAGCATCTCCTGGCGGAGCCCATCTCACCACGCACAGAGGGGCTCAGCCCTCAGCCGAGGGGGCTTCGTCAGCAAGCGCTGCGGAACCAACTGTAACGCAGATAAAAGAGTCAGAAAGGGGAAGAAAAAAGCTACTGGAACTGAGCAGTGGATGACACTGAGAGAGAAAGGAAAAGCCTCAAACTTTAAAGGCGGTATTAAAACGGGGCATGCAGAAAGTGAAGTCAATTAGGCAAAAGAATCGTTTGCTGACGGAGGTCGCCAGGCCGAATTCCTAAAAGGATTCATGAATCGACTAAAAATACCCTTGGGATAGTTTGAGCACGGACTGAGTTACTGAAGGGCATTGCCCCAGATGACCCAGGAGACCCTTTCCAATCCTACAGTATAAACAATGACGCTATTAACATTTGTACTAAGTACATGCTCGGGCTCCTCGCCTGCCACCGCAGCGCTTTGGCTCCCACCCGGAGCAGGAGCAGAGGCTGTGAGATGTGCTCCTTAGTCCAGAGAGCATCCTTCAGGTACCCAGGAATTGCCCTGGTTTCTTATCCCCACAACCACTCCAGTAGACTGGGAATTATGGAAAACCCTCTTGACAACGGCAGGAGCAGCGAGAGGCCAAAAAGATCAGCAGAAAAGGATGATGAAAACCCTGCAGCGCTGAAAAGAACAACAGGAAGGCTGGAGAGAGTCACCAGCAAGCAGAGAGACCCAGGGCATGGAGACCTTGATGGCCAAGTAATGCCAAGGAGGCACTTGCAGGGCACAGGGCGGGAGAGGGACAGCCTGGGGAATTTGCAGGCATGTATTATAACTGTAGAAACAGAGGCAACAGCATCTGAGAGGACCCAAAAAAGCCAGGTGGAGTTTGGATACCACATGAGGAAAGGCAGCAGGATCGGGGGACCCACCAAGATGCCTCAGGCAACCTTTGCCGTTGGGATTTGCCATCCCACCATGGAGGATTTATCAGTGTACAGAACCCACACAGAGCAGGGACCAGGGACTGCGTGTTGTATTGCCTGTGGCAGGGGAAAAAAAATAAATTCATTATAAACTATTTCTCTTTCCCTTATTATCCCTGGTCAGCAGATCTGGCTGAAATGACACCCGATGGTGTCACCATTGGGCACTGTCCCGGGAAATCCAGAGCACTGTGGCCCCTCATGGAGGTGGACGGGTCTGGGCTTAATGCGAAGGCAAACCTGCAGCCCTAAATCTCAAACTTGTAATTCAGGTACTGAGGATAAAAATGAAAACAAGGTTAGATAAAAGCATTCACTATCAAAACTTAATTATGCACCCACAGGCTGAGGCTCATTATTCATCCTCCAACCTGGAAACAAATTAGTCTAATGAAGCCATGAGTTAAAATGGAGAAAGGATGTAAAGGCTGGAGAAGATCTGTGTCTGTGCTCGAGTGTCAAAACCAGCACTGAGCTCTGGGTACCACCTTTGTCACCAGAATCGGGTGCTTCCTACACCTGGTGGCGTGTCCAGGACTGGGGTTTTGCTAAGAGCAGGTTATGGTTGCTGGGAGGTGGGAATCTGAAGCCGTTAGAGACCGGTGAGATGTGGGGGCTCATCAAAACCAGAGGTGACCAGAGGCTATGGGTCTAAAGGAACCCAAACCCCAGCCTCAGCTGCCTCTGAGTCAACCAAACGAGAGGGACACATTTAGCTCTGGCACAAGCTCCCCTGTGACAAACAGTGCAGCCCCACGGAGAGTTTGGCTCCAGTGTCCTCTAGTAAATCATGGAACCAAATCCCAGGGGCTGGGAAGAAAAGACAGTGATAACTAACTACAGTGGGATGGCAGCTCTCTGAGGGTTTATTGCGCAAGTGTTTAAGAAGCTGAAGACTATAATTAAACTGCCCGGGAATGTCTAATCACAGCAAGGAAGGCCTTTTGCCCTGCTCCTTCCCTGCAGAATTTGGGGAGAAATGGAATTACATCACAGCAAAAGGGACTTGATAGGCATTTAATCCGGCGCTCTCTGCTGCACACACACTCACGCACACACACACACAGACACCCCTCGGCTTTGAGCCAGTTGCTCCGGCCACCCATAGAAGTCACCCATAAAATACACATTCCGGCACGAGCGAGAGAAGCCTGGGTTTAGGGACAGTGAGGCGCTTACAGGCAGCACACGGCAGCCAGTTGGGTGATATATAGCCCAGGTCTGAGCTCTGCAGCGGGGCACAGAAGGTTCAAGCAACCTAGTAAAGACCGTGCCAGTACCCAAGAACAAGTCCCCAAAGGCCCCCGGCTGAGCCATTCTCACCGCTTTATTCTCTCGCTCCCATCCTAATGTGCTTAACTATAAATGACCCCTTTATTTTTTATATCTCCATTTCATTTTTTCCCCTTCTTCCAGGGAAGCTGTAAAACAGGGAAGCCGAGAAGCAGAGCTCTTATTGTAAAGTGTGTGCTGACACAGAGCAATTCTGGGGACCTGGCAGCTCTCGTTGAGCATATCCATCATCACAAGGAAGCTCTGGGCTTCTCCTCCAAGACCCAGGATCCTGCTCCCAGGTTCCCAGAAGAAACTTACTGGGATGACACAGGCCAAGGTGAGCTGCCTCTCCTCTGGGGGTCCTGACAGCCACTGTGTGAGCCTGGCACTATTTTATTTCCAGTTTTGCTGGGCGTTTTATTGTGTGCTGGCCTGGGGTTCATTGCAAGGGTGCCAGAGTGGGGGTGAAGACAACCTGGCTGAGCAGAGCCCCCCAAACACAACCCCCTCCATTGTGCTCTTTGTCTCCCATATGCAGAAGGTGCTCAGCCACCCTAGGTAGAAGGACAACAGCTTGGTGTTTATTAGTATAATTTTTAAAGGTGCCTCATTGTATTTATTTGCTGTGTGGTTAAACATTTATTATTTATATTTAATTTTCCCAGACTCAAAGGGGCATCACTAGTGGCTGAGTGTCTGCAGATTCAGCGCAGCTCCTTCACACACTTATTTATGTAACCTTGGCCTCCCCCGAGGGGCTCCCGTTTCACTATGTGCCATCGGCCTCTTAATTGGCCTCACAGATCATGCCTTCTCCTTCAGCTCACCCAGGTCCCCGCGACTCGTAATTTCTAAGATATTAAATGTGGTTGAAACAAAAGAGTTCAGTGAATTAAAGCTGTGGAGTTTCCTATCCCTCCTAAACCTTCGCTTTCCATTCCCTCTCTGGGGTGATGGTCAGACTGGGGCCATCCTGGTGGGTCTGGAAGGCACAGAGAAGGACCAGAGCTGTGTCCTGGGGCAGGAGCTGGACACTCCAGCTAGTGTTCCTGGCCGTTGGCAAACCTGGCTTCACACCCAGCGGCCTCTTCTTGATTAGAGTGTTTGGCACTAGTGAGACTCCAAGTGGCCGATTAACCTGACGGGGTTGTGTAGAAGCTGTTCTCACTACAAAACCTTTCTTCTTGTGCTTTTGCATTGCCTGGCCAGCCCCCTTGGCTGGTGGGTGGTGGGATGGTGGAGAGCCATCCTCTGCCTCTGAGCCACCCCAAAGCCACCTCTC
This sequence comes from Nycticryphes semicollaris, assembly GCA_013400055.1. Taxonomy (NCBI): domain Eukaryota; kingdom Metazoa; phylum Chordata; class Aves; order Charadriiformes; family Rostratulidae; genus Nycticryphes; species Nycticryphes semicollaris. The sequence goes on along the minus strand of VXBJ01004822.1, from coordinate 378,013 downwards.
CTCACTCCTTTCCCAGCTCTTGTCCTGCTAACAGGTACCAGGCCTGCTAGGGACATCAAACTGGCTCCCCGACAAGGGCATAGACTATAGGGTCTAAAAATGCAATTCTCAGAGCCACAGAGACCAGAAACTCCTATTTTCATTTCCCAAGAAGTAAAACCATGTCTGGGTAATGACTTTGGATATTCCTTACCAAGGCACCCCAAGCACCTCAGGTGTGTAGTGGGGGGACACATCTGACCCAAAGACACCACATTTCACCTCCAGCCACCATCCCTGGTGCTTCACAAAGAAATCATCCAAACGCAGACCAGCAAATTAATTTACAGCTGTTAAACTTGAGAGAATATAAATCCTGTAGCAAGGAGTTCCACACGTCAGTGATAAGGCAGAGACATCTGGAGAACTCGCCCAAAGGAGGCTTTCACCGGGGTGACTAAATCTCCAGGTGAAGGGGGTTGATATCCCCGGTACAATTTTTGTCTGGTTGTCAGCTGTTTGGGTTTAAAAAGAAATGTCAATCCCATAGGTAGAGCTATTTCAACATTAATGGTTTTATACCTTCTCCTTAAATATATCACAGGCTACACTTGGAGATAGAGTTGGAGAGTAAACATTGTTATGCTGGAGCTGTCATCTGTGAGTAATCACAGACCTAATTGAAGCTGGCCAGCCTATTAAATAAACATTCGGCATAAACGAAGGAGCAAAGAAATACCTGTTAGTTTGGTAATAGTGGAAATGATGGAAACCAGTGCCTGAGTCAGGGACTGGGGCTGGAGGGCCGGGGAGGGAGGTTTTCCCCACGTATCTCACAGCAGCAAGAGCTGGAGAACATCAGTGACCAGCTCCAGGAGGGAGAGGAAGGAGAGGACTTCCAGGGTGCTGGCCACGGCAGACCTGGATTTTGGGGCAAGGAAACCGCAGTCGCAAGGAGCCCGGCTTTATCGCATCCAAGGAAATGCGACTTCCCACCACCTACTCTTAACAACTGGGCTAACGCTCGCTAAATAACCAAACAGAAATCATCCTCCCAGCACCAAATATTGCCTGATCACCCCGCTGGAACGGGCAATGATACATTCTTGCAGTGTCTCTCGTGTCCCTTGAGGAACCACCTAATCCTCCGTGTTGTCTGTCATTTTTTCCTTGGGAATTTTCACGTATGGACAAGGCCGTGGCTTTCGAGCGCCAGACCTCTCGCTGCTGGCGGCTCTGGCAGCCTGCTGCAGTGGCACGGGTGGCATCGAGGCACATGGGCATCCCAAGTGTCACTCGGGGACATGGAAGGCAGAAGAACAAGCCCATTTTTGCCCCGGCGAATCCCTCAGCATCCTGCCTCTCCTCGCCCTCCCGCCAGATGTTGCGGGGATGCGTGCGAGCAGCGCTGCCTCTCTGGGAGGTGGGGAGAAGAGGGTGATGCACCGAAGTGACACGCTCAATTTCCCTCAAAGATGGTGCAGCCACCATCACATTTTTTCTCTGCTGATGGCGTCCATGTGTCTCTCTCCCTTTTCACTGGAGCTCTGTTACACGCCGCAATGTGGTGCGGGCGTGTGTGCACCTTCTGTTCCCCGAGCCGTCCCTGCCCTTCTGGGGGGGACGAGGTGCCCGGCCTTCCGTGGTTAGTTTAAGAAAAACACTCTCCCAGTGATCAGCGCTGGTATGAAGTAGATGTATGGTTTCAATTCTGTCCTTGAGCCATGGATCATTTAATGTTGTCAACACATATACATCCTTCTCAAACATCCCACTGAGAATTTCTAGGGACTGCAGACAGCTTAAAGCTAGCGTTACAGCAGCAGCTTCATATTTGCTTTCACATCCACGTGCATTTTTTAATACTAAAGCTTGCATAATTGCTGCTGAATTTCTAAGCAACTTCTTCAAAGGGACAGAGGGGGGCTAGCAGTGGGAGAACTGGTGGCGGAGCAGGAGCAAGGCCTGTTGTTGGCTGAGGGTTGGGAGATGGTGCTTGAGGAGCCCTGGAGAAGGGCTGGGTTGGGACCTCCCAGCTCGGCGTGGTGTTTGAGCATGTTTTCTTCCCTGATGGTGGGATGCACTTGCCAAGCAGCCGCCGCTGTTAGGTGCCACCACTGAAAGCGCTTTAGCGCTGTACATATCTTACCAGGGGACCAGGGGACTTGCAATGACATCTTGCTTTGAAAAGTGCCACTCTTTTTTCCCCCTTTTTTTTTTTTTTTAAATTCCTGAGGTCTGGCTGTGCCTAGAAGCACAGTGAGATGCTACATGCAATGAAGGTGGCCTGGCAGGTGAAAGATCCATCACAGGGGCTAATGGAGACAGTGCTATAAAAGGGAAGACAAGGTGGTTCCTCAGGAGAAGAGAAGCATCTCCTGATCTTTTCCAGTTGGTGGGAATGGAGTTGCAGCTAGGTGGGGACTGGTGCCTCCTGGTTTTAAGTGTTGCAGTTGCTCTGCAGCTTCCCTCTGAGGTGAGAGGTCTGTTGCCATTCCATGGCAGTGGCATCAAGCTCTGGTTGGCATGTCCATCCCCTCAAGGGACAGCTTCTCCTGGATAAATGGCAGTGACTACCCCAGGGAGTGGGTCACCCTCCTCTTTGTTGGCTGCCGGCTGCTCTCTTGGGTGCTGGGGGAGGAGATGGATGTGAGGTGGTGATGGGTGCCAAGGGAAGAGATTGAGGTGAGATAGTGATGGGTGCTGGGGCAAGAGATCGAGGTGAGATAGTGATGGGTGCTGGGGTAAGAGATAGATGTGAGGTAGTGATGGGTGCTGGGGTAAGAGATTGAGGTGAGGTGGTAATGGCCACTGGTTGGAAGGTGAGAACAGGAGGCTGTGGATTTGCTGGAGAACCTGCAGCAGCCGATCACTGCTGGGAGGGATGGATGAAGAGGGGCTTCTTGTGCCTTTGGCAGTGTAGAAGGGCTGTGGGTGACGATGGTTGCCAGCAGCAGGGCTTGGGGCTCTGCTACCAACACGGGAGGCTGTTTCTTCCTTCCCTCCCAAGGAAAGGCATTTCTGAGGGTAACACCAACCTGACATGTCCCCCTGTACCAAGGGGATGTCCCTTCTCTATCCCCTGGCTTCCTCAAGGCCCTGTGCAGCACCACACCAAAGGCACCTGATCAGCCAAACCCCATTTGCCGTGTCTATGTATTTATTATATCGGAGCCCAGGGTAATTACTTTACAACTCTGAACATTAAATATCATTTGTCTTATTCCAGTAGGTCCAAATCTTCATGAATTTTATCTGATGCTTGCTCCCTTCAATTATCTGCCATCAGAAAAAGTTTACCGTTGCTGCAAAAATATCAATTTGCCAGAGGTTGCAATACATTTCCTCTCCACCTCTGTAATTCACAAACTTACATTCTATGATTAGAAAGAAAAATGGCTAATATGAGAAATATTCATGCAAAATCGATACTGAATAAGATGCTGCCACCTTTCGGCTTAACCTACTTCTACATCGGGGGCCAAATTCAAGCTGGGTGTAATTGCTTTGCTGGGAGAGGAGCTACAGCCGCCCTGGGGGATGGAGAGGGATGGAGAGATGAAGCAGGATCTGGACTGTGAATGGGGTGTGGGAAGCTGATGCTGTGGGGTTTGCAGGCTCTAGGAAAAGGGAATTTTCCACAGCTGGGCTTCTGCAACAGAAGTTTCTTTCTTGCACACCCAGAGCCGAAGTGGAGGTTCCCGGCTGCCTTTTCCCTCCCTCCAGCCACCCAGGCTCCTGGAGCTGTGTCCTGGCCACAGGACCAGCGCTGGGCTGCGGGCTTGTGTCCCTGCTGAGGTGTTGGGAAAGAGGGTCTGGGGTCTGATGAGGCTCAGCACTTGGCTGAAGGCATCTAACCAGGCTTTGACCTGGTTAGACAGTTTATCTAAGCTCGTTGGCAGCATCTGCCCCGTCTGCCCACAGTACGGTTAGACAGGCTGGAACACAGTGGGACTTGTGACTCCGTCAGTCTTGGTAACTATTGAATGTACTTATTCTTCAACTACGTGTCACTGCAGTGGGCCGCGGAGTCCTACTACTGCTGCGCTTTCAAAAGAAAACAAAAAAGCATTTAATTTTCATAGTAAAGATATTCCAAAGGGCCAAGTGCCACAGCAGAGCGATTGCAACACTGCTCTGTCTCCTTGCCCAATGACACAGGGTTGTGGTTTTTTTTTTTTTTCCAGCTGAATACCAGCAAGCACGTGATTAAAAGCTCTTAGGATTCTGTGGTTGTGGGATTTCCAGCAGAACTTGCTATTTCTCTCATATCTTGCCCCTTTGTTTCCCTGAGTCCAGGGCCGAGCCTGAATTCGGTAATTGCCACCTGGATTTGCTTTGCTGTCTTCCCAAGGAACTTGTTTGAATAAATTGAATTGGCAAATGTATTGTTCAGCCGCAAAGCGTTGTGTCAGGAATAATGCAGGTATTACTGGTCTCTCTATTACAGCGCTGAGCGTGCTGCCAGGGACCAGGAACCGATGCAGAAGAGCCCCCTTTGAGCAGCTCTCTCCCTTTCCTCGTCAGAAAGAAGCCCACCTCTGGGGGGTTTTTTTGGGTTTTTTTTGGCTGGTTGCTCCATGCTCTAAAGCAAGAGCAGAAGGAGCTTCTTGAGGCTCCCTTGATGAGCACAGAAACTCTTCTTCCACTGAATTTTTCTTTCCTTCCACTGGGAATTTTCTGCCAGTGGTTCCTGTGGCTTGTACTGGTGTTTCCTTCACTGAGTGGGACTTGGATGCAGCAGACACTTTGATTTCCATGGAGCATCTGAACAGTCCCACTGATGCCAATGTTAGGTCTGTGACAGCAGAGCTCAGGGCAGGGTGGTGGGGACAGGCAGGTCCTGGGGTTGTTCCCCAGGGGCAGAACAGGACATTCAGCTGCAGGGCTGTGCTGAAGGACCTCAAGGACTGGGTCAGGCTGTGGAAACTCAGCAATCAGGAGCTCAGCAGCCTAATCAAGATACTAACTGGGTGTTGGGCAAGTTCTTTGTGTTGGGGATTGTCATTCACTGCACTGTGGGGTCCAGGCAGGGTTATCTTTGATGTTCCTTCTGTTATTAGTGCTGCTATTGCAATGTCCAAACTCTGAATGTTGGATTGTAGGACAAGCACATCGTTAAAAAAGCATTTTGGTCAAAACTCACTTTTTTTCCAGCCCTTGCTGTTCATCTCTCAGGCTTTCTCATCATACATAGGTGTTATCTCCATCCTCTTCACCTGGCAGTCCCTACATCTGCTGGTAACTTCCAGTTTTATTAACCTGGTGGGTGAGTGCTGATGAGCCCAAGGAGCTGTGAGGATCCTGCTCTCTGGGCAGACTGGCAGCAGCTCTCTTCCTCCCCCAGGTCCCCACCTTCCTCACCAGTGCCCTTTAGATATTGAAAGGCATTGATTAGATCCCCTCCCAGTCTTCTGCAGGCTAAACGGCCCCAAGTATCTCAGCCTTTCCTCAGCAGAGAGATGCTCTAGTACCCTGGTCATCTTTGTAGCCTCTGTTGGACTCTGCCCAGTAGTTTCTTGTCTTTCTTGAACTGGGGAGCTCAGAATGAGACACAGTACTCCATGGAATGGGGGAGTGGCACCACCTCCTCCCTCAGCTGGGTCTTACAGCAGGGAGGGCTGCCCAGTTATTATTAAAAAAAAAAACCTCAGTGGGGGGATTTTAGCGATGGGGTGGCTCAGAGGCCTAAGTCCTGCCAGATGAGCAGGGTCCTGCAGAAGCTCTTTGGCCACAGAGGTGACCCTGCCGTGCAGGTTAGCAGTGACATGGTGCCACCTCGTGGCACGTGGCTCCGAGTGTCACACATCCTTGTCCTTGTGGGATGGACATCTTTCCAAGGAGACCATCACCCTGTGAGTCTTCCACCACCTCCCAGGGCTGCCTCATGCCTCCAGTGACGTGGCTGCACCGTTGGCCGGTAAAGGCTTCCAGTAAATGGGTGGTTGGGACTGACAAGTGAGGGACTGCTCTCTGGAAAATGAGGGAAATAACAGCTAAAACTGTTGTCCTACCCCCTTGTCCAAGTAGCATCTGCAAAGCAGGGTGTGACTCAAACTCATGATGTCTGACTCAGAGCCATCGCTTTTGCAGATGACTTCTTTAGGGCTGGGATCTATGGGATCCATGCATTAAGGGGGTCTCCTCCCCTTCTCAGCTATCCCCTACCTAGATCTAGCCTTTTCCCTCTGGCTCCCGACCTCTACCAGGACTCCCCTGACAACCTTCTCCTGCTAACCCACAGGACATCCACTCCTCTGCACTAGAGAAGGGTTTGGTCCCATTCTGTACCTACAGCATAGACCAAACGCCACTTATGAGGGTGCAGGTTTACTTCTTAGTGCTACAAAACAAGAAAGAAGGATAGCTCTGCTTATTTACATTAAAGAAAAAAGAAAAATGAAGACACTGCTGAAGTTTGGCACTTGCTGTTAAATCATCATCAGTTGAAGTACTTAAGGGAGAGAGTCTCAGTTTTCAGTGAAATGCTTTAATTCAAAACCAGCACTGCAATGAATAAGGAGATTTGAAGTCTAACTTCCCTTTCTGCTTGATGGCATCATGTTAGTGCCTGGGAAATCTGGGGCTCAGTAGTCATGGACTGGGTGCTGACGTGCTGTTTGCAGTATGGACCCACCAAAAAGCAAGTTGTTATCCTGGGGAATTCTGCCATGGAGACCCCTAATCTGTTTTCTGCTACGTATTGGGAGATCACACTGTAAGACATCAGTGTTTGATCTGTGACCAGAAATCCCCTGATATGGGATTTCTTTTTCCACTATGATTAGAAAGGCTATTGAAGCCTTTGAGATGGCCTTGTTGGAGTTCTGTGCTCTCTGTACCCATCCCTCTGCCAGCCCAGTTGGGACATTCCCAAACAACAAAGTACATGGCTTGTTTCTGATGGCTTTTCGTTCCTCCTATACAGCACACTGTGGTACTGAAGAAGAAAAAGCCTCGTCTTTCTAAAAGGAGGTTGGAGATAGGATGGGTACCAGAGGCAGTGGGAGGTAGGGTGGGCTTTACCTCTAAAACACCAAATCTGAGGTTTCTCCTGGAAGAGGAGGCTAAAGGCTGGGAATTAGGAGCACTCGGTCTCTTTAACTGACGAAGTTCAGTCTACAAAGAAAAGCTTATTTATTTTTTTTTTAAGTGTAACCCAAGGAGAGAATTTAACATTCTCATACAGGTATGTATCACTAAAAATTACCCATCAGAGGAAGCCCTTTCCAGTTTACTTCATCATTTAGGAAAGGGTTTTTAAACAAGAGGCTCTTCTATTGCTGAAGAGAGCTCATGCTGGTACAACGGTATCTGTGCAAATCCGGCAGTGTCACAGCGGCTGTGGTGATGAGCCCTCAGGCTCTTAGCAAGGATTTGCCAGGGAGCCTGTGGGCTGATACACCCTTGAAACTCCATGGGATTTAGGTGCCTAAATGTGTTAGGCTGCTTGGAAAATCCCAGACTTTGAAGCTAAAGTATGCACTAACAAAAAATGGCTAAAAAAATAAATATCAAATCATAAAAGACAGGCTGATGCTGCTGTGAAGGCAGTGGGCGCTCCGAGTTTTGGAACCAAAACAAGGCAGTGGGAGGTGGCCAGCAAAGGCAACTGAGGAGCTCCACCAGCTCGAGGGTCCAGAAAAGCTCCACCTCCACTGCCTCCCACTCCACCAGGAGTTGCAGGATGGTCCCCTCAAACCATTTCCAAACCAGTGGGTGACTGCTTGTGTGGGAATGATCCAGGGCTCTTGGCTGGAGACGCCCGCCCTGTGAGAGTGTGTGAGGAAAACATTAAAAATGTCCTTTTTTCATTGAGAAGAATCTTAGGACATTAAAAGTTAGAGAACTCATCTTCATTATTTCTCTTTAAAGTTACTTATGAATTGAGAATGCTCTGCTCATATTTCTCTTTTATTTGCTAGCTCCCCAGGCTGAAGTGTTGTCTATTTATCTTACAGATTAGGTTACTTTTTATGGGGTTCTTGCTATTATATTTCACCTCTAACTTTGTTAGTTTATGTTTGATATTAAATTATGTTGAATAAAATGGGCAGCTCAAGGACATTTTTCAGCTCCATCCCGAAATGAAGCTCTTAATCCTGTTTCTGGGCCTGCCCCTGCAGCCCAGCCCACGGGGACGGGATCGGGTACGTAAGAAGGGCAGCAGAGGAGCGTTTGTATCAACCATGGGCTTCGTAGGGCGAAGCTGCCGCAGAATCGTGCCTGTAAAACCAGTTGGTTCATGTACAGTGATTTTGGAGGCATCTCTTTAGAAATGGGTTCTAATAATATTGACATCATCACAAGATAAGATCCAGGACTAGTTAAATCACAGCCTCGCAACTCAGTGCTCCTTTGGGGATTAGAAGAAGTCGCTGAGCTGTCACTCTAAAGCTGATCACGGGCTCGTTTAACTATGTCATCCCCTAAGACAGCCCTTTCAATTATGTCAACCTGTCTGCTCTCCCTAGACTCTAATTTTAGAGCAGCAGTAGCTAATATTCTTGGAAAACTGATCCGCCTCCACAGATCTCTCCTCTCTGCCTGCTGCTGTTAGCGGAGTATCCTGTGGGGAGATCGCACCGCTTTACTTCCCCTCCTGTAATAAACCTAATAAAAATAGGTACCATTAGGTTCCTTTGTGTGTGGTCTCTTTAAGACACTTATCTGAGCTATGTAATGGAGATGTCACTTCTCCTCCACAGAGGGATCTGGCAGCACCGCAGGGGTCACTGCAATAAAAATAAAATTCAGTTTTAAAAGCCTGGTACGGAATTATGAGCTGGAAAGCGGGACGATGGGATCGGAGTTCAGAGACGCGACTGACCTCAGAGGAGGTAAATGTGAGCTGGAGTCACCCGAATGTTAATGCTGCAGCGGTGGCTGCATGGCAGGAGCAGCGAGCAGGATGCTCCTGGATGGAGCAGGAGGACCGCAGGCGATGGGGTGGCCCTGGGGACCCCAGAGACATGTCTGTTGGATGGTGCTGGGAGGAATTTGGGGTGCACAAGATGGAAAGGAAGTGGGTGGACCTGGTTGTCTCGGCCACTGGAATCTCTGTGCTGCGTGTCCTGTCTTAAAGAACCTTGGTGGGAAGGGGACAGCCTTGCCCTGAAAGGTAGGATGGAGGCAGCCACATTCCTGGTTCCACATCCACGCTGTGTTCACCGCTGGCAGCGATGAGAGATCGCCATCCCCCTGCCTTTGCAGGCTGGAGATGAAGCCACTGTCCCATTTGGGATTTCTGTTGTGTCTGGCGTGGCATTCAAATGCAGCAAGGACTTTCTCCAGCCATGCCATTGGACCTGCCATGACAGAGGGGATAGGGAAGACCTTTGAAGATCTTCTATCTCTGGTCAGAGCAGCGTGACAGTCCCTTCATCCGGGTCAAGTCTCCCTTGGCCATTGCTCCTCCATGCTTGGCCTCTAGAAGACTGGACTGGCCATACTGGAGGACAGTGGTGTGCAGGTCCGAGGCTGCCAGAGTATTTTCTGTTTTCTGCAGAGCAATTCAAGCCTTCTCCAGAATAATGACTCATGGGGGCCCTGTTTGAAGGAGCAAACATCCCAGAAGGTGAGGAAGGCTGTGATCCTCATCAGGGGTGTTGCATCCCTTAGGATGTAGTGTGGGTCCTAAGACAGTCCATGCTGGCGAGGTGGGGTGGATGGTGGTGTCTGACCCCCCCCTATAGAGCCACCAAGAGGCAATCCCAGGTCCCGTGGGAGAGGAAGGACAAAGAGCAGAACCACAGGACAAAGGAAAAAAGCAATAGCCCTCCTCCTCCAAAGAACTAGAAAAGGAGTAAAATGGATGGAATGAAACAGAGGAGGTGAAGAAACAGTGCAGAGACAAGGGAGGGAGGTGACCCCCACCCATCCCACTCGCTGTCACCACTTAAGTGGCAAAGGCCGAGCCTTCCCTTTGCAGATCAGGTTGTATGAAACCCAGGTCCTGTGGGCTGCTGGGGAACGGTGCCTCCTCCAGGCTCCAGCAAGTTAGTTACGTGTAGCTTTCCTTTCATAAATCCATGTTGGCTGCCCCTAATCAAATTCTGCTTCTCGAGCAATTTCCTTTGCTAATTCCTCCCGAATCGGTTCTAACCCACCTATCCCCCTTGTCGCTAAGCTAGCCAGCCTCTAATCGCATGCTGCACTGTGTGATCCTTTCCCAAGTAACACGAGGTTCGGCACTTTCCTCCGGTTCTCAGCAGCCTAACCTGTCAGGAGCAACCTTCTAAAAATATCACTAAAGACCTCGGCTAATTTCTAATCCTCGTTTCTATTAAGACGGCCGCCTGTACTGTGTGGGTTTCTAGACTCAGGATTTACAGTCTTCCTTCAGAGCACCTAATCTGTACAGAGCCATTTCTGTTGTTATCCCTACGTAAACTCCTCCCTTCCCCACCACAACAGATGATCCCTCTCCCAGCAGCTCTCCGCTCCGCAGGGAGGCATCAGCCAGCTATGCCACCAGCTTCCTCCTCTCCTCCCAGCTTGCCCAGCCACGTTTTGGCCAGCCTTCCTGGGGTGGTCACTGGGGTCCCAACTCCTCCTGGGCACTGCTTCATGTGAGAAAAACCACCCTGTGAGCTCAGCCGGGCAAGGGATTCTCTTGGCACGTCCCAAGTTCTTGAGTGTTGTGTAAATAGTAGAGGGGGGTTGATGTATAGCTGCATAATGGAGTGAAGGACCTCGTGTAACCAGACCTCCTGTCGCTATTTTTTTGCTCTTTCCACCTTCTTTTTAACACTCTCTCTCACCTCCAGCTCTCAAAACCAGACAGAGTCAGAAGAACACAGTGGGTGAGAGTGCCATGCTCTTGCTGCCCCCCACCACCCTGGTAGACACCAGATAAGTGGCTCAGCTCAGGCAAGGGAAATCCTTACAACCACATGCCACCGGCCAAAGGAACCCGGTGGAAGATGCTACATGGTTCTACCATCATGTACCAGGTACATCTGTGTGCTAAAAGGAGCACCAGCTGCTCAGGCTCTCCCTGGGCTTGAGACCACCAGGATTTGCATCAAGGGTGACCCAAGAGGCAGGTTCTGTTGGAGGGGAGAAGGAAGATGCAACCCACGGATGTGACCATCAGCAGATGAGCAGCGTGACATCCTATGGAAACATCTACCACCGCAGCAGAACACTCTTTTAGGACACAGCCAGACAACGATGGCTCCTTTACACATTCAGAGCAGCATCAGCCTCGTTCCTTCAGCTCCTGGGTACACAGACACAGTGAGAAGAAACTGAATCAGAGGACAACACTGCTTTGAGGGCAGATGCCCAGGGAAACTTCTAAACACAAAAATTTAAGCTATCTTTTCATCATGAGAGCAGTGAGGTTGTGGGACTGATGGGAATACACAGCTTTTAACATCGGGTTTGGTTTGTTTATGAAGGGAATTACAGGAAGTAGTTAAATGTTTAATAGAAGCCTGAATTGAATGACCCAGAAGGTCTCTTCTTGCATCAGCCTCCAAAGCCTATGTGTCCATAGCCAAGCTGGGCAGACCTCGGTCCATTTGGCACAGCTCTGCCTTTCACACTGCTCCTAAGCCTGAGCTGGTATCTTCCTGGGGTGCTACATCATCCCCGAGGGTGTCCTGGGTGTGCTCCCAACATGGAGGTGGTACAGGTGTCTGAGGAGACCCCACACAGCCAGCACTGTGCCAGAAGAGATGAAATCAGAGTTTGTCCTTCACAAGCCAAGGACCTGTGGCCGGTTGAAATGCTCCATCACAGAATGCTATGGGGTTGGAAAGGACCTCTGGAGATCATCTAGTCCAATCCCTGCAAGAGCAGGTCCGCCCAGAGCAGGAATGTGTCCAGGTGGGTTTGGAATGTCTCCAGAGATGGAGACTCCACCTGCCCCACTCTGGGCAGCCTCTGCCAGGGCTCTGCCACCCTCAAAGTGAAGAAGTTGCTCCTCATGTTGAGATGGAACTTGTTATAATCAGCACTGCTGCTCTTTGGGGACAGGGCTTTAAATGAAGATCCTCACTGATTTGTGGGTGGCAAAAAGTACTATGTGCAGGGAAGCCTGGGGAGAATGCCTGGCTGAAGATGCAGTATGGTCGAGTCCAGCAGGGCTGTGCTGTTGGGATGACCTTGACACCAGTGTGGCTGACTGTAAGGTGGGATGCACAGCAGGAGTCAATGACCACCACGTGGCAGGGTGACGTGGCAGACGGGTGATGTTGCACAAGTCTGACAGCACAAATTTGCAGTCAGTCAATGCATGCCTTCCTGAAGCTCCTCCTCCGTCTCACAGCTCTACTCGGTGCCACGTCACGTGCTGCAGGAGAAAGTTGTGTGTTTTCTGGGGAGAGCAGGGGCAGATTGACATTTTGTCATTTCTCAATCCCGTAACAAATGTCATTCAATCAACAATTAAATCAAAATTAAATCACAAAACAATTGCACTATGTGGACGTGATGCCCTGGGGAAGCTGGAGAGACCTTTGTCTTCATCATCACTCCCTTTCTGACCTCCACCCTGAACTCATCTCCATGCCTTTCCCCATGTCGTGTTGCCTTCCCTTCCTGTTCCCCCATCCCCTTCCCCATCCCTATCCTCATGCCCACCTAATGCCATCCTCATCCCCATATCCATCTCCATGCCCATGCTCATAGAATCATAGAACAGTTTGGGTTGGAAGGGACCTTAAAGNGAGCCTGACTCAGCACGTGGGCTATGTCGCCATTGGCTGGACCCGCTGTGACGCCATCCGCGGTGGCCTGGGCGGAGAGAGGCGCGAGCCTGACTCAGCACGTGGGCTATGTCGCCATTGGCTGGACCCGCTGTGACGCCATCCGCGGTGGCCTGGGCGGAGAGAGGCGCGAGCCTGACTCAGCACGTGGGCTACGTCAGCGGCGCCGGTGCCGGTCGCGTTCCCGTTTCCCGCCGGGATGGAGCTGCCGGGACTGGACCGTCGCTGCGCCCAGCGCTCCTGCCGCCGGCTGGGTGAGCAGCGGGGCCGCTCCGGGAGCTGCTGCGGGCGGCGCTGGGGAGGGACAGGCGGCCCGGGGCCGGGAGGGGAGCCGGGGACTCTCAGCCCAGGGGTGTGCGGGCACTAGCGCTGCCTCCCCGATTCCCCCTGCCCACCCCTCTCATCCCTCCCCAGCAGGCCCGGGGGAACGGAGGCGGCCGGGCCCGGTGCGCAGGTGTTCTGGTGCCGGTGGGCTGCCTGGGGTGGTTCTTGAGGGGTGTAAGCGCTGCCGAGTGGGGGCCTTGGGTGGGTACCTCCACTCCCAGCTCCCGAGCAACGGCTCGCTGAGCGTGGCTGCGCCCGGGGAGCTCCCGGGATCTTCATTGCTCTGCATTCCAGAGTGGGATAAAAAGGAGGAGAAACTTAGCACTCTTCTTAAAATTTTAGTATTAATAAAACACAGAATGGTTTGGGTTGGAAGGGGTCTTAAAGACTCCCCAGCCCCACCCCTGTGGGTAGGGACACCTCCCACCAGACCAGGCTGCTCAAAGCCCCCTCCAGCTTGGCCTTGAAGCCCTCCAGGGATGAGGAATGATATGCTTTCCCTATGGAGAACTGGATTGTCACTAGACAGAAGTCTAGTCCGAGGCCAGGTTGGATGGGGCTTTGGACAACCTGCTGTGGTGGGAGGTGTCCCTGCCTGGGGCAGGGGGTGGCCCTGGATAATCATTAAGGTCCCTTCCAACCCAAATCATTCTGTGATTCTATGAAAAGCTTGCTGTAGAACTTATTTGTGGTCTTCTGCAAGTGCTCTCACAGCTGTTAGCACTGCTCTGCGAGAATCTGTGGGGTTTTTTGTTCTCTTCCCAGATTTCCTTCCTCTGAAATGTGATGCGTGTGAGGACATCTTCTGTAAAGATCACATCCGTTACGATGACCACGAGTGTGGCTCTGCCTACAAGAAAGTAAGTTCTTTACTCAACGAGTGGATAATTGGCATTGGGGAATTGCTAAGTCACATATAAAGGCTGCTCTGAAACCTGGCCTGTGGTGGGAGAACCCCAAGGTGTAAGTCCCTGACACAGCTGAATTTCAGATTATAGAAACAAAGCATCTCGGAGGTCAGTGTTGCTGCAGTCTCATTTCTTTCACTTACACTACATCTTCCCAGAGGAGAGTGCTTTGTAATTTAATTCTAGAATGATTAGAGTTGGAAGTGACCTTAAAGATCATCGAGTACCAACCCCCCTTCCCTGGGCAGGGACACTTCCCACCAGACATTTAAATAATGTATTGTGGCCTAAAACATTCTGCAGCCTCAGCCCTTTGAGTTGAAGGACAGCAAACACGCAACTGAAAAGAAATAAATAGAATAAATGGGGTCAAACTTTGATCTCTGGCCCGTACTTGGGCTTTGAATACCCAGAGGCTGTAATTCCAGAAAGCCTAGAAGCTTCTTTAAAGTCCATCTACCAAATATGTTGCTAAAAATGGTTTTGGCAAAGCATGGCTGACTGGTTTTTTTTTTTGGATAATAATTTGCAGTTGTTTGCAGTTGTCTTTGTGAAGTGTGTCTTTTTCTAAGTGTGACTTCGCAAATGTGTAGGACAATAAACCACTTGGGAATCCAATTCTGTCACCGAAGGGGAAGGACAGAAAAAGAATTGGGTGGTGGAACTTCTTCCCCTGTGTTGTATGTTCCTAGAACGTGCAGGTTCCGGTGTGTCCGCTCTGTAACGCACCCATCCCGGTGCAGAGGGGGGAAATACCCGACATGGTGGTCGGAGCCCACATGGATAAGGACTGCAACTACAATCCAGTGCAGCAAAAGCAGAGGGTAAGGAAACTGTTGAAGTGTAAACTGCCAGCCCAGTGCATGTAACTTGGGTCATCTGAGGGCAGAACGTGTAGAAACTTGCTCTGTTTCATCTTAATTCTGAGGGCACTAGAGCACTACTGCTTCAGCTTGGTTGTTGCTTGGGAAGCTGATCTCGGAAAGCAGGGAGGCGTTGCTGACTTCGTGCCCCTCTGTTATTTAGATCTTCACAAACAAGTGCTTGAAGCCGGGCTGCAAAAGGAAAGAGATGATGAAGGTGGTTTGTGAGCAGTGCGGTGGCAACTTCTGCATAAAACACCGGCATCCTCTGGATCACGACTGCAGAGGGAGCAGCCGTCCCGTCTCCAAGGCAGGGTAAGCTGCATTTATGGCACTTCGAGCTCAAGCTGAGATTTCAAAGCCCCTGTCAGGGACCGGTGTGGAGCTCAGATGGATTGAGAATTCTGTAAACTGCTGGTCACGTCAGTGAAGCAACTGCTATCTTATCTTTGTATTTTGGGCTTAATTTCAGAAAATTTGTGAGCCGAGGTAAAAGCTTCTTGTCAAATGCCTTCCTTCAATTCTTCCAAGTCAATTTACCTTGATAGCGTGACTCTCAGTGTGTCCTAACTGTGAAGAGACACTGGCCTCTGCAATGACTCCTTGGGGTCTGGATCTAAATACTAGAATTCTAAAGTGGTGGGGTTTTTTTCTAGCACCTTGAAGTAACAAAGAACAAAACCTTTTCAAGCAAAGTTTAAACTTATTTTTAATAAAAACCTGTCTCGTGCAGGCAGAGGTACCTTCCGTGTTCTGTACAGTAGAGCTGTAGGACTTGTGTGACAGATGCAGATAATGAAAGTGGAGGGAAGAGGGGAACTGCTGGTGGTGTGCACAGGAGGTGCTGAGGCTGCTTGTGTCCCTTTGTAGATACGCCGCTATGATGAGAGCCTCTGAAAGCGCCTTCAAGTCACCAGGAGCCATTGGACTGGCATCTAATGGGAGTCTTCAGCACAACAGGTACAAAGCTGTAGGAGAACAGACAAACAAGAGCATTTAAAAATAGTAGTTTTGTGTCAACAGGGCATAGGAGTGCCACTGTCACACCACTAACTGCTCCAGAGTTGGGAGGTGACCTGTGATCGGTGTGGGGAACGTGGTGGAGGGGCTCTGACAGCACGAGTAAATCTTTACTTTGCCCTCCTGCCATCATTAAAATGGTTATACAGGCCCCAAATGGGCCAAATATCCCCAAATACATGGCCCAAGCCCTCCCCTGCCATGGGAAAAAGCTTACACGGTCGTGTGACTCTTACAGTGTATTTTGTGTCTTTCAGATGCAGATAGGAGAGGCTCCTCACATCTGGATCAGATCTCTCTCTGCTCTAATGTTAATCTTGTCTATAGGTCTTCAAAACTTATTTCTAACTTATTTCTAACTTATTTTTGTATCATAACGTTTTATGCATTCAATAAACTGTCAGCCTTTCCAAGCCAACTTTATTTGTTCCTGTATTTGGAATAAGCACTGTAATTAAATATTAAATACTTGGTGGAAGAAACTGGGGAGCGGTGGTAGGAGGAAAACTACAATTAGTACAAAACGTAGTTGGCTTTGCTTGGGTCATGCTAAGTCTGAGCTAGGAGTTTCCCGAGATGAAAAGCCTGAAATACAAGCTGCTGTCCTGTGTCCTAATCCTGGAGGAAATGAAGGGGCACACGGTGCAGCGCTCTGCTTGACAAACAGCGCACATCACCCCGGAGCCGGTTTTATAGAAGCTGCCTCTTGGTTTTCTGAATGTCATTGGGGGTGCTTGATTTATAAAGCCATAGCTGGTTTTTCTAAGCCCTCCCTGAGCAATTCGCTGAAGGCTAGTGCTCACAGAGGCGTGCACAGTATAATTCTTCAAAATTTATTGCCCCTTAGATTGAAACCTAGATTTGCATGGGCATTTTTTTGCAGTTGGGGTAAAAAGGAGGCCAGAGAAAGTAGCATTTAACTGTTTCTGTCCCACGTAAGGAGAATGAGGCCAAAATTCAGCGTTGTCTAAGGAGGCTGTTCTTCTTGTGTTCCCAAACAGCTTAACCAAGTGAAGATAAAACAGATTTCCATCTGTTATCTTGATCAGCTGTCTTGGCTCTTTAAAACTGCATGAATATCCAGCTGCTTAGCTTGAGGCCTGAAATATTGGAGGTTGATGAAATGGAAATGCGCTATTAATGAACAATGCTAATTCCCCAGCTGGGATCTAAGTAGACCAGCTAATTGTGAGAAAAATGCCAAGGCTTACTGGCGGTGTCAGGGGGTCAAGACCTCAATTTCATGTGTCATTGGAGCCATTCCTCTGCATGCTGGGGCTGGAGTGTTGGTTTAGGGCTAACTGAAGGGTAATTGCCGTCCTCAGAATCACCTGCAGCTCCGAGTGGCCGGCACTGGGGTGGGAGGATGAGCAGTTTGTGTTGCAGAGAATGCTCTGGTCCTTGACTTGGGACAGAAAATTGTCTTTGGTAATACTGTATGAGGTGTGAGCGTAAGCGCAGTAAAAGCATGTGCTTTATGCCGCCTTGAGGGGTACTGCAGTTGTGTGAAGACTGTCCTGTGCCTCTTGTTTCTCTCTGAGGAGGCCTAATCCTCAGAGTACAAGTGCTGCCTGAAGAGAAACTGTGGATTTGGGGTGCTTCACAGGGATCACGTGTAAACAACCAACACACTGACCTGGGGGCCTTTTATCAGAAAGGGCAGAGATAATGCAATTTCTGGCCAACACAGAACAAAATATCCGTGCTATCCCATATCCCTGTTTGGCCCAATCTGATTTCTTCTCATCCAAGAGAAATTTTTTTTGGCAAATGATCAGATCCATATGGAAGGCTGTACTTGCCCAAACGGCCAAACTGTGTGACGTAGGTACCAGCTACTGCTGCTAATTCCATAAGATCAAATGTTAGGCAATCGTGTGGTCAGAATTGTGATTCGACAGTCTGTGTAATACTGTGTTTAACCACGGGATGTCACAAGAGGATGTGTAGTAAAGCAACCATTACTTTAGGAAGCCTAAACATAGAAGAACATGCTTTCCCGTTTCACATTGGAACAAAAGCTTAAATTACAATTCCAATTTTAGACATCACCACCTACTGATTATCCTGTGTGCTCTAACGCTGTAACTCAGCCCTGGTGCGTTGCTGCAAGTACTAGGACTTTTGTAATTTTTCTGTATAACATATAACCAGCCAGGCGTTCCCAAAGGATGCTGTGTGCCCTGCTGGTGGTAGGGAAAGGGGTTTCTAGGGGAGAGCAGCAGCAGCAAGTGTTGCCCATGGTGTGAGGACATGGACCACTGCTGAGAAGCTCTGCCCAGCCCAGCAGTGATGGGTGGGGGACAGGACTGGCATCCCCCGTACGGAGGTGAAGGGCAGAAGGTGTGACCCTGGTGGGGACAGGAGAAGGAAGCAAAGGTATAAAGTTTACCTCTTCCCGTTGGTGCATACAATGGTGCAGGGACCTGTTGGCACCAGCATCTCCAGCTGGCTGCCATCTCAGCTGCTCCTGGGATCAAAGCAAATCAACCCCATTTCAGGTTGTCAGGAAAAAAAATGCTTCATCTACATGTTTGTTTTCAGTAAATGTTCTTGCCCTTAAGTTACCAAGGGGAAATGGCAATGTTTGTGCACGTGGTATTTATAGAAAATGAAAACATGGAAACCAATTTGTCCCCTGGAAACCTCATCCTTGGAAATGTTTTCTCATCCCCTCAAGCCACAGCATCCGCCTCTTCCTAGTGTGTTCTCTCCCACCCCATCAGGGCAGCAGATACCGCTGGCTCAGGCACGGAGCCTTTAGGATCTGGCTAGAAGGGATCCCAGCTGTTCTCTGAAGATCCATGTCTCTAAGGGGATCCCAAGGAGAGAGGCAGGGGGACAGCAGCACCCAGCTTGTGTGGGGAGCATAGGGGCTGGGGTCCCACTGAGAGTCCTCATGGGGAGTGAGGGGGGGCACTGCCAGGAGCTGGAGGGGCCTGTCAGGGTGAAGGGTGGATCTCCATCAGGGCACAGATGGATCTCTGTCAGAACCTGGGGGATCCCTGTCGGGCAGAGAAAGGATCCTTGTCAGGATGTGGGTGGTTCCCTGTCAGGGTGAGAACGGATCCTTGTGAGGGTGCGGGGGAATCCCTGTTGGGGTGAGGCTGGATTCCTGTCAGGGTGCAGATGGATCCCCGTCAGAACCTGGGTTGATCCCTCTCAGGCCACAGGTGGATCCCTGTCAGAACCTGGGGGATCCCTGTCGGGCAGAGAATGGATCCTTGTCAGGATGCGGGTGGGTCCCTTCGAAGGTGCGGGGGAATCCCTATTGGGCTGAGGATGGATTCCTGGATCCCTGTGAGGCCGCGAGTTGATCCCTTTAGGGGGGCGGACGGATCCCTGTCAGAACCTGCGTTGATCCCTGTCAAGACGCGGCTGGATCCCTCTCAGGGGAGTCTCTGTAGAGGGTCACCCAGGCAACGGGAGGGGGGGGGGCGTGACATCCCCGGTGCCCCCTCCCCTACGCGGGAGGCGGGACCCGATTGCGTAACGGATGTCGGCGCAGAAAGATGACGTCAAAACGCCTCCGCGAGCCGGCCGGGCACGCCGCACACACGCGCTACAGGTGGGGGATTTAAGGCCGAGCGTGGCTTTCTATTGGTCGTCCGGGTGATTGGCATGGTATTTACCAATCAGAAGCCTCCTCTCTCTCCCTGCTGCCAATCAGAGGGAGGGGGCGGGCAGCGGCGCCAAGCGTTGGGCTCGGTTAAATGTGCATAGGAGGTGGCTACTAGAGGTGCGTACGGGGATGGGGATGCGGGCCCCGTGGGCACCTACTGGCCGCGGGGGGGTCGAGGGTGGCGGTGACTGTGGGGTCGCGCCCTCCCGGTACAGCCCCTGGTCCCGTTCGCGGGTAGGAGCGGGGTGTCGGGCCCGTGGGTGGCACTGGGACCGGGGGTAACGGGGTTTTCCCGTGAGGGGGGCTCCGGCGGCCGCCCCTGGGAACGTGCTGCTCGTGTTTAAGAACGTCCTCCTCAGGGAGCCTTTGCTGGCTGCGCAGTGAGGGAGATGCAACCCCCGAGGCCCTGCGCGGGGACCGGCCTGGTGGGTACTGGGACTCGGGGCGTGGGGGTGTCCCGCCCCTCGGAGTGTGTTTTGGGGTAAATAATGGTGATTGGGCCAACTGCTGGGTTTGTGCTTGTGCAGAGAGTGGAGGCAGCTCTTGAAAGTTACTGAAATGAGGCTTTCTCTCTGAGCAATAATGTGCAGTGACTGCTAAACCAGGCTTCGGATCCTGGCCTTCTGCAGCTCCGGCTCTCCTTCCCCCTAATGTCAGTGTGAAATCAAGATAAAACTCATGAGATCACGTTTTTTTCACATTCTATGTGAATGTGGGCCCCTCATGACAGGAAGGACGTTGAGGGACTGGAGCAGGTCCAGAGAAGGGAAAGGGAGCTGATGAGGGGTCTGGAGCACAAGTCTTGTGAGGAGTGGGTGAGGGAGCTGGGGGTGTTCAGGCTGGAGAAAAGGAGGCTGAGGGGAGACCTTCTCACTCTCTCCAACTCCCTGAAAAGAGGGGGTGGCCGGGGGGGTTGGTCTCTTCTCCCAAGGAACAGGCGATGGGACAAGAGGAAAAGGCCTCAAGTCATACCAGGGGAGGTTCAGGTTGGATATTGGGGAAAATTTCTACACAAAAAGGGTTGTCAAGCCTTGGAAGAGGCTCCCCAGGGAAGTGGTGGAGTCACCATCCCTGGAAGGATTTAACAGCTGGGTTGAGGGACATGGGTTAGTGGTGGATTTGTCAGTGTTGGGTTGATGGCTGGACTGTATGATCTGAAAGGTCCCTTCCAACCGAGATGATTCTGTGAAAATAAAAAACACACACTATAAACACAACTGATGGTTTAAAATTGTCTGTTTGGGAATCAAGAAGGCTTGTTCATGGGCATGTGTGCATGCACACATATATGTTAATATGATTATTAATAGTCACATTTATGTATTTTGAGAAGAGAGGCCTGATTTGTTGTTACCTGAGATAGAGGATTGATCCAACAGTTCCACGTGGTGCGTTATAACCTGCAGAAAACACAGCATCAATTACGGGGTTACGCCTTTCAGTATTTAAGTAGTGACAAATAATTCTTGTAGCACTGTAACTGCAGTGTAACTCTGTTTGCCTAGAAGCCTGGCATTTAATATAAAAAAGGGTTCCAATTGCAGTCTGGTGGTTTCTGTTACAGAACAGTTCTATTTGAGAATGCCAAAAATGAATGTGGAAAAAACAGAAAAGAAGGCAGAAAAAAGAAAGAAGCAAAAGCGACATGTGGCCCAAAAGGAAGAGTTGGAAACAGAAACTGAACCAAAGAAAAAGAAACAAGATGTGCAGGTAGGTTCTTCTGGTTTTGAGTGTTTAATTCAATAAAATGATGATATGTTGTTACCTGTGATGTGAGGGGTTTAGAGGTTCAGTGCTGAATCTGAGCGGGCTATTTGATTAGGTTGCAGTGATTTTCTTGGATGGGAGGTAGCTAGAGCAGAAGTTAAAAGAAGATAAATTAAGCCAAATGTGGATGGGATTGTGGCAGTCAGAGTATGTGATCTCTCTTTGTTTGGGGTGCTTGGCTGAGAGAATGTGGGTGAAAGGGGAACCAAATGGCTTTATACAATCTGTCCTACGGCAGTACAGGCGTAGCTGAAGTCTTCATGTGATCCAGAGCAGTTGGAAAAACATGAAAGATATTTTCCTGGAAATCCTCTTGATTTTTGGGCACAATGTCAAGTGGCCAGAAGGTGTCAGCAGTCTCTTTGTATTCCTGTATTAATTTAATGAGAATGAAATTAGCAATATCGAGGTGTTGTTTAAGTGGAAACTTACACCTCTGAGATTTTGGTTGTGTTTTTTTGTGGTGGAAATGATACATAAAAATGATTCAATTCTCCTGTTTGGAGTGGTTACTGTAGAATGTGGATCGAAGATATATGAAATGGGTTTGATAGTGTTGAGAAGTGGAGAAGTAAAAGCAAAGGTGTTTTCCTCAGGAATTCTCGAGGTGCTATTAAGCTGCTCTCTTAGTAATTCCCTTACATTTCCTGATCTAACATAAAATAGATGCGAAAGCTGCTCGTTACTTTATTCATCATGAGATGTATGGTGCGATGGAGATCATATAACTAAAGAGTAGTACTTATTTTGTTCTTAGACTTCATTTAAGCTCATTGGTAAGAATATTTTTTTGAGAGCTTTTGCATGCATCGGTGTCTCTGGCTGTTACATCTGGGGTTTGTGCAGCAGAAGGGAAGCCAGCCTATTGGCAGTAGCTATTCAGGGGTCTGTAAATTCAATCCCCCGCATTCAAAATGCGGTTTTGAACTCAGCAGAAATGTTCCTAAGTAGGAAAGACTGCATCTCTGTCTGTGTCAAAGTAAAAATAAAAAATCTGGTATTTATATCTTAATAAGCGAGGATGTTTCTCCTTTTTTTTGCGGGCTGTGTATTAGAGACTTCAGATTTATGGTACTGTAATGCAATTTTCACTCAATTTTCCAGGATAAACCAGTGTGAAATTGAAACGTCAAAATTAAAATTTTATTGCCTGTGAAAATCTGGATAATGTAATGTAAAAGTGGGGAAAAAAAAAAGCCAAAGTGGGCTTCAAACCTCGAGGAAAGGGGTGCTTTCTGGATCACCTGATGTCGAGGGATAAATTGTTGGGAGGTGTAAATTAGTATTTGTTGGCCAGACTGTAGGTTTGTGAAAGAAAGAGCAAATATTAAATGGAAATAAGAATCCTTAATACTGTCAGGGAACACCACTGGGCATAATAGTTCTTCGAATTAGACAAGTCGGTGTCAGTGGGTGGCTTAGACATGTTGTATATAGTATTAGTTTTAGGGACTACCATATAAGGTCTATGACAAGCCATTTCTTGGCATCAGCTCTAAAAACTGTTGATAGTAGAAAAGTGTAAGTTGGTAGAGTTTTTTGTTTTGTTTAAAATGTCTGTTGAGAGCATAAAATGTTAGGCAGATCTTCAGTTTTACCTCAGAAATGGTTAATGGAAGCTCTTTACCAGTTTGTGGCTGTTACTCGGCGTTTGTACCCCTGGTTTGGGGTGAGATGCTGGGTGAAGTCACAATGGCAGTTATGCTTTAAAATGCTTTTGGGCATCAAACCCTGTCAACGTGAAAAATGTAGCAGGAAACAAGGTAAAACTGCTTTGTGCATAGAGGAAGATCCAGAGGAGAATCCGAGGCTGCAACGATGTGCTCGCTTAGTCCGGATGGTTCCAAATAATACCTTTGGAATAAAAATCAAGACAACTTTTATTCCTCAGCCTTACTTCCTTTAATTTTGTTCCTGTTGCTTTAAAATAAACTGGAACTGATAGATCTTTAGGAATTCCTGAATTGTGACAACTGGACTCTAATGAGCTGCCACTGCCTTTTTATGCAGTTACATCTTAGTATGGATGGGTAGACCAGTTTCTCCGAAGGAGTCTCTTATGTGATGGAAAGAAGTCCAAAGACAGCTATTATATAGCTATATGTGTATAATATACATTGCTTTTGGTGGAGGAGAGGTTTCACTGGTTCATTAAGTCACTTTATTTTCCTGGGATTTACTTTTTTTTTTTCCCCCTAGTCTAGTACAGCAATTTTAGTCTCAGAAGTGGAAAATGTAAATCTCCAATTGATTCTGTTACAGAGCTGCCGGCAGGCGAATTGAAATGAGTCTTCAGTGACTGGGTTTAGTGTACATTGATCGTTCCTTCCTGAAATTTGCTTCAAAAATTCCTACCAGCCAAAGACTGAAGCATTTTTCCGTGGAACAGCTTGACCTTTCAGAGTAATCTTGATGTTTTATTGATTTTTCATCCACTCAATTTCTTCTGTTTACATTAAATAGCAATGAGCAATTCAAAACCAATATAAATGTTTTCATGGATGATCTTAGAACCATACAGCTCAAAATGACACATCTCTAGTGGAGCTGAGAAATGCAAGTTTTTAAATTCAGTTCAGCTTTGTGGGGTTTCTTCTGAGAGATTTTTCTTAATGTTGCTGTTTTATTTAGCTACGTGGCAATAAACCCCATGTTTAAAACAGTAATTAAAAAAGGCTGGATGCTAGTTTAACTTCTTTTTTTTTTTTTTATTGATTTAGTTGTTTACTAAGATACTGGTATGTTAAACCTTGCTATAGTTGGAGGTTATTCTTTTGGATTATTGTATAACATGGGCATAAAGAAAAGAGATTTAAAAGGCGCCATCTGGGCTCTGGGTCTGAACTTAAACACTGGCTTCTTAAATAAAAACGTTGAGGCACTTTGTGTGAGACAAATCAATTTTGTCACTGTTCCAGTAAAAGAAACATTTACAGTCTTGTTAAGGTGTCGAACTACATCTTGAGGTACCAGAAGCATTAGAGGTGCTTGTTTGCAGTTACCTGTGTCCTGCTTGTGTCCGTGGATCTCTTCACCCTGCAGAGTTGTGGTGGCCTTAGTGCCACGGCGCGTATCGGCACGGGCACTGACACAACAGGGCAGGTGGGGAACAACATGTTGTGGTTGCCTTTGTTTATGAAGGCTATTTGAGTCCTACCCAGAACGACCTTATGCTATCAAAGGATCTTTTAACCTTGTAATTTAAGGGTAGATCTTGTTTCTCCAGGGCCATTCTCAGAGCTGCCGGCTTTCCACAGAACGGTAAGAAATTCATCTAGACCTGAGTATCTACCAGGCAAGAGTCAACATTCATAATCCATGGAAAATGATATTTGTTTCCAGTTCCTTCCCCATTTAGTCTGGCAAACGTTGTAATTTTGATTGCCACTTTGTCATCAGAGTGGCCCTCAATCTTTATTAATGAAATGCCACTGTTGGTGGCTGGAGGGTACTTTAGGTACCCCTCATGCAGCCACTGGGTGTCTCCTGTGATGTTCCTCCTCAGCTTCAGTGTTCCGAGTGGTTGGAGGAGGAGGAATCGACGTTTTCCCCAGAAAAAGGCAAAAATCAGTGGGAAAGGAATGTGATTTTTGAGATTCCATACAGATAGTACAAACAATGGCAGATAAACAAGTGCCTTGTGGTGTTTCTTTAATCAGAGGGGCCAGTGTGCAGGTGCCCAAACAGTACGGTCTGTTTACTAAATGGAAAAGGGCAAAATTAGTAGGGAAAGGGGTTTTCTATTCAGTTTTTTGGAGGTTAGATCATAAAGGCCAATGAGGGGTTATTGAGTGAGTACTACAGCAAAGAAAACCACAAAAAAAGGATTCTTTAGAATCATTGTTTGCTTGTACCGGTGGAAACCCCCATAAAATCATGTTTAAGCTGCGGATAGAAACATTTTGGCATGAGTTTGGAGGAGCAGCTTGGAATGTTGCTTTGATACCATCTCTAGTGCTGCTTGTAATCAGGGAACCGGGGTAGTAATTTGAATGTTTAATGAATGCAAACCAGCCATTCATGCTGCAAAACCTTTTGAGTAGATACTGCTAAGCTATCACTGGAAAGTGTATTTAGTTATTTGACAACCCACTAATTCATAGCAGAGCCTGTTGTTAAAATAACGAGTGGTGGTTGATTTGCAAAAAAACCCTCAGTAATCCTTTATTGTTCCATTAATTTTTTTTTTTTAAATTAATGGGAAACTTATCTTGTAACCATCAAAATAACTTTGTCTCTATTTTTCCCATCCTAAAAAATGCCGTGAAATTACAGCTTAGTGTGATGTTGCAGGATTTTCTTCTGACTACCAGGTTGCCAATGTAAGATGTATCTGTGTATTAATATTATATATACATTAAAAATACATATTTTGGGACCTGCTTGCATTGCAATTCCACTATCAAGTCTTCCTGCGTTTCTCTAGTTTTGCTTTACTACCTTAATCCTCTCTTGTATGCATTAGTGTTACCTGATCTGGGGTTATCAGTTATTGTTTTTGAAGAAATATGTAGAAGATGAACCTTAAATGTTGGAAAAAACCCCCATGATACCCTAACATTCCAAAAATTCATTTTATGTAGCATAACCTCTGAAAATTGACTTGTACTGGCTTTTTTTTTTTTGACCACTTTTAAAAGATCTCTAACATGCAGATCCTTTTTTCTGTCCATGTTATGAAGAGAAGATGACACAATCTTTCATCTTCCCCCCGCCACCCTTTTGTCTCCCTCCACGCCTTGATGGAAGGTTCTATCAGCAGTTGGCACTTTGCTGGTGATAAAGGGGGGGGTGACAGCCATTTCTCAAAATAGCAAAGTTAAATGTCAATATGAGCATTAGTGTGCTCTCTTTAGGCTCTAATTGAGATGTTGGGCCTATTTCTTTTTTTTTTTTCTTTCAGTTGAATGTTTATTCTTGTTTTAGTTCTATTTCTTTCTTCCTTGCACTAAGAGACAGGGGTGGCTCATTGGCTTCTGTTTATCCCGCCACAGGATGGCCTTCTGATAGTTGAAAAAAAAAGAAATAACTATGAAGCCGTAACCCCACTTGGCATTGATGATTCTCTGCCGGGTGAGATCGTGGTTCATCTGCTTTCTTATCTATGCAATAGTTCTTGATAGTTGAAAAATAAAAAAAAGAAACCTCAGGAACTTTGCAGGGCAGCTGCTAGTGGGACCCAAACATTTGTCTCCCGCTAACGCTGTTTCATCAGCATATTGATAGGATTGTTTTATATTATTATTTTTTGAAATTGGCCATACATTTATTTATTTTTTTAAAGGGGGGTAAATTTCATTGTGACACCATATAGTGTTTATGGAGAATAGTAGGCCTTTTGTAAACAGACATGTCTAAGAAGGTAGAAAATAGTGTCTGAAATACGGATATGCATAGATTAGGCTGAATAATTTTACATTCCTTTGAAAATTATTTTTGTAATGGTAGGAATAGATTTCCCAGGAAAGAGTATTCACAGCTGGGAAAACAGTTGCTACTTTGAAGATGGTTTTCCCAGGCGAAGGGCTCACGTCCCCAACTGTGTTTGGTATAAACAATATGTGGTGTATTTCTTACTTCTGTTTGAAGGAAGTGTGCATTCTTCATTACATATTAACCAGCAAGAGTTTTGTGCTAATTCTGGGTGTTTGCCTCAATCTGTATACATTCAAAGATAATTCTTTAATTTTATTAATACAGCCAGGTTATTGAAGTGAGGGGGAGTCTGGTGAAACACAACCGTCCCCTCTTAGCGATTAAGAAGGGAAATTGTTCCTTCTTGGAGCGCGAACTCGGTGTTTCCTCTCTGTTCCCATCCTTCGCTTAGTGGTGAGACCTTCCTTGACAGTTCTTGTTAGCTTTCCAGTATAAATCCTTGCTTTCATGGCCAAATATCTTCCCAAAGTTCCGATTCAACACAAGGTTCCCACTCCTGGGCTGGATTTGTTGAGGAACAGCCTTGGAGCGGTTGCTGAAGTTGGGAGCAGAGGTTTGGTGTCACCCAGCCCCAGTCCTCCGAGAACACCATTTGCTGTCCTTCAGCAATTAGGATTTTTCCTGGTTCCCTGTCAATGACTCCTAACTCATCACAGAGAGGGGCATCATAAATTAAACTTGCTGGAGAAAAGGCCCAACTTGCTGAATATAGAAAAATTGGCACAAAACCTCCAAATATATATAACTTCAGTTAAAACAAAACCAAAAAGAAAAAGTCCCATTACGCGTTTGAATTCTCAAACCCCATTCCACATGGCAAGCAATGGAAGCTGAAAGCTTGAAAGGAGAAGAGTTTGCCACGTTCTGGGACAGGATAAAGAACAGAGAAACGGGCACTCAAAGGCAGTTGTTCTTGATGGGGCTTGGAAATGGGAAGCATGCACAGAATCACTTATTAATGCGAGCCTCATCCATGTGGATTTGTTACTTCCTCCTTGTTGCTCTACTTACTATATTCTCAAAGTTAATTTGCTCAAAAATCCCACCTTAAAATGGCACAGATTTGGGTATTTAAAACATGTTTATTTTAAAAAACAGCAGTTCTCCTTGTCCTTAACAGGGTGCTGCTGCTCTTTTAAACAGTGTAGGAGCCTGGCACAAGGATTTTTATGAAACAGAAATTATTGTGTATCGATGGAATAGATTTTAAAATAAATGAAAAATAATAATTGATCAGACAAAAGGGGGATGACGGCTGCTCTCGCAGTGCAAATGAGAAACTAATATTATTTCACCAGAGGTTTCCTCCTCCCAAAATACCTTTTGTGTTCAGATACAGTATAGTGAACTGCAGGAAAAGTTAGTGCATATTTATGTGCCTCACTTAATAAATTATGCCATCAATAAAATGGCTCTTGGATCAGAACCAGAAAGTCCTTGGAAAGTGCTTGTTTGTTACATCCAACAGATAATTAGAAGGGAAAAGTAATCCCTCGACTTCTAGAAGCTGCCTGAAGGAAGGAGGTCCCAGCATGGAGAGGGGAACCTCTCTCTTACAGAACCAGACTCCATCTGTGGATGCATTTACCTATTTCTAATTGAATCCCACAAGAGTTCTGTAGGACATCAAGCAGAAGGTCATCTGCCAGTATTTTATTAAATTTCTCAGCATTATCTTGATAATTTGCTTCTGTAGCCCAGGCTTTTGCAGCCAGCATAGGTACATGAGGGGAGACGAAGCTCAGCTCTGAGCACCTGATGGTTTGAAGCATTAAAAACTCCTCGGAGAATGTCCCAAAGACTTAGAGCTGCCTCACTTAAAAAGGAGCTGAGAGGTTATATGGAAGAAAATCTTAAAAGGGAAAATGTATGCTTTTGATAACTGTCAGTCTATCCTACCTTTACGTTATCTACTGAATCATAAATGGGGGTTATTGATGTTTAATAACACTTTTCAGTAACTGGGGGGTACAGGACTGTTACGCTGGCCTGTCCTACAAAGCTCCCTGAAATCGGTCGTGGCCTTTTTGTGGACTCAGAGTAGACTTTGGAGCCTTCAGGTGCCTCACTGGATGGTTCTTGTTTTCTAGTTACCTTTGGAATAGACAAGTTTTTCCTAATTTAGTATAAAAGTCCCATGGTTTTTTGGCTTTTCTTAGGTCCAAGTCTGTAGTGATTGTCTAAAGACATTTTTAATAAACTTGGGTTAGGTTGGGTTTTTTGTTGGCTTTCATGGTAAAAGTTTACCAGGCATCATTTAAAACACCCTGTTGTCTTTACAAAGATGTGTCCAGATTAATTTAAGGTCTGCTTTGGGGTTAGAATAGGAGCAATTAGCTCTCCTGATCCTACAGGTCACGTAATAACATTTTCTGGCCGATACCCAAAAGGTCTCACTCGAGGTCTGAGAGAGTTGGGCTGTGTGTGCCTCCCTCATACCCAGGTACTGAAACACAACAGTTAAAAGGTTTTGACAGTCAGGTAAAGGCTATTTCTCTTTTGTAGCTCTGAATGGAGAAGGGATGAAAGGAAGCAAATCTTATTTGCCCTTATATTGCCGTTTCTATTGCGAGAATGCCCGGGAAAGGAAATGTTTCTGCTGCGGCGGCAGAAAACAAATCTATCTCCACTGCTATTAGGCAATTCTGCCTCTGAGCTCTTGCTGTAAAAATAGTCCCAACTCCAGTGTCTGAGGATAATTTAACAATATTCCAATAATTTTCCTCTAGTATGTCTTTTTTTTTTCCCATTTTTTTTTCCTGAAGTCTTTCCAGAAAGCACGTAAGCAAAGCTGCTGCTTCGGCAAGGCTTGCACTTCTGCCTGAAATATTTATTTAGAGGACATTTTACTTTTTCATGATTAATAGTTCAGTAGTTTGCTAGTTGAGAACTTACAAACTTCTGTATGTACCTGTAGCAGACTTGGAAGAATTTGAGAGAATAGGCTGGAAATGTGAATGTTTCTTATCGCTGGGGCTGAACACGCAGGTTACTCCGTGAGACTTGGACAATCATCTTCCCATTTTGTAGTGGAATTCACTGGATGTATGTAAAATAACTGCAGTAGCCTCTAAGATACTAAGTAAAGAGCTGATCTTGTACCGTCTGAAGTCCTGAGAAGACATTGCTTTTGTATTGTCACCTCAGCTGGGTGTCTCTGCAACTGTTTATTCACAGAATCACAGAATATCAGGGATTTGAAGGGACCTTGAAAGATCATCTAGTCCAATCCCCCTGCCAGAGCAGGAACACCTACATCAGATTTATTCTTAGCTCCTGGCTGTGCCCTGATGCCCTGATACATCATAGAATGGTTAGAGTTAGAAGGGACATTAAAGCCCCCCCATTGCCACCCCCTGCTCTGGGCAGGGACACCTCCCACCAGACCAGGCTGCTCCAAGCCCCCTCCAACCTGGCCTTGACCCCCTCCAGGGATGGGGCAGCCACAGCTTCTCTGGGCAACCTGGGCCAGGCTCTCACCACCCTCACAGCAAAGAAGTTCTTTCTGGTATCTAAATCTCTCCTTTTTCAATTTAAAACCTCTACCCCTCATCCTATGGCCCCGCTCCCTGATGAAGAGCCCTTCCCTATCTCTCCTGTAGGCCCCCTTCCATATGTGATGGACTGGAAGTCTAAAAGGAAGCCAAGAGCCAAGGGTGTATCATCTGTCAACGGGGAATAAATAATTTGGACAAATGCTGTTGGCAAAAGGACACCTAAATTGTAAATATGAATAGAGGGTGTTCAGAATTTCAAATCCTGGGGGTCTTTGTTTAAAACACAGCACAGGGCAAGTACCACGATGTACGGCCCTGACAGCCGGGCTCAGGAAGACACAGAGAAGATGGTCAGTGTGTCCCTGTCTTAAAAATGCCTTGTTCCCTGTCCTCTGGTATTGCAGAATTAACATCAGAAACAAAGTGCAATTCCAAGGTGGAAATGGTTTATTGGTGGCGTGTTTATTAAACAGAATGTAAAAAATAATAATAATTTCTTAATATAAACAGTCTGTGAAGGAGGAATGGCTGGGTCTGACTGGACCGATGGGCTGCTCTAGATATACTGGTAAATAAGCATGAACTGCTATTGAAAAGATATAATTCAGTCACTTGAGTTATCAACAATGAATTTGGCTCTATATTCTCCTATGATGAAAATTTGAAATATTTATCCGAATGGGTGGGGTAAGCCCTTTGGAGTGGAAGGGAAGGATCAAACCTGTGTCTTGGTTACTTTCATTCAAAATCCAGTTAATTCATTGATTCAACATCATGAAGAGCAGTTAAAAGTGAAACCTGCTGCCTTCATCTGCTTACTTGTTCTCCTGCTTATGCAGAAACAAGTTCAAATGGAATTAAATGATAACCAGGGTTGAACTTGACATGCTTTTCCTGATGGTAAACCATTTTTTTTAACGCATCTGCCATGTGACAATCTGAACCATTCAAAATTGTCCAGACAGCTTTTTGCCATCTTCATAAAGAGCTGAGAGAACCCAGCAAAATCCTTACATGGAGGGAGGAAATAAACCCCCTCAGTTAGCTTCTAACAGAACTTGATGGCTGGAAAAAGATTAGAGCCTGCTACATACAGAATCACGGAGTGAATTTTGTTTAAAACGTAGATACTTAGAATTTCTAAATACATTTTCTTTTTAAAACTTTGTGTTTGGTGTTTTTTTTTTTTTTTTTTTTAAAGCTTGCTTATTTGCAAGTTTAGCAGGATGGATTTCGTGTGTCAGATAAGCCATTTTCTGTTAATACAAACATCAGATTACATTGGGGGAATAGAAAATGAACCCACATCTTTTTTTCATTTCTCAGAAACAATATCGAGGAAACCCATGTTTTAAGAATTCTGAATTTTTGCTTATTTTTACAACCTTATTTTACAGCGGGTGTTGTCTTTTAGAATTGGTGGATTGGCTGTTCTTGGTGCTGGATTTCTGGGGTTTTTTTTTGTTTTTTTTTTTGTTTTTTTTTTCCCTGGGGCAGAAAGGGGAAGGGGAGGGATGACTTTTCTTGCCTCTTCCCTGTGTTATGGCGAGGTCCTGGGAACCTGGGATGGCCCCCGTTCACTGGTGCGGGTCCCCCGGCACATACCCTCGTATCGTCCCGTGCTCTTCGTAAATTCATCAAGCTTCACCTTCGGACTGACTGACTCGACTTTTTTTAGGTGTGGGTGTGTTGTGCCCGCACAGGCGGTATCTGGGGTTATCTCCTGACGCTGTTAAGAGGATGCAAAGTTACAGCATCTCTTTTAATGTGTAAAAATGGTCTCGGGTACCTATTTTTCTCATATCTTTCTACACAGCTGAGGGAACGCTCTTGCTTTCAGTCACCTCAGGTGCAGACTGGTGCTAATTTGTGCCGTTTGGATTTATTTTGTTTCTAGATATTCGATAATACTCTGCGTTCACAACAGTTTTGTGTTAAGGTATTATTTTCAAAAGCAGTAACAGTTTTGGGGATTCTTTGATCTCTTTCCCCTTTTATTTTCCCGTGTGCTTTTCCTGACACTAGACTTCAGAAACTTGATGTAAAGTGTTATGGCAAAGATTGTATGCATCTGCGATATGCAGGTTTTAAAACCTCACAGTTGTCATCAGGCCAGCATTTTAGAAAGGCATGTGGAATCCTTTCCTTAGAATAAATTTCCTTTTCATTAAATCTGTGAGGGACCAGAGAGAAAAGTTGTTATATCAAAATTCTTACTCTCATTTCCCCTTTCCCCCACACTGCAGAAAAGGTTTGGTTTACTGATGATTGTGCTCTTTAATTAAAAAAAAAAACAAACCTACATAAGGCACAGGATTTTTGGTTCACAGGCATTATTGCAAGATGATGGGCTGCAGAAAGCATTTTGTTTATATAAATACATTAATATTGTAGGGAATTTCTGTAAATATTACTTTGCACATAGCTCCTGTTTAAAAAAACAAACAAACAAACCCCAAAACAAACAAATGAACCAACCCAAACGGTTTTGGGAAGGTGTGTGCCACTTTTTCACCTGGAGAGGACTTTCTATTTGTTTAAAGTAGTATGGTTAAATTTAGTCATTTCAGGCACACTTCGTAAGCCTGTACCAAAATATCAACAGTAGGAAACTCACCAGGTAGTTTAGATCTGTGATTTGGTTTTAAATGTGCAATAGGTTGCTTCAGGTTGAGTAAATATTGGGCTTTTTTTTTTTTTTTCAGACTACAGTGATCTTATCTTTCCTAGATGTCACGGTGACATTAGGGCATTATTGAATACGATTGTGTAGAAACAAACTATTTCATAGCGTGAGCAGGCGATTGCTGTGACTGTGGGTTTATTAGTGTAAGCTTCTGAGCAAAGACACTTTCTTGATTTGTTACCCACAGCGGTGAGGAGAGAGCTCCTACCACAGCCTTTGTCAAAATCCAGGCCCCTGCATTGGAGAGGAGGAGGAGGGGAAAGGAGTTTACTCCTATAAAAACAAAATAAGCAACAACTACAGCTGGGGAAGTATATTCCTGTATCACCAAATATGTTATTTATTCATGACAAGCGTCAAGATGGCACCAACCAAATACATCTGTGAGCTCAGAAGATGTGTCTGTCTTCGTGGTGAGGGGTCTGGAGCACAAATCTTGTGAGGAGAGGCTGAGGGAGCTGTGGGTGTTCAGCGTGGAGGAGGCTGAGGGGAGACCTTCTCACTCTCTCCAACTCCCTGAAAGGAGTGGGTAGCCAGGAGGGTTCGGTCTCTTCTCCCAAGGAACAGGGGATGGGACAAGAGGAAACGGCCTCAAGTTGCACCAGGAGAGGTTCAGGTTGGAGATTGGGAGAAATTTCTTCACTGAAAGGGTTCTTAAGCCTTGGAATGGGCTGCCCAGGGCAGGGGTTGAGGCCTCATCCCTGGAGGGATTGAAAAGCTGGGTTGACACAGTGCTCAGTGACATGGGTTGGTGATGGGTTTTATCAGAGTTAGGCTGATGGTTGGACTGGATGGTCTGAAAGGTCCCTTCCAACCCAGACAATTCTATGATTCATGGAATCGCGTTGCCAAGAAAATTATCCTTTCCTTCAGCCCTGTGTTGTCTGAAATAGCCGCCTTTCCAGGTGTGATTACCGTCCAGGGGCAGTCAGTAGGATATGAGTAATTGTGGCTAATTCCAGAGGTGATACTAATGGGGAAGAGGGGTGATGTGTGGTGTAGCACAACGGTGTGAGGTTTCTTGCTGAGAGCCCTTTAGCAGCTCCCGTTGTGTGCAATGAGGGCATGGCTGTGCTGGCATCCCTCTCTCAGAGATATGTGGTGTTCTACAGGGAAAATGTGCCTAAATGTAATTTTTGCCTTAAATTGTGATTCACCATCACGTGCAAATGCCACAGACTCCACCCTGCAGTTCCTGTTCCAGTGGCAGGAATATCTGCTGTCTATTTCAAATTCAGCCATCGTCTCGTGGCCTTTCTGTTTATAGGTCAAGTCTTTTGTGGCCAAAGCTTCCACTAGGAAGCTCGGAGTATTTCGTGAGAAATATGAGTGGAATCATTGTTTTCAGTGTTTTCTTTATTGCTTAGTAACTTTAGTTGTTGTTTTGAGTGCCTAGGTTTAAAAATCCTTCAGAATCTGTTCGTGTGCTGATTAATTCTTACACGACACTCAAAAACAGGACAAAGCCTCTCGTGCAGAGTTGCTGGTGCTGAAGTTGGTGAGCAAAGAGGTAAAGGAGTTTGTTCACTTCAGAGATGCAGAGAGTGATGCTTTAACCATCTTCCACACTAATCTCTTGGACCTTAAGAGCTTCCTCTGATCAGCCCTAACCTGTGCTAACCATCCGTCAGGATTAAACCCCAATTATTTTCTAGCAGAAATTAAAACCCAATTGTTTTCAAGTACGTGGTGCTAGTGCTAACATATGTTTTCTTGGCACAATTTATCTTCAAATGAGCAAAGCACCCAGCATGTGTCTTACACTCCTGAAAGGGCAAGTGGTTTCTGGAGGTGGGACAGAGGATGCACAAATCTGCTGGTATCTAATCACACTCCCCGTTGAATAAGCTCTGCCTTTCTGAAAACTGAGGCTTCTGTCGTTTGCAAATGCAATTCTTGTATTCCTTTGCAAAAATTGACTTTATTCTAAAGCTGCAGCGTTTTATTCTGGCCATCAAAACAGGCCTCCTAAATGTAAAGAGATCTTTGTTAGTTAGAGCTGAAGGCAGATAAGAATGTCCAGGCATATATAGATAGATATGTATGTATGCACTGGCATTTTTGACAAAAGGCCCAGTTATGTCTGTCCTGGGAAAGATTGTCTTGGGCAATCCTTAAAAGACAGACTGAAGCGTTATGTTTGGCTCCTGTGAAGTTCTTAGAGACGAGCCGTGTCGTTACAGATTTGATCAGGTACCGATGTAAACAGTCGGTTACATTTACGAGACAAAAAGTCACCATCGTCCTAGATTATATAAAGATTTTAAAAAGTGAATGGTGGAAGACGTGCTGGGATACAGAGACAATAGTACTATGTAGTTCTTCTAGCCAAAGTCATTAATCTTAACATATTTGGATGAAAAAAAAAAATCAATGTTTTCTGCATCTCCACATCAATACTTTGTAATGATTTTTTTTCCTCACTGCTTCAGCAGCTTCATTATTTCAATGGAATTACCTTATATACATCAGTGAAGTAGCATCTCTGGATGTCAGGTTACATCTGGAGCCTTCCTAGCTCGATAAAATTTCCTTCCACGCTGCCGTTCGTTCATCCACGTGTAATGCAAAATAAAGGTCCTTCAGTGCTCAGCTTTTAATAATCCTGCTCATAATTAAATATAAATCCGACTAAAACATATCTTTCTACGTTAAAGTCTTGTCATAAAAACATTTTGAATATAAACCTTCAATACTCAGCAGAGAGATGCTATATATATATATATATATATATACACACACACACACACACACACGTACTTTTCTCTGTTAGTGGCAAGCATTTTGTTCACGATTTGCGCAGCTTCACAGTCATGGGTTTTACACCCCCTCTCCCCCCCAAATCAGACCTCTGATTGCTCGTTACTGTCGGGGATGACAGACGTTAAGGCAGCCTGACAAAAGCGATGCAAGGTTGACATTTTTGTCTTCTGTTCGATATACAGTCGCAGTTTGTCTCTGAAGGTTTCCCCCAGGAAACTGTAAATCAAGGGGTTCAAGCAGCTGTTAGAGAAAGCTGCGAGGTTCACAATGTGTCCCGTCAAAGGGTAGTCGTGCCTGAAGGATGGGCTGCTGGAAGAGACGGGCTCGCTCTTCTTCTGGAGGAGCTGGACGCTAATGAAGACGTTTTCAGGTAACCAGCAGATAAAGAAAACCAAGACAACAACAAAAATCATCCGAAGAGCCTTCTGCCGCCGCAGCCGCAGACTCCTGTGCTTGTGCGCTTTGATAAGAACCCGCACAATTAACGAGTAACAAAGCCCGATGATGACAAAGGGGATAATAAACCCCAGGGTTATTTCTAGCCACTGGATTTCTTTTACATCTGCAAAGCAAAAATAGACCTCTCCGGTGTGCTGTAAGTGCACAGCTGTGAATGGAACTAGTGCTGCAGAAATAGATGCCATCCATATGAGCCCACAGCTTAATCTAGCGTGTTGCATAGTGCGAAATAGGTTGGACCTCATTACTTTTGCCAGCGCTATGTATCTGTCAAAACTCATCCATGTCAGAAAGAAAATGCTGCTATACATGTTGATCTGAAGGAACAAAGACATAAAGGTACAAATGATGGTGATATCGTAATACTTCTCGTCAAGATTAAAAACCTCAATGAGAGAATCGGCAACTAGAATGAGATCGGCCACTGCCAGGTTTATGAAGTAAAGGTCTGGGATAGTCATTTTCTCACGAAAGCTTATGTTGACAACCAGTATCAGAATGTTTCCTACGAAACCAATAGGAAAAAGAAATATTGTGTAAAGACACGATAAGAAAAGACCGATAACGTACTGTTGGTGCTCTGATTTATCGGCTAATCTCGAAGATATGCTTTCGTTACACAAGTGGGATTCGCTTAGGTTAAACGTCGTGCTGTTACACAGAACAGGTGATAGTGAGGCAGAGTAAGTTTCCATGGTTAAAATACCTGTGGGAAAGCTATTAGTACTCACAGTTGGGTGGTAATGCCAAAAAATCTGATTTTTGGTTGTTTTCAGCTAAGTTCACCGTAAGCATTTTGTTCTGAATGAAAAAAGATGTACACTTTTGGATAGGAAATTAAGATTCTTTGGAAGTCAAATTCATTAAAATTGACTGAACTGTAACAGTACAAATAGTAAAGGTTTTGGGGTTGTTGTTTTCTTAAAGGACGCTATCTACATTGCAAATGAGAGAATCTGCAGTTCCTTGAATGCCTTAAGATCATGAAGGAATCTTTTTACCATTCTGGTACTTGGATCTCTGTAGTAAAAGCTTTTCGTCGGCAGTGTTTCTCCGGGCAGGTTGGAAGGTGGCAAAATTTTAGCTCCATTTGTTGTCTTTTAATAATCAATGCACATCCTCGGACCTGCAATTTGCAAACGGAAAACCATTAATTCCCTATTCCAGCATCGTACCATGTACCAGATGCTTCTGCTGCCCGAGCGTCCACAAGCTGAGGCTGCAGGAAACATCAGGTTTGAATATCTAGAGAAAGGTTGGGTTAAAAGAACTTTGATTTGTTGTAGATGTGAGGGCAGGTCTGTTAAAATTTTGTGTGCCCCTCAGATTCGATATGAGAACATGTAGAAATATAGAAAATCACATGAGTGAGTTCAGCCTACAAAAATATATACATATATTTATATATCTCTACACATACATCTGTCTTTAAAGATCTGTATTATTTCCTCATCAGCTTGTACGGTTATTAAGTAGCAGAGTGTTGCTGAGAAGGCAAAGGAGATGGAAAAGCGGCTGGTTCCTTCTGCTTCCAGGGGGAAGGAAAAGGCAAATTTAAGACATGAAGGTAATACAAGCAGCCTCCATTTGTTGACCAACGTTATTACACTCAATTTGCTTTTCTTTGGCATAAATTATGTTGCCCTGACTTCCGGCTAGGCATGGAAAATGTCAGTTATCTGATTTGTTTACTTATAAGCGCTGAACACTGTGGCTTGAAGTATTGCTAGAAGTTTATTTAAAAAGAGAAGCCCGGTCGAACAAAAGACAGCCCAGACAAGTACAACAGCAAGAAAATATTTTGATATCATTGAATATGATATGTACCAGGGTATTTGGTGTTAAATTTTAAATATTTTGAATATAACCTTCATCTTACTACCAATCTCCTTGATTTTAATTGCTTTAAAATAGACAAAAATTGTTTACTAGTAAAATTAATGCATATTTCCACATGTTTTTAATGACTTAAACCCTGCTGATATACAGCCTGGGGGAGAAAAGGGAGCAGACCACTAATGGAGTAGGAATTTTAGGGTATCATCAGTCAGAAATACAGCTCTGAGTTTGCCTGCATATATCCAGGTTATGAGAAATAGTGAGCAGATTACTCAAAACACATCTATTCCCAAGCTTTTATTTCTTCAGGAAATAGGCATTAAATACACGGTCCCTGCTGTCTTGAAACATTTTCAGCACATACACGTTTATGCTAAAAGATCCGTGTGAAACTACACTTCTCTGGAGAAGTTCTGAGGTTTGTTTCAAGGAGCTGTGGAAGTCGGACACGGGCTGCTGCCTTTTCCAGCACATCCTTTTCTTTGTGCGTAAGGCAGTGAACTGCTTTAAACGGGAGAAAAGGTAAGTTACTGATCTAAGCAAAGGATTGCGAAGGGTCAATCTGCGGTTAGATTTTAATTACATCTGAAAGGCCACCAAGCACCAGGTTGATGACGAACATTGCAGGTACCTGAGGGAAACGCTTTATTTTACCTGAATTCCGTGTCTCCGGAGCTGATTTTCCTCCAGGTGACGACGCAAAGGCTGGTTCTCACTGGGGTTTGGGCTGAAGGGATCTCTCAACTTCCACCCCCGGCTCAGTAAAAACTTGCATTTAGGTGTGCAAACTCCACTCAGTGCCACCTGTTGATAATTCCACAGTTAAAAAAAAAAAAATCATATAAAAGTCTATTCTCTTTCAAAACATCTTAAATAAAGGAGAATTTACAACAGCAAAAGGCAGGTCTTTCTGCCTGTCCTTGGCAATAAAACAAGCTTTATAGATTCCCAGGGTTCTTCCAATTTGTGTGCAGTTGAAGTGCTGCTGAACAGCCTTATAAGGCTGGAATTAACCCCGTTTCTGCTGGTTCCTTTTATACTAGAACCAGTCGAGCATCTTTCCCCTCGGATTTGTCAGTTTCATTTTAACCTCATTCGTGCCTCCAGCATTTTCTCAAATCATACAGTCCGTTCAGACCTTCAGCTCAGCTGATCCATAATTAGATGAATTATTTGCAAATCGTAACGAAGCAGATCTTACATAGATCTAAAGCAATAATTCCTGCTGTGCGTGGTATTTTTATGTTTTTCTAAAGCCTCTGGACAATCTAAAGAGAAACAATTTGTGTGAGAGAAATCCAGCAGCTGAGGAGGGGCATTTGCAGAACTGACAATATACACTTTCCAGTTTTCCTACCTTCAACTTGATCCTGTTTTTGTCTGTGTTCACAATCTCAGGCACACGTCGGCATCCTCGCACTTCTTGGAATTGCTCAGCTCAAAAATCACATGGATAAAATAAGGTTTTTCTGTCGCAGAGTCTGTGGAGGCTCAGTCCTGCATAAACCCCCCCAGTGCTGCAGGTGGAGTTTTGCATTTCAGCTGGGGAGGGAGGGCGGGTAAAACCTACTTGGCATTTCCAGACACACCACCTACTGGTGGTCAGAGTTCTTAGAACGCAAAGGAAGTTTAAACCTTTCTTTCTCATGACACAGAAGTGTTTTATTTGCTTTTTAAGGTCATATTGATCAGGTAGCTGAGGGTGAAGTGCCACTACCGGTCCTGCTCTGCCACTGGACCAGGATGGGTTGAATCTCGGCGCTGAAGGATTTCACGAAGCCAATTTTGCAGTTTCAGATGGGTGGAGTAAACAATTAATGTGTCGTTCTACTGGGTGTATTACACCCGTTCCAATGGTAAAATATTTCTTAGATCGTGAAAGATCTCAACTGTAGAAAAGTGAAGTGAAAGTTCTTTACAGCAGGGGCTTTGGCAGCAAAAGGCCTTCTGGGGGGGGTCTCTTCTCCAAAGGAACCAGGCGATGGGACAAGAGGAAACGTCCTCAAGTTGCACCAGGGGAGGTTTGGATTGGAGATTGGGAACATTTCTTACACAGAAAGGGTTATGAAGCCTTGGACTGGGCTGCCCAGGGCAAGGGTTGAGGCCCCATCCCTGGAGGGATTGAAAAGCTGGGTGGATACAGTGCCCATTGATGTGGGTTATTGATGGGTTTTGTCAGAGTTGGGTTGATGGTTGGACTGGATGGTCTGAAAGGTCCCTTCCAACCCAGACAATCCTATGATGCCATGGTTCTAAGGTGCTTTTGCCTCTGGTGCCATTGAAGCAAATCTGGCATTTGCTGTTGTCTTGTAACGCGCTGTGCATAGAGCCACGGCATTTTGGCAGTGTTTAGGATGTTCTCGCCTGATGGCTCTTCATAAATAGCTTTGGGAAAAATGATTATTTATCTAAAAATAAATTTTGTGCAAATTGGAGCTGGTAAAGGTTGGCAGAGCAGAGCTTCTGCTGGGTGTGGAATGGCTTTGGGGGTGTCCCCAGGGCTGCGAGGACAGGGAGGCCTGAAGTGTTTGGCTTTGAGACGTGTACGGATGTGACTGCTTTAGAGCACACATGGAATAATTGTAACGTTAGAAAAAATCTTGTGATACCGCCTTTGAAGGTCTTAATATTTTTTTTTTTTTGCTGTACTAAAGACCAGGATTATGAAGAGTCTTTGTTGCTGTTTGTTGATCATGTGGTTTTGCTCTTCTTAATTCTGTCCTTCAGAGCTTCCCCCTCATCTCCGAAGGGCCAGAAGGAATTTCTGCTTTCCTTTATGCATAATGTCGGCTTCTGGGTGTTAACTGTTTGTAATGACGGGGGTCTGGATTTGGTAATCAGCTGGTCTGTCTGCCCTTGTTTTTCTAGCTGTGAATATCAGCTGATTTGCTGTTAAAAAGTATAGTTCTGTTATGAGCATTAACTTTCCTGTTTGGATTTTTGATAAGAAATACATCACGTTGCCATACTCCAGAATGATTCAGAAATTCCCCTTTGAAAGACCCACAAAGTGGCTGGTTTTCCTGCTAGTAGAACTGGGAAGCAGAAGAGACCAAATCTAGTATTATTATGTTGTAATTAGCGAGTTCTGCATTTCACTAAATATTTTATGAGATGATCATGTGAATTCTCTGAATGCTGTTTCCTAAACCAGACGACGACGTCTTTGGGCCCTTGTTGATGCAGGCAAATGGTTGTAACTGATTAATTTATCTTAATCTTGCTGTTTGTCACTTCCCTATTCCATAAAATGCTCCGAGCTAATTTTAGCAGCTGCTGAGTGCTCCACCCTTTCTCTTTTTCCCTGTCAGCTGCCAGTACTCCACGGGACTCAGTGCCTTAACCATCCGCACTTAGTCACCGAGGTGACGGCGTTGGGTGTGACAGTTCCCCCTCTCCTTCCTTACCCTCACTGTGACTGAGAACATGTGGGAAAGCAACTGGTGTGACAATGTTTGTATAATGTCAGCACTGGGTAATCCAGCCTGAATGTTTCCTAGTGGTTATTTTCAAATCTGTAGTGGTCACCTTCTAAAACAAACACTACATCTCGATATGCCTGGACGATCGGGAAGTGAGGTGGATCGTGAACTGGCTGAAGGATAGAAGCCAGAAAGTGGTGGTCAATGGGATGGAGTCTAGTTGGATGCCTGTACCTAGTGGAGTTCCTCAGGGATCAGTACTGGGACCTGTACTATTTAATATATTCATCAATGACTTAGATGAGGGAGTAGAGTGCACAATCAGCCAGTTTGCTGGTGACACCAAACTGGGAGGAGTGGCTGACACGCCAGAAGGCCGTGCTGCCATCCAGAGAGACCTGGACAGGCTGGAGAGTTGGGCAGAGAGAAATTTAATGAAATTTAACAAGGGCAAGTGTAGAGTCCTACATCTGGGCAAGAACAACTGCAGGTACCGGTACAAGTTGGGAACTGTACTGTTGGAGAGCAGCGTAGGGGAGAGGGACCTGGGGGTCCTGGTGGGCAGCAGGATGCCCATGAGCCAGCTCTGTGCCCTTGTGGCCAGGAAGGCCAATGGCATCCTGGGGTGTAT
>VXBJ01004822.1:277918-326372 GCA_013400055.1 Nycticryphes semicollaris | reverse complement strand
GGGGATTTCTCCCTCACAGGCCAAACTCTTCTTCTATAAAAGCTTTCTGTGTTCTGTCACCGGCTGTTGGAAGGAAAATACTCTTTCATCCGCTCCCTAATATTCCTTGTGAAACTCAGCCCTCAGTGGTCATGTTCTGCATCGGCCTGTGACCACCCTGCACGTAATTTGGGGGGGGGGGTGAGGAGTTAATAAATTGATGTGAGTTTGTCCTTTCTGTTTGTGCTAGGTCTGAAAGTTAAAAGCTGGTCTGAAAGCAAGAA
This sequence comes from Nycticryphes semicollaris, assembly GCA_013400055.1. Lineage (NCBI taxonomy): Eukaryota > Metazoa > Chordata > Aves > Charadriiformes > Rostratulidae > Nycticryphes > Nycticryphes semicollaris. The sequence continues at coordinate 326,109 of VXBJ01004822.1, read as the reverse complement.
AGCCTGAAATGTGGAAAGAAAAAACCTATTTACTTTTCTTGTGGTGTCAAAATTCCTAAACCTGGGCAATATTTGAGATTGTAAAGATTGAAGAAAACCCACCCTTAACCTCTGAGAAATTATCAGTTTCTGAGAAACCAAAAGTTTTTATCTCTACTTTGCCAGGCTGTACATGATCCAGCGGCAGCTGAACGTGATCTGGGCAGCATCGCTGACGTGTTTCCTGGCCTATACAAATCCTTGCAGTGCAATCAGGATTATCCAGCGATGTCCCCTCCTTTAAAAGGCTGCTCCTAAGCGATGGTCAGAGTCTTTGTCCCAACCACTGGCCGGCATTTCATCCTGTGACCGTTGGTGGCTTGATGGGAGTTAAGTGTTTCCCAGAAAACAGCCTTCACGTTTACTCTGCGTAATGCTCAGCTTTAGTACAAACTTCAGCTTTCCGAGGAAGTTTCCCAGATGAAGTTACTTTGGGCAGCTCAAATGTTGTTAAAGAAGGGGAAACCGAAGCTGTTAAATTATAACCTTAGCTTCACAGGTTTTTTTTGATGAATAAAACATTGCATATTCAAAGTAATATAAAGCACTTACCTTTTCAGGAGCACACTCCTCAGACACAACTGGCCGAGACTGTCCCCGTGGGTGCTCAGCTGAAATACTGCTATTGTTTAGAGGATGTAGCCCTTTTTATTTATGTCGAAAGCAGGGTGTGTATATATCACGCTAACTTCTTTAGCTGCTCTGCATGGCGATGAAAAACCCAGCCGCTCGTTCGCTACCAAAACACCAAGGTCTGCGAAGGAAACAGGAACTGGGGGTAAGTCATTCAGCCCATACACGTTGCATGGTTAGCAAACCTATGGTTTCATCATGTGACTTGAAAGTTCAAATTATCCTCTGCAGCGAGACATTTTAGAACAGAAACGTAGTGTTTGTCCCGGCTATTTCTAAGTGTGTGAGGCCATCCAGTGGATTTATTTTTTCCATGTTCATGAAGTACTGCCTCGCGCTTTTTTCTCATGCGCTGTCGTAAGTGCTAGAGGTCTAGAAAAGGAAAAGCCTCTTGAGTAAATACCAAGCAAGGCCCCTTGCTTAACAAGACAAAAACTTGACACAGAAGTAGTGCCTGACACAAATCTCAAGATCTCTTCTTAAAAATAGGTTATATTTCTGCTTTCCTGTGGATCTTGGAACACCCCCAGTATTATACACATGCAGTAAATTATTTTTCCAGATGCCCTGCAACGACCACGAGGTGTTAAAAGACAGGATTTTGAGTCTGTAATATGTTTTGGGTCTGGCTCAGCATCAGTCGTCTTAGTGACTGTGTCTAATGGTGTTCTTAAAACCTCAGATGTACACAAGCGAGAAAGGGTTGGCTCACAATTTTTCTAGTGCCTGCAGCCTTGCTGGCTGGAGCGCATCAGTAGCGTCATGTTTTCTCACACCAGCATGTGAGGAAAAAAGATGACAAGAAAAATGTTCTAATCATAGAATCTTCCATGGTTGGAAGTGACCTTTGAGAGCATCGAGTCCAACCATAAACAAAAAAACCCCTCAAACCACACACACCTCCCCCCAAAACACCCCACCATAACAACAATCACCACTCCCTACAATCTTGGCTGCTAGACCATGCCCTCAAGTGCCACATCCACTCGTTTCTTAAATACCTCCAGGGATGGTGACTCCACAACCTCTCTGGGCAGGCTGTTCCAGTCCCTGACCACCCTCTCAGTAAAGTCATTCTTCCTAAGATCTAATCTGAACATCCACTGCTACAACCATTTCTTCTGGTCTGGTCATTATTCCCTTGGGAGAAGAGGCCAGCACCCACCTCTCTGCAACCTCCTTTCAGGTAGTTGTAGAGGGCAAAGAAGTCTCTTCTCCAAACTAAACATAAAATCGTAGAATTGTCTGAGTTGGAAGGGACCTTTAAGATCATCCAGTCCAACCATCCGCCTAATTCTGATAAAAAAACAACCCATCACTAACCATGCCCAGTTCCCTCAGCCTCCCCTCATGTGACTTGTTCTCTGGACCCTCACCAAGTTGGTAGCTCTCCTCTGGAGACGTTCCAGTACCTCAATGTCCTTGTAGTGAGGGGCCCAGAACTGAACACAGCACTCGAGGTGGCACCATCACCTCCCTACTCCTGCTGGCCACACTATTCCTAATAGCCTGCCGTGACTTTCAGAGGTTGAGGAGATCATTTGTGACCAGTGTTTGGCCGGTGCTCTCTGTTTCCATGGCCTCTTAACTTGTTGCGCTTCAACAAGCTTTGCTGAAAATCACGTGGGAAGAGCCAAAGCCCCTTAAAGAAGTGAAATGAGATAAATGTGTATGAGTCTAGATTTCAAAATTGGAGTTGTGGGTTTTCGCCAGGTTTACCTGGAGAACGTATTTCATTCCTAGGTCTGTATTTCCACCTGATGGTGGGCACTCCTGCTCCAAATGCTGCTTTGAAACCCACCATGGATGTGCATGGAGGGCGTAGAGATGGTGTAGAGACCAGAGAATATCAGCTCTTGGGTGAATGTTCCTGTTCTTTGGGCAGTAGCTGAGCTCCACAGCAGCTCGAAATCTGCTTTCCTACGATCTTACACTTGTTGTTCTGAATATCTCACACTGACTTTGGCTTTGATCATCTCAGCACAGTGGTTTGTTGGACCGGGTGGACCATTTCCCTTCCACTTACAGCAATTCCTCCAAATTGTTACTGAAAAACTTGGATAAAGCTGACTGTGGAGGTGTTCTGTATATAGCATTTGCTTTCGGGGTGTACCCAAATCTGGATTTATTTTGTTGGTGTTAATTTCTCATACTTAAGGGTAAAGAAAAATCCTATTCATTGTAATCAAGTCTGAGTCAGGCAATTATTGGTTTTGGGTTTTACCGTTGATTTTTCCATGCAGGATGCAAATTTGAAGTGTTACCTTGTTGTTCCCTGAACACAGGGCTGTGCAGAACACACTAAACTTGCGTGATCATCCTCAAATGTTTGGGTTTGAAATTGCAGGAGTATTTCAGAAAGTATCTGTCCCTTGACTGGCAGAGACTGACTTGACTTTTTAGGGTTTGGTGCTTCTGTTGGAGCTGCATTGGGTGGGTGTAGGCAAGGATGTCTGCCTGTGCCCTTTGTGAGTATTATTAGTAAAATAAAGGCAAATAAACGGCTGCACCAAAAGCTGAAGGGATATTCAAACTGCTCTTAGAAAAGTTGAAGTAATTTGGAGTTAATTAGCAATCGGTGAGCGGGGAGTAAGTCAAGTGGAGATAAGCCCTGACGCAGCAGTGTTAAGGCTGCATTTCCTGTTATTCAGTAACTGCTTTCCTGACGGTGCAAGGTGGAAAGCAGAGCTCCCAGCAGCTTATCCTCTAACGAGAGAAATTATATAAATAGAACCAGGAAAGCAAAAAAAGATAAAAGCTGTTTCTTGTGCCTCCATCTTTAAAAAAAAAAAAAAAAAGATAAGCTCCTGTCTTCAAAATTATTACATTTACAGACATTATTTCATGCCTTGAAACCTGTTGTAAGGCTCATTATTCGGTTGTATTTAGAGGGCAAGAACATTTATCCTCCTTTGAACTGGGAGCAGGTAGCACGCTGTGATTTCAGGGAGTCACATCAGAAGGTTGTCCCCGTTTTACAGGTGGAGAAACTCGGCTCCCGAGAAGTTGATCCTTCCGAGTGGATGGAATAAACTGAAAGCCAGAGAAGTAGAGGTTGGAAAAATCAAGGTTTCCTGACTCCCTGTTCTTTAGACCGTGCTGATTCCCACCTCCATAGCTGTGATTCTGCCTCGCCCGTGGAGACGGACAAAGCACAGTCTGAGGTGCCTTCCCAGGTCCCCGGGGAGGTTTTGGCAGCGGCTCCGGCGCTGTTATTGTCCCGGTTAATGCGTTACTAGAAGAAAAGCGAGATATTGCTGTGGGGTGACCAGCTGTGTTGTGTCTTAAACAATAAACCAGTTCACTTAACTTGCTTAAATGGTGACAGGGGGGGAGTCGTGTGAGAGCAGGGGTGAACAGACTAGTGGTTACTTGTAAAACCTTCTCATAAAACTGCAAAAAAAGGTGGTGAAGTGACTGTGTTTGGAGTGATGTGTAATTTCATGGTTTTTTTGGTGACTAGTATGCATTCATATACATGCTCTCCATGGAAAAGGTGTATGATACTGATGTTCCAGAGAAGGTAGAGGCAGGAAAGGTAGAAGTTGCGGAAGTTAAATAATTGTGAGATGCTGTGACAATGTTTCAGGATTGGCTGATAACGTGTATAATTCCATCAGCCACCTACAGCGCGCTGCAGTAGGCAAAACTCTTACTTTTTGACAAATTTTATTGTTCCTATAGCAAAATCAATATATCCAGCCCTGAGTGACAGACGTTATTAAGAAGAAAGCAGATGTTGAGCCACTTTTCTTGTGAACAAATCCACTAATTTCTCCAAATTGACCTATGGAACAGGTTGCCCAGAGAAGCTGTGGCTGCCCCATCCCTGGAGGGGTTCAGGGACAGGTTGATGGGACTTTGAGCAACCTGGTCTGGTGGGAGGTGTCTCTGCCCAGGGCACGGGGTGGCACTGGGTGGGCTTTGAGGTCCTTTCCAACCCAAACCATTCTGTGACTCTATGACCTAGGTCACGGATGCATTCAGCAGAGCAGGGATCCCTGACAGTAGGTTTAAGTTGAAATGAGGTCTTTTTTTCTCTTATACATGTACATCAGAGGAGAGAATCTTCTCCGTCTTCTTTAACAAACACCATTCAGCGTTTCTGAACGTGAGATGCTGAAACCATGGAGATTTCAGGCTTTTCATTCTCTGGCTTAACACAAATCCTTCCAGTACAGAGTTATGGAGATGGTGATTCTTGCTCTCCATCCTTACAACTCCTAGTGCCCAGCTGTTTGAATGGTATTCATTGTCCCACGAGCAGGAGGACCCCTGGCTGCCATCTGCGAGTGGCCAACAGTCACCAGGGACCAAGCCCAGTGCCTGACGTGGCTCCCAGTCTAAGGATCGGACTGGCTGCTCTGGGATAATGATTATCCCTCGGGAGCTAATCCTGCACGAGAAGCCTCAAGGCTGGTTTCAAACTGTGCTGTTGTCTCCTGCTCTCAATGACCATATCAATGATCTTTAAGGTCCCCTCCAACTCTAACCGTTCTATGATTCTATGATCTTTTCTTGCCTTTGGGATATAATCTCATTAAGGAAACTGTCCCTGTGTAGTATGATAGGATTGGTTTGGAATATTAAATGGCTGTTATTGCCCATTTCCCAGTGTATTATGGTGAAAAGCAATTGCTGTGTTACTGGAATTTTGAACTGTGATAGAGTCTACAATTTTTTAAAACGTTTTTCATGTATTTCCATCTTCTATTTGATTCTAGTGGTGTTATATAACCCCCCCCAGATTAATTAAATAATTACTGTGGGATATTAGCCATGGAGTCAGTCAAAGATTGCCTTGAATCTCTATTCAAGAGCAGAACTGGAAGCTGTTCTTGGTGGCCTTTTGGCGCCTTAAGGCTACTTGTATTAATGCAGTAACTCAAGATGCCTGGGAAAGAAAACCAACCCAACCCTTAATTTTTGAGAAGAACATCTGCCCTGAGGCTTTTGGTATATTGATGCACAGTTACCAGTTAGTGTAAAATCATTCCTGTGTGTTCTTGCTTTTAGTTTTAGGTATGTTTAGTCTCTCTTTCACTTGACACCAAGCAAATCTTAGGTATTTGGTTAAAAGACCATGGAGCATTAGGCCTTTGACATAAAAAAGAAGGGAGGGGAAAAAGCAGGGAAGTTGTACACAAACCCAAGAATTACTACTTTGAAGAAAGTTAAGGAGATCTTGCTTATAGATGATTTTTAGAATAAACAGCTTGCATATCTTAATTGTATTATAGTCCCTGTATGGTTGGTTTTGGGAGGGTTTTTTTTTTTTTAAATGGAATTCAGAGGCTTGCACTGATTTATAAGGTACGTGGAGCCATGTGAATTGTAAAACTGGATGCTCTTACTGGCTTTCCTTGGAACCGTCTGCTTGGATAGGGTTAAAAAAGCACAAGTCGGAGATGTGTACGCATAAGCACTGGTATTAATAATTACCTGTGCCTCAGAGGCTGGCGGTAAATTAGCGTTTCCTCCTTTTCAGCCCCATTCTGTGCTGTGGGATTGTTGCCTCCGCAGCTCGGGGTTGCTTGCCCGTGGTTCACTATTAGTGGTTTTATACTGGCTTCTTTGGGCATTGTTTGTAATGTAAGTTGTTTTATAAACAGTATTTTATTATTATTACTATCCAGTAATGTTTCTATCAATCACAAAATAAATTCCTCAGTGGGGTTAGATCACCGGTGTAGCTCAGCTGTGAGAGTTCAAGAACTGCCCTTATTTCCAAATAACACTCTACTTTTATGAAAGGGCGGGAAGAAGCTTTTTCTTGGAACAGCAAGTTTTACACAAGAGCTGGTCTCTGCCCAGCGCTGCAGGTGCCAGACTGGTTATCTCATTGCACGTAGGCTGACCTGAAACATTTCAGAAACTTCTGTATGAATTAAGCATGAAATCTCTTTCATTGTAAACCAGTGAAACCGTAACTTAATTAGAAAGGATCTCAGTGCTCTGGCGCTGAATGGGAATGGCAGCTCCTTTGATCTTGGAGCATCTTGTCAACCACGACGGCTGGTACCAGACGGTTCACAAACCAACACGAGAAACATGCCTTGGTTTGTTTGTTTTTTTTTCTTGTGAAGAATCAGACCTAATTACCTGTTGAAATATCCTCCCGTTGGGTTCAAAACCAAAATTAACCCTTTTTTTTTCTTGCAACAGAATTTTCCCCTACCTGCCCTGTTTGTTGCGGAAGTTACGGTTAATTTTTGTTTCTTCTTACAAATACTTGTGGCGATACCCCTATGCAGACAGGACCAGCTCCTACAAATCAGTTTTCAACCAGAAACCAGGGATGATTTCTTTTTTTTTTTTTTCTTTTTTTCTTTTCTAATGATTAACTCGAATCCTTTAATTAGTTTTACTGGTCTTAGTGCTTTTAGGAACTGCAAGAGTGTTTCTGCCAGTGACCACCAGATGGAGTTTCTAAAACAGCTTTGAGAACTTAATACCGGAGTGAATTTCAAAACGATCTTTCGAAGGTTTTAGAGGCGAGTTAACAAACAGTTGTGGAAGTTCTACCAGCTTCAGGATAGCCACAACATTTTCAAATTTAAACTAAAAAAACCCTTTTCATTTCATTTAGTAATTTGTAATGGATTGGGTCATGTACAAGTGAATGAGCAGAAGAACTTCCTATTAATGTCAGTGAGGTTTGTGATAAAACTATTTGAATTTCGGACGCTAATTCTGTGTTTTTGAAAGTGAACTTTAGCCAGAATTGAGGACTTTCTCTATAGTTTTATCCCAGAACTATTCCTCCTGTTGGGCTGGATCCTTCAGGTGCAGTTCCTGCAAGAGGTCTCTCGTTCTAAACCTGTTTCTCTTTCTTTTCTTATTAGTCCCCTCTCCAGGACCCTGAGTTGGGAGTACTTATGCTACTGCTTAATTATCTTTTCATGTAATGCATCATCAAGTACTTTTAAACGCGATGCAATGGTTTCTCTTTCTGCGGTTATAAATGTTGTTTGTTTCAAATAACTTTTGATAGGGAGAATTTGAAAAAAAATGTATATTTCATTCATAAAGACCCTGAGAATCTGGTGTTTCTAAAGATCTCTTACTGTCATGATTTGTAATAATAATTACAATATTTGTAACAATAGAAGAAGGCTGTAGGCTCTGAATAATTTCGACTGCTCTTGTGAATGTAATTAAAAGCGCCAGTTCTTTAGAAGGAAGGAACGTAAGGAAATGACATGGACTTCCAAGGCAGGGAAAGGACTTGGTGGGAAGCAAGTGGAATGACAGAGTAGGTAATAAATCCTTTTTGGTTTTTTTTCCCTCCTGATGGGAAAAGAGTGTATTCAGCGTAGGTGGTGGTGTTTTGCTGCGTGGTGGAGCGCTAAAGGCAATGCAACAGAGGACACATCTCACGCTCAGGTTTGTTGCTGTGGCTGGGTTTGTGCCTTCAGCTTCCTTTCCCTTGGAAGAAAGCATTGCACCGGATGGTTAAGACACACACAAGGTTTTGCTTCCTAAGAAACGGCATGAAATTTAATCTCGGGGCACGCGTTGGGTGTTTTAGAGCTGCAGGAACTTGGGCAGAGCTGGGTCCTGCTCTGAGCCTCCCAACAAACCAGGGAACCAGAAAAGCAGAACTTCTGCTCTGCTTTTCTCTCACCAGCCCAGTGCTGCTGTGGTGAAGCTCATGAGAAGGTCCCCAGCCCGAGCACTGCTGTCCTTTTTAATTGGCAGTGATAAGTGGGGGTTTAGCTACGTCCTTATCCTTAGCAAAAGCCCAATTTAATTGAATCTTAGTTTGAAAAGCAAAGCATTACTTCCTTTTTGACTTTTCTGGTAGGAGTGTCATATCTTCTTGTCAGCCTTGGGCCCTATTTTCCCTGGTGTGCAATAGTTAAATGTGTGTCTTCTGGGGCTGCTCCGAAACGTGGTTGTCTTCAGTGAAACCTCAGTGGATTGGCAGAAGAGGCAGGTTCTGATGCCCCGTTGGCCTGGGTCGTACAGTGTAAAGCTATTGACGTGGTTGAACCCCATCAACTCTTTTTCCTTTGCAAACCCATGGGCTTGTTAAACTGCTGCTTATTAACTAGAATTTAAGATCTGGGGAGACTTAAGAGCAGCCTTCCAGTGCCTGAAGGGGGCTACAGGAAGGCTGTGGAGGGTCTGTTTCCAAAGGCCTGCAGGGACAGGATGAGGGGTAATGGCTTCAAACTGGAGAAGAGCAGATTTAGATTGGATATTAGGAGTAAGTTCTTTAGTCTGAGGGTGGTGGAGCACTGGAACAGGTTGCCCAGGGAGGTGGTTGAGGCCCCTTCCCCGAAGATATTCAAAGGGGAGGCTCAACAAGGCCCTGGGCAACCTGGTCTAGTTGGGGGTGTCCCTGCTGACTGCGGGGAGGTCAGACTAGATGACCCTAAAGGTCCCTTCCAGCCTGGACCATTCTATGATCCTGTATTGAATAAAAGGAGTTTTAGTAACCCAGCCTTTTTATGTGTGACGGTGATGGCATAAAACTCTGAGGAGTGAAGTGTCAGGCAATCACTGCTCTGTCCAGAGGTGCTGGCTCTCCAGTCCGAGTAACAGAAAATAATCTTTAAAGGGTTTTATAGAAGGAAGGGCATCTTGTCAGATACTGGGCTTTAACTACATGATAGAATATTGCAACTTCCACTTTCACAGTTGCCATTTTCATTTATTTCTCAGTGAGACTTAACCACTCAGAAGTGCCTTGGACTAAGTTGTGGTTTGGTTTTTCCTTTATGGAATTCACCCATAATAGTTTCAAATAGTTTGTTTTGCTTCCTATCTTCTTTGGCTTTACGGAAAATACAAAGGCAGCAAGTCACTACTTTTGAAATCATAGCCAGGAAAATATTTTCATATCTGTGAATAAAAATAATGAAAATAACTATGAATCACTGATCTTTTGGTCATAGGCAGTGGTTACTGCAAGAAATGTATCACGAGACACGTTATATTCTTAAAGCTAAATTTTCCTCAGGATGCCAACGGTAGGGGTCATTTATATGGTGTTGTTCTGGGAACCAGGAGAGTTTTCTGCAGGAGCTGGTTTCCGAGATCTCACTTGTGGTGGCACAAAGGAGAGGAAGTGACAAGGACAGGGTGACCGTACGCCTTCGCCACCACCTCCCGTTCCTGCGGTGCAGCCTCGCTCACTCCTATGAGCTGTGGGATTCTTTATGCTGAAAAGAGCTGGAAGGCTGTGTGTGGGGGGGTGATTTTTGCTCTCCTTCCCAGTTGGCTTCACACTATAATGTGATTTTAACGATGTTAAAATTATGATCTGGAAAACCTGATAATTTAACATGCCTGATTTGACACCCAAGTCATATAGTTAGTTATGTTTTGATTCAGTGAAGCAACATGGGTTTAACCTTGTCTACAGTAGGTTTTTATCAAGAAGGCCAAAAAAAAACCCCAAAACATGCATTTTCCTGACCAGACAGGCTTTAATGCTTCTTATTGAGAATTTATGAGTCAGTAGTTCCTTAGTTAAGCTTTGCAGAAAGTCCATTTCTAGAGTATTTTGACTTAATGTTGAAGGCCACATCACTTCAGGAGAACCAGAAAGTTTCTGGGCCTTGATCACTTTCCTTCATTAACTGAAATTATGTCTTCAGAGACCAACTCAGTTTGATTCTCTAAATGAAGACTTTCGAAACTGGGATCTCTACCGCGTCAGTCGACACGGACCCGTCTCCAGCTCCCTGCGATAATAATTTAAGCAGAAGCAGAGCACAACATTTTTATTAGTTTGTTGATTTGCCTTAATTGGCGGTTCAGCAAGAGGGCTGCAAGCCATAGAGCAACTCAAATATTAAATTAAATTTTTAGTGAGAAAATAACCCTGTTAATAATGGCACTTAACGAGTGCTTACTTTCTAGTATACGGTATATACATACAGAAACACACAGCACACCTTACTGTTCCAAGGTTTACATTTCAATGATATGCTTTGAGAAATAATTTAATAAATTCTTTGCAAATTTTTTTTTTACATCAGTAGGCTGATTTTTATCTTGCATATATACAGTATTTTATTCATATTTATTTAAATGTGAAATAGATAACCCCCTATTTACACTTACCCCTTCAGGTATGTGAAGTGGAAAGGCCTCTTTCTTGAGAACTTTGTATTTTAGAGACTTCTCCATACTAATGACGCCACATATTTCCTTATGTGTTTCACTGCACTTGCTCCTCTGCTTGCTTTTTTTTTTGTTTTTTGAATATAAATATCACAAAGTTCTCACTTCTTGGGATACTTTCTTTTTAAAAGGTACCACATGATGGTGTTGCAATGAAATTCAGAAATTTCTTAGGAGAACAGGAGTCGGGTGGCTCCGTGGCACAGTTTCTTTGAGGCAACTAATATATCAAATGAAATCCTAAAAAAAAGTTGAGCGGATGTCAGCCCCGTGTGTTAAATTCGCTGGATTTGAAGTTCTTTGTGATGGCCATCATGTTCAGTGTATTATGAAGGATACACACAAGCATAGCTAACTCTGCTGTGATAAAAATATCAGAGGGTAAGCTCTAAATCCCCCCCCGCCCCCCCCCCAAACTTGTTTATTCTTCATCTTTTAAATAGCAGCTTCTATTTTACTACAGAAATCCATTTGTAATGTCAAATGGTTGAATAAGGTTGGGGTCATCCTAAAGGACTCAGTGTCACGAAGTAAAGGTGGGAGGGGAATGGTGCAAGGCCCTTGGATGACAGAAACAGAGGAGCAAAAGGAAAATTAAGCAGCACAGAGAAGGCAAAAAGACAAGAGAAAAAGACAAATGATAAAAGAGCCGTGGTCTGAACCCGGGAATTTTTTGTGGAGAGAAAGGAACAGAAATAAATGCGGCCATCCTGCTGGAGACAGAAAGTCAGGTCCCTCGGAGAAGGGGAAGGGGAAGGAAAGAAGCACCGGCGAAGTGAAAATGGCAGGTACTGCTGCTCTTCAGCCTCCACCGTCCTGGCAGGAGCCCAGGTCTGGGAGCCTCCATTCACACCAGATAAGCCAGTTCCTCCCTGCTGGAATTTTTCCTGCATAATGGGGCGGAATTTCTTTAACAGATTTTACACAAGAGATTTAATGTGGTGCAGTAGGAAACCTCGTTTTCCCGGGATGGGGAGAGGAGCCTGGTTGTTTGACAGCTGTAAGGAAAGATTTCTGCCTCAAGCGCTTGTGTGTGGAAGGGAGCTTGAATGCTCCAGGTGTCTAGAAATTCATAGAAAACCTCTCAAGATAAGGGGGTCAGGAAAAACTGTGATAAAGGTTTAATTCCTCAAGACGATTTTCATCGATGGGCTAAACCGATGAAGTAAATTGAGGCAGTTTTTAGGTGGAGAAAAGGTGGTAGAAATAGAAGATTTACTGCATAGGGTTAAAAAGTGATTCAGTGAAATACAAAAAGCTGTTAAAAAAGTAAAGGTTAATGGACAGTCTTCCACCAGGAGGTTGGTAACTTAGAGGTGCTTGTATATGGAGATAAGGAAAGATGGCTGAGACCAAACCGACTTGAATAATGGCGAAGAAAAAGGCAAAGATGTAAAAAGCCTTGTCCTCACCTGCTTCTTCCCACTTAGAACTTCAGCTGTCTCTATGCTGACAAGTTAAGACCAATTACGAGATGAGATCGTGCTGTATGTGATGGAAAGGGTTCTATTCTGGTTTTCTCCATGTTTTTTCTATACCAGGGTCTTGAAAAGCCAAAGTCTTTTTAAAATAGTCCTGTGGAACCTGAGCTGTGCTGTGACAGATAAAGCAAGGAACTGATTCTGCTGTGGTGCGAGGTTGGGGGCGTGACAAAGGTGTCCTGCTGCCCCCAGACCCGTGGGAGAATCTCAGTTGAACTTCCCTGCTCAGGAACAGGTACTTTTTGGGTCATTTTTTTCCTACTTTGTCTTATGGGTAAGGTAATTTGCTTCCCGCAGCATGAAAGCTTACGAGTCTCGTATACTCAATAAAATGTGGCAAAATGGGTTGGATCCAGAAACTATGCTTTTCTTGTGTATTCAAGATCCCACGGGGAGGCAAAAAAGCTGCTGCTGACTGGGATGCCTATATATAACTCCCAGGTTAAAATCCTGTATGTGTTGGCGGGATTTGGTGTGGTTTCCAAACCTCCAGCGATGCCCTAGATTAAAGAGACTTTAATTCATTTGTTGCAAACATATCTCTTGAAAGTACAAAATGTTAATCATAAACATATTTATTTTTAAGATAATTACTCTCGTTACATGAACATATGTGGACCATAACACTTTGCCAGACATTCTTTCCTTGTTAAATTTTGATTTAACTTTGTAAACTGCTGTGTCCTTCATTTCAATACACGGAACAAGCATCTCTCAGTTCCCCTTAGAATTAGTTAATAAATATTTCTGAATTCTTGAAATGTTTTAGGATGCAAACAAACCACTGGAAAAATAGAACACTTTTTTTTTTTTTTTTGTTAATTGTTATATCTAAAAAAAAAATAATCACTTTACCATAAAAGTTAAAACTTAGGTTAGTTTGTGCAAGAAAATAATTTCGCAAAGCGGTAAATTAGGCTTCTTTTAGAGGGGGATTCAGTGATGGAGAAAGAAATTAAATAATTTAATTTATAATTAACATTTACTACTTGGACATGTGTAATTGGATAATATGATCTCTAGTAAAAGATCATCTATATCATTTTCATTGAGAAATACTCTTTACTTCATCAAGGATAGCACTGCTACTTCTCTGTGCAGAAAATAAGGCGATACCTTTTTCTATACCCGATACAAGGTGCTGTGTCTTCAATTGAGACTCCAATAAACCGCTTTAGTGATTTCTTCAAGCAGGAATATTGGAAGGATGAAGACAGATTTTATGCTTTAAAACCCAGTTCAGNTTCTATTTTACTACAGAAATCCATTTGTAATGTCAAATGGTTGAATAAGGTTGGGGTCATCCTAAAGGACTCAGTGTCACGAAGTAAAGGTGGGAGGGGAATGGTGCAAGGCCCTTGGATGACAGAAACAGAGGAGCAAAAGGAAAATTAAGCAGCACAGAGAAGGCAAAAAGACAAGAGAAAAAGACAAATGATAAAAGAGCCGTGGTCTGAACCCGGGAATTTTTTGTGGAGAGAAAGGAACAGAAATAAATGCGGCCATCCTGCTGGAGACAGAAAGTCAGGTCCCTCGGAGAAGGGGAAGGGGAAGGAAAGAAGCACCGGCGAAGTGAAAATGGCAGGTACTGCTGCTCTTCAGCCTCCACCGTCCTGGCAGGAGCCCAGGTCTGGGAGCCTCCATTCACACCAGATAAGCCAGTTCCTCCCTGCTGGAATTTTTCCTGCATAATGGGGCGGAATTTCTTTAACAGATTTTACACGAGAGATTTAATGTGGTGCAGTAGGAAACCTCGTTTTCCCGGGATGGGGAGAGGAGCCTGGTTGTTTGACAGCTGTAAGGAAAGATTTCTGCCTCAAGCGCTTGTGTGTGGAAGGGAGCTTGAATGCTCCAGGTGTCTAGAAATTCATAGAAAACCTCTCAAGATAAGGGGGTCGGGAAAAACTGTGATAAAGGTTTAATTCCTCAAGACGATTTTCATCGATGGGCTAAACCGATGAAGTAAATTGAGGCAGTTTTTAGGTGGAGAAAAGGTGGTAGAAATAGAAGATTTACTGCATAGGGTTAAAAAGTGATTCAGTGAAATACAAAAAGCTGTTAAAAAAGTAAAGGTTAATGGACAGTCTTCCACCAGGAGGTTGGTAACTTAGAGGTGCTTGTATATGGAGATAAGGAAAGATGGCTGAGACCACACCGACTTGAATAATGGCGAAGAAAAGGGCAAAGATGTAAAAAGCCTTGTCCTCACCTGCTTCTTCCCACTTAGAACTTCAGCTGTCTCTATGCTGACAAGTTAAGACCAATTACGAGATGAGATCGTGCTGTATGTGATGGAAAGGGTTCTATTCTGGTTTTCTCCATGTTTTTTCTATACCAGGGTCTTGAAAAGCCAAAGTCTTTTTAAAATAGTCCTGTGGATCCTGAGCTGTGCTGTGACAGATAGCAGAGAATCAGTTCCTTGCTTTGTGGTGTGGGGTTGGGGGCGTGACAAAGGTGTCCTGCTGCCCCCAGACCCGTGGGAGAATCTCAGTTGAACTTCCCTGCTCAGGAACAGGTACTTTTTGGGTCATTTTTTTCCTACTTTGTCTTATGGGTAAGGTAATTTGCTTCCCGCAGCATGAAAGCTTACGAGTCTCGTATACTCAATAAAATGTGGCAAAATGGGTTGGATCCAGAAACTATGCTTTTCTTGTGTATTCAAGATCCCACGGGGAGGCAAAAAAGCTGCTGCTGACTGGGATGCCTATATATAACTCCCAGGTTAAAATCCTGTATGTGTTGGCGGGATTTGGTGTGGTTTCCAAACCTCCAGCGATGCCCTAGATTAAAGAGACTTTAATTCATTTGTTGCAAACATATCTCTTGAAAGTACAAAATGTTAATCATAAACATATTTATTTTTAAGATAATTACTCTCGTTACATGAACATATGTGGACCATAACACTTTGCCAGACATTCTTTCCTTGTTAAATTTTGATTTAACTTTGTAAACTGCTGTGTCCTTCATTTCAATACACGGAACAAGCATCTCTCAGTTCCCCTTAGAATTAGTTAATAAATATTTCTGAATTCTTGAAATGTTTTAGGATGCAAACAAACCACTGGAAAAATAGAACACTTCTTTTTTTTTTTTTGTTAATTGTTATATCTAAAAAAAAAATAATCACTTTACCATAAAAGTTAAAACTTAGGTTAGTTTGTGCAAGAAAATAATTTCGCAAAGCGGTAAATTAGGCTTCTTTTAGAGGGGGATTCAGTGATGGAGAAAGAAATTAAATAATTTAATTTATAATTAACATTTACTACTTGGACATGTGTAATTGGATAATATGATCTCTAGTAAAAGATCATCTATATCATTTTCATTGAGAAATACTCTTTACTTCATCAAGGATAGCACTGCTACTTCTCTGTGCAGAAAATAAGGCGATACCTTTTTCTATACCCGATACAAGGTGCTGTGTCTTCAATCGAGACTCCAATAAACCGCTTTAGTGATTTCTTCAAGCAGGAATATTGGAAGGATGAAGACAGATTTTATGCTTTAAAACCCAGTTCAGTGCAGTGGAAGTACTGAATGTCACAGGTATGACGGCGCGGAGCCGGCGTCTCACAAGATTTCAGTAATTAACCAGTTGAAAATTAAGACTGTTTCATGTCATGGAAAGCTCCTTCCAGCCCCTGGGTTGGGACTCGCAGTAACACCTCCGGGTGCCAGCGCCGCACAGTCCCCATCCCAGCACGGTCCCCATCCCCGTTCTGCAGGGACAGGGCACCCCGGGGGGGTTCGGCACCTACGTCATCACTTGCTGTACGACCGTGCGTTCATGAGAACACCCTTGATTCCCACAGTGTATCTTTTTAAGCAAACGTCGCAATTTGTTGGGAAAGTTTTTGTTAATGTATCTGTAGAGCAGAGGCATTACAAAGCTGCTTGAGAAAGCCAAGAATTTGGACAAAATCTTGGTAAAGTGTAATATTCGCCTGTAGTTCTCATCTGCAATTCTTCCTTGTGCATTAGTAAATGTGCTTACCAAGAGAAGAACGTAGTAGGGTGTCCACAAGGTGAACTGTGTACAGACGGTGGCGATCAGAAGCCTGTGCACCGATGGATCTAGTCGTCCAGTGTCTTGATCCAGTGGCGTCGCCTCTTTGCGGATTCGCAAAATTAATATAAGTGCATAAAGGACAGCGACGGCCGGGACCACGTACCCGATAAAGACCATAATGGCATCCGCTGCTTCCTTGTTCTGCATCTTGGAGCACTCGATGATTTTGGTGGATACGTGGTTGCAGACGTAGAAGAGGAGAGATGAGAAACTGGTGAGCATGGCACCCCCCCAGATGAACCCACAGACGTGCTTGGTGTTGTACACGCTCGACATGTAAGTTCTCGGCAGAGCGCGTTCTATGTAGTAGTCCAGACTGAGCAAGGTGGTAGAGTACATGGTAACCAGAGAGGAGACGTTGAATAAAATCAGCAAAGTAATATAAACTTCATTGTTAGAGTTCCAGATGGCCCACTTTGTGTTGGCGAGGCCTAGGAGGTACATTGGGGCCAGAGTGTTGATGATGAGGCCTGCGATGGCCATGTTGACGAAGTAAACATCTGGCATGGTCATGGTGGCTTTGTTGTAGAGGTTCACCAGGACCAACAAGCCATTGTAGCACAGCCCGACCGGGAAACAAATAATGAGGTAGAGGAGGGAAAAGATGGAGAGCACGAAGTGGAAGTCATGGCAGAGACGCTGCTCCTCGCTGTTCTCCGTGCTGTTGTTCAAGGTTTCACAGCTCCACATAGTGATTTCAGCTGTTGGTTCTTCCAGCTGTTCTGGAGAGAGAGAAATAGTGAAAATGTTGTTGAAATATCATACTGTAAGTGAAATGCAACGTAGTACAAAGAAAACATTTTCAAGATAGAAATTACACGCTTCTCATCATCGATCAGTTTAAGGTCAGCGACTGAAATGCATTTTGATCTTCTTGGTCTAGAAGAAAGTCATCTGTGATTCAAAACTTGATGTGACTAGTAAATGAGTTGATACAGGCCACTCAACAGATGTAAACCATAAAAGTACCGATGTAATAGGCATGAGGATTAGTAGAATGTTTTGCAAAGTTACTCAGCAGTGCCTCTTATGGAGCTAATAACGGATAAAGGGGAGTTGCTGAGGAATTGAAGGATACAAGCTAAAGCACGAATCTCAGCATTAAGATGGAGAATAGAGTTCTGTATGATCTGAAATAAGCTCAAGCAGATAGTTTCTTAGGGGGCACGTCCAAGGCAGCAGGGTGGGTGTCCGTGGATCACTGATAACATTGACAAAGACCAGAGGAAACTGGGAAATGAGATGAAGGAGTTGTTGATTGTTTTTTTGGTTGTTTTTTTTTTCATTTCTAATAGATCAGTTTGTATTCAGACTCCAACCTATAACCGTTTAGTTCTGAAAAAAACAATGAACCTCTGTAGTCTGGGCAACCTAATATCAGGGCAGCCTGACTTTCCAAAAAGCCAAGAATTAGCTATCATTTCCTCTCAAAATACCTCGAATTCTTTGAAGAGTATTCTAGTACCAGTAGTCCTTGTCCAGCTTTATCTTTGCTTTATCATCAGTAAAGAGATAACGTTTCAACTGAAAGGGGTGAACTTCAAAGCAGCCATGAAAAAGCTCCTTTCCAAAATGCAGAACTAAGTCTGAGGGTACGACTGGAGACATCCCCAGCCTCAGGGGGACGGTGGGTTTTATTCCTGCCAACCCCTTTTTCTGGGACGGCGTGGACTTTCTGGGGGGTGAATGTCCCCGTGTCACGCGTGTCCCCGACACCCTTCGTCTGCTCCCCTCCCGTCACCCAAGCATTCGTGCACATACCTGCATTCCTTCCAGAGAGAGAGCAGAGATTTAATCCGATCCACAACAAACATTGTGCAACTGAAATGAATGTTACTCGACAACATGCTGTACTCCGGGAACCACGTGGGGCAATTACACACACACACACACACACACACACAGGGGGGGTGGTGGTGCTGGGGGGTGGTTTGGGGAGAGCACAGGGACTGGGGTGGGGGGTTGGTGGTTGCATCTCCCCGATGTTAACCCTTTCACCCCTCAGCCACGGGGCAAAATTTGGTCTAGAATCGTGTTTTTGGTGTTTTTTTCCCCATTGTATTTCCCATCACATTTCTTCTGCGTGCCAGAAACAGGCTAAAAATACAGGCTTTTTATCTGGGCAAACAAATTTTCATTCCACGGTCACGTGCTGGATTTCCTCAGATAAGTGACTGCTGTGGCAGCGGCACGAGACACGGTTCTGTTGTTTTCAAAGGGGGGAAAAAAACCCCAACTCATACTTTTTTTGTTTCACATCAGTTCTTTACCTGTAATATTGCGTGTGTGTTAGAAAATACGATAGCTCTGCGTCGTCTGTCAATCCTCACGCTATTTTTGAGCACTGAAAACACCCCGGTTTGTGTTTTCAGGAAGCATCTGTCGTTTCAAGTTTTCAAGAAAGTTTGAGTTTGTTGTTTTGGTGGGGTTTGGGTTGTTTTTTTTTTTTTCCTTTTTCCTTTCTTAAAAAAGAGCTGTTTTGCACAGTCAAAGGCAAATAAATTCCGTCTCATTGAACTGCTGTGACTCGACCGAAGCAGAGCAGCAGACTGGAACTAGGTATTGCAAATATATGCATTAGAGGAGTTGCAAGGGTGAGTAAGCCCAGGCAGGGANTTCTAATAGATCAGTTTGTATTCAGACTCCAACCTATAACCGTTTAGTTCTGAAAAAAACAATGAACCTCTGTAGTCTGGGCAACCTAATATCAGGGCAGCCTGACTTTCCAAAAAGCCAAGAATTAGCTATCATTTCCTCTCAAAATACCTCGAATTCTTTGAAGAGTATTCTAGTACCAGTAGTCCTTGTCCAGCTTTATCTTTGCTTTATCATCAGTAAAGAGATAACGTTTCAACTGAAAGGGGTGAACTTCAAAGCAGCCATGAAAAAGCTCCTTTCCAAAATGCAGAACTAAGTCTGAGGGTACGACTGGAGACATCCCCAGCCTCAGGGGGACGGTGGGTTTTATTCCTGCCAACCCCTTTTTCTGGGACGGCGTGGACTTTCTGGGGGGTGAATGTCCCCGTGTCACGCGTGTCCCCGACACCCTTCGTCTGCTCCCCTCCCGTCACCCAAGCATTCGTGCACATACCTGCATTCCTTCCAGAGAGAGAGCAGAGATTTAATCCGATCCACAACAAACATTGTGCAACTGAAATGAATGTTACTCGACAACATGCTGTACTCCGGGAACCACGTGGGGGAATTACACACACACACACACACACACACACAGGGGGGGTGGTGGTGCTGGGGGGTGGTTTGGGGAGAGCACAGGGACTGGGGTGGGGGGTTGGTGGTTGCATCTCCCCGATGTTAACCCTTTCACCCCTCAGCCACGGGGCAAAATTTGGTCTAGAATCGTGTTTTTGGTGTTTTTTTCCCCATTGTATTTCCCATCACATTTCTTCTGCGTGCCAGAAACAGGCTAAAAATACAGGCTTTTTATCTGGGCAAACAAATTTTCATTCCACGGTCACGTGCTGGATTTCCTCAGATAAGTGACTGCTGTGGCAGCGGCACGAGACACGGTTCTGTTGTTTTCAAAGGGGGGAAAAAAACCCCAACTCATACTTTTTTTGTTTCACATCAGTTCTTTACCTGTAATATTGCGTGTGTGTTAGAAAATACGATAGCTCTGCGTCGTCTGTCAATCCTCACGCTATTTTTGAGCACTGAAAACACCCCGGTTTGTGTTTTCAGGAAGCATCTGTCGTTTCAAGTTTTCAAGAAAGTTTGAGTTTGTTGTTTTGGTGGGGTTTGGGTTGTTTTTTTTTTTTTCCTTTTTCCTTTCTTAAAAAAGAGCTGTTTTGCACAGTCAAAGGCAAATAAATTCCGTCTCATTGAACTGCTGTGACTCGACCGAAGCAGAGCAGCAGACTGGAACTAGGTATTGCAAATATATGCATTAGAGGAGTTGCAAGGGTGAGTAAGCCCAGGCAGGGAGACAATCACCTCTTTCCATTCTGTAGGGTTTTATCCCGAAGCACGTACCTTTGATTACTCCAGACTGAATTACATCAGCCACAGAATACCTGCCTGGACGTTCGCTCAGCTCCACTCTTTGCTACCTTGCTGTGCCTTTTAGAGAGCAGGGGGATGTCTGTTTTCACAAGTATTTTTAATAATTATCCCTTTTTGCTCTTTGCGTCGTCTTAATGCAGCTAAATAAGGCAATTCTATTTTGATGATAGAAACGGGAGGCAGTTTGTTGTGCTACCTAGTACTCTTAGGAAATGACAGAGCTTACCTCTGACAGCAGCAAGAATAAAAATATTTCCCAAAGAAGTCTCGTTGATGATTTCTAAGTTACCAGATGAGGTACTTCTGCCTCTAATGTAGAAATCTCCCATTTTTAATCGCCACTCACCTGCGGCAGCGCTGCCCCTGTGTGTGCCGTAGGGGCCCGGCTCAGCATTTCCCCCCCCGGCCCCCTCTTTTGTCATTTTTTAGGGCAGTTTTGTTTCACCCAGACCGTGCCTGGGTACGTACCTAGGATCTTTCGGATGCCGCAGCTTGAGTCCGTGGATTTAAACCAACCCCTTCCCTGCTCGGAAGCAGTTTCTCAGCTCTGGAAACACCGTGGTCTGTGGTTCCCGAGCCCTGACAGCCCTCCCCAGCTCTTGGCTGCTCTCCCGCTTTTATCAGGTTAAAAATCACAGTCAGAAGTTAAACCGCCGAGGGTTTATCGCCGCTGGCTCCCCAGCCTGACTTTCCCCGCTCCCAGCCCCGCTTCCCACCCGCCTTCATACCTGCGATTCAGGTTTTTTACATTCCCGGGCGCTGCCGGAGCCCCTCGCCTCGGCCGAGCCCCGATTCCCGGCCACGAAGCCCACTCCGAATCCCTGGTTTGTTCCCGCTGGAGAACATGGTGCTGAGCTCCGGGGCAGCCTCTCCGCCGCCCTGCCCTGCTCTCAGCGGCACTTGTTTTTCCTCTCCAAGAGAGTCCCAACTTTCTGGCCGGGCGCAGGCTCCTCCCTTCCCCAGTTACAGCCGCTTTGGCTGGAGCTGGGTTTCAGATTTACTACTTAAAATACCCGGGCTGCGGAGCACGAGGGTTTGTTATGGGATTGTCATCTGCGCCCGGGGTCCTCCGGGGACGCGGGAGAAGCCCATCCATTCCCCATAAGAGCAATCGCCGGCTCTGGGTGGAGAGTGTGGGGTTTATTTCTCACCCTGGGAGGAGAATATGTAGTGCTGAGGCTTCATTTTTACCCATCCCTATGTCCTACACAAGCAGGATTTAAAATACTGGGAAGAGCGCACAGGTGCTCGTAGTGCTTACGAGGAGGGGGGGGTAAGGAGCTTGGAAGAAAAGTTTTTGAGAGTTCACTTTGAATTTGGAAACGATTCAAAGTTGTGAGAAAGCATGACGGGGTGAGCCTCCTTTTGCCATGGTTTTAGGGATTTCCAGCCTGTGGCCTTTTTTGAAAGGGTGGTCGCTCTCGGATCGTTGAGTCTCGTGCCACTCGCCGATGGGTAGATGTGAGCGTGAATGTTCCCTGCGCCTTTCCAGTGGATCTGGGCTTGAACTGCGGGTCGATAATTTATCCCTAAATCTGAATATCTGAATTTTTGCGCTGTGGTTTTTCTGCTGTTTCTATAGAAACTCCTCAGACTTAAATGAGCTCAAAGATTTTGCCTTCAAAGTCTGCTTTTAACCGATACCGTCCACCAAACCTGAGAGCTGCCTTACTTCTTCAAACAAATTGTCTTCTGTTTAGAGATTCTGAAGCGTTATTCCATAGCAAATAGCAGGTGTTTATGGAATAAATCCCAGAGAAATGCTGGAATTGGCCCCTCAGTTTGGGTTGAGTTACTCTGAATGCAGCTGCTGTTTTTCTTTTTTTGCCTTTTTCTTTTTTTGTCATCGAAGTCTGTGCTTCTTGGTTTGTATTTAACAACTCGTTATGAATATTGTAAAACCACTGCAGCTCCCAAATGGCAGAAAATTCCTATTTGGTACATAGTCCCGGGATGGAATTCCGTGTGTGCCGTGGGGACCTGTGTGTTACGAGCTGTGGCTTCGAGTCTTTGCTGCCTTAAATCTTTAGAAGGTCGGTTACCGGTTCCAAGCACCACCATTCTATGCTTTGATTATTTAATTCGACTTAAATAAAACCCCCCAACCCCTCCCAAACCTTTATCCAGCTGTAGCAGCATCCCCTGCTCTGCACAGGGTTTGGGGTTTTATTGTTGTTGTTTGGCCAAGAAACAATTTATCGACTTGCTCTTTTATCATCTATACATGAAGTAGCTCTTACCTAATTATCTAAGATCTCAATAGATGTTCTGATGAGCTGCAATTTCATTATGAGCCCTACATAGGCAATGAAGCTGTTGCTGAGGAGGTGAGTCTCCCACTCCGAGTGCTCAGCCACAAGTGTCGCATCGACCAGGACATGGTAGATTGTCAGCTACTCGTCGGGGCTTGAAAAGGGCTTTTTTGGGGAAGTGACCGGTTAAATACTACTTCTGAAAGCTTTAAATAAAGGATGATTGGTATTTCTGGGAAATAGATGAGCTGCAGGGAGTTGTACCTGGCGGGGAACGTGCTCTGAGGTCTTGAGCGTGAGAGGATGAAGGTCCCACTGCTGTTACCTCACAGTCTGGGGAAAAGGACTGTATTTTTTTAGGATTCCTACCTTACATACATACCACAGGGATTAACAGAAGGACTTGTTGTCTGGATGCACAGAAAAGCAAAACTAGTAGGTGTCAGAATCTGCCTTCCTTACGCAGTTGCTGCCTTGCTGCTGTTTATAATATAATGATACAGCTCAGATAAAATGCTTTTAACATGAGTGGAGGAGAAAATCCTGCTTGATGCCGGCTGCTGGGCTGAAAAACAGGCCCCTTCCAACCCTGTCATTTATGTCTTTGTGGTGTAACCATTGACCAGTCTGACGGGTGGTAGGGTTATAATTTATATCGGCTCCATTTTATACCGTGGTCAGTTCAGCCCAATGTGATGTGAAAGGAGCCATGAGCGAACAACAGGAATAATCGCTGTATAAAGTAGCGTTGATTATAACCCCGTCTTGGATGTTTTAAGAGTAGAAATGGAAAAGCAAGAGCCGGGAGTTTGCCAGAGAGCCTGGATGAGAGGTGGTGGGAAGTGCAGCCTCCTGGCTCCTGCTCCCGCTCCTTCGCCCTCCTCCTTGGGCTCAGGCTTTGGTCCTCTGAGCCCATTCATTCCCTCTGCAGTTCGAGCTTGCTTTAAGAGCAGCAGAACAATAATTAAAGGAATTAGACAAAACCCACTCAAGGCCTTTGACGATGTCTGATTGTTATTGCCCACTCCTGCTTCGTTCTGCACGATTTCGGACTGAAGGGGTTGAGTACACGAGGTGGGCGATTGCATTGAAGGATCTTTCTGATATGGTCATCAGCAATGTTTGTCTGTAGGGGGTTTCGCCTCCCACCCCCCAAACTCCTAAATCGTAAAGCAACAAGTCAGTTAAGACTGTTTTGGGGGAAAAAAAAGTTTCACGATCGTGAAAAGCATACGTTCCTTTTTCGTGGGCGTGCAAAGATCCAAATTTAAAATTCACCACTGAGGCCTTTCTAATATCTGAGAAAATGTAAAATTACAAGACAGATTTATTGTTAATTTCTGGGTTTAGCTAATTTCTCTGTTTAGATCAGAGGTGCAAACAGAGGCTGGATCTCTGCATTTCCAGCGCGCTGGAGCTGCTCGAGTTCCAAGTGGGGAATATCTACGAGCCAAACGCTGGGGTTCTGGGCCACTCCAGTAAAGGCAACTTCTTGCCAATCACAATTAATGCAAATTATCCCTATTTTAGGTCTTGCAGAGAGAATTCCTCCCAGGGACGGAGCTGGCAGGGTGGGAACAGCAGCTCTTAGCCGCTGGTGGTTGGCTTTGCCCCGGCTGAGGGCTCGTGACAGGGGACGCTGCCGGGGTTTTGGCAGCACGAAACCATTCCCCGGGGAGGTTTTGCTGCCAGTTGCCAAGACTGACAGGAGGCACAGATGGTGGTTTTCCTGGAAACTCTAATATAATGCCATTTCCTATTAGAAACACCAGTGAAAACTGACCCGGTGACGGGTCACCAGGACATCGTGAGGACCGGGTAGGAAACTTGTGAAACGGGCTTGGGCTGCAGGGATTTCCAGTAAATGCCGAAATATTGACACAGTTCTTCCTCAGATAACATTTATAAGAAGGAGTATAAAGCTGCTTTGTGTTTGGAGTTTGGAGAGGAAAATCGGCCCCTGGCAGAGTTGCACTAAAGGCTGAAATGACTTCAAAATTTGTCACATGCAGAACCAGATATCTGCCTGATAATTGTCAGCAAAAGCCTGAGACATCTTGTTCTCGACACTCCTGCGGCTTTTAACTTCTACTGCTTGGTGAAGGAAATGCAGCCTCTTGGATGAACTTTCATATTTACTGATTGCATCTTAATATTGTATCTGTAACGTCTGAATAAAATATATCACTTGAATGTTTTAGGAGGGCTGGCACAATATTAATGCTGGTCTAAGGGTGGCTATTACCAGATTGGGAGGTTGGGAGGCAGGGTTTTCCTTTACCAAGGGCTAGAAATTAATTAAGAGGCACTGTACTGGTATGAATGAGGTCTGAGACCAGCAGGTGGAGGAAGGTCATCCTCCCCCTCTACTCTGCCCTAGGGAGGTCCTATCTGGAGCACTGGGTCCAGTTCTGGGTCCCCTAGTTCAGAAAGGAGAGGGAACTGCTGGAGAGGGCACAGCAGAGGACCACAGAGATGATGAGGGGCCTGGAGCATCTCTTCATGAGGAAAGGCTGAGGAATTTGGGTCTCTTTAGTATGGAGAAGACAAGACTGAGGGGGGATCTGATCAACACCTAGAAATGCTTCAGGGGTGGGTGTCAGGCTGATGGGGACAGTGTTTTTCAGTGGTGCCCAGGGACAGGACAAGAGGAAAGAAGCACAAGCGTGAACATAGGAAGTTGCATCTAAACATGAGGAGGAACTTCTTCACCTTGAGGGTGGCAGAGCCCTGGCAGAGGCTGCCCAGAGAGGTGGTGGAGTCTCTGTCTCTGGAGACATTCCAACGCACGTGGACACATTCCTGTGGGACCTGCTCTGGGTGGACCTGCTCTGGCAGGGGGTTGGACTGGGGGATGTCCAGAGGTCCCTTCCAACCCCACAGCATTCTGTCATTCTGTGATTTGTCCAACTATTGCTCGTCGTGTGCTGCTCCCCGCTCCGCTTTGGCTGTGACAGGGGGTTTTACTCCTGATTCACCAAAATTGCCTACTGATTCTCAGATTTGGCTCCTCATTGCACCTCTATGTATGGAATAACCCTTCCGTCAAATTCCCAAAGCCAATAATGACCATTAACGCTTTCCACTCTAGGATGCTTGGATTTGGAGGAAGAAATGTGCCAAGGACTCTGGAACCTCTGTAAACCAGGACTCTGTAAACCAGGACTCTTTAACCCAAAACACCCGTTACAGAATCCTACGTGAAGTTACACCTGGAGGCTGCCAGGGGATCCTGGAGGGGTCCAGTCCCTGGTATTTTGGAAAGCCATCGTTAGGATTTGTACAAATTCCTAGGACTACAGCCAAAGAAATGGCACTGAAATAAATACTAGTGATTACTAATAGCAGTGTATCAATTCTCGTGCCATCCAGCAATTACCGGGTTGGGGTTTGTTTGTTTGTTTGTTTGTTTGGGTTGTCTTTTTTTAAAAAAACCAGATTTTTCAAGTTTTCTTACAGTCCTCCATCAGTATTTGCATTTATAAAAAATCTTGACCAACACAGGAAGAAAACCTGACTTCTGGATCAGGTTTTGTTGCTGCAGGAGCTGAATAGAGCCTTGATTATAAATTTATTTTATGTATCTGCTTCCTCCTGTGCTAATGGGTGGAATCCTGAGGAGTAATTAGTTTGTCACAGAGCCAGTTTCTTAGTAAGGATTGATAACTGGTTGTTTTTACGCAGCCCACACAGACGCAGGGTTCATACCACCAGTAAACCAGTTTGTAGGGAGGTCACTGGAACCTACGAGCCTGTCTTTGCTTAAAGGAGCATTACATATTTGAGCTGTTGTGGAAAATATGCAGAATATTCTGATAAACTCTTATCTGATGCTCGGCTCCTGTGCGCAGAAGTGGAAATGAATCATTCTGATGTGTGGACCACAGACATAGACATTCACATGAATCACTTGGACCAGACGTTGGATTAGCTTTTGGGGTTTTTTTGCACCGTTTAAGAGTCAGCCCGGCTTCTGGTGAAATCCAGGAGCTGCTGCTCTGGCTGAAATGATCTGAGTTCACCCCAAACCCCTGAAGGATGTGACGCTGCCGTGAGGAGTACAGGGTGCTGCCTTTTCACGCTGCTTTAGCATTTATAGGAAAAAACCAAAAAGAGGACATGAAGTTGAGCTGACAGAGCCCTAAAGGGACAGTAGGTCTTCTGCTAAGGGCAGGAGAAAACACATTTGCAAATACATTGTGGTGATTGAGTAGTTAAAAACACTTATGGAGGCTCAAAAAGGCCAGCAGTCGTTCTGCTCCTTCCGAGCTGCTGCTGAAAGCGGGTAGGACATTTCTGGTGCTTTGAAGTTTGCCTTCGGCTTACCTGCTTTTATAACAGGATTGAAAATGCAGCTTAATTGTGATGAATGAGTTAATTAGTTGCTGCTGTGTCTTTTAGCTGCTTTGCAGCCATATTTCACGGCCTGGTTTGCTGCGTGTTTTGATACTACGCTATGAATTGGACGATGCAAAGTATCTCACTTTCACTGAGAACTTTCTTGCTTGATTAAAGTCTAAATTAGATTAACTTGTGATCGATTCCTCTCCCATACTTCTAGTCAGTTACTTATTTTTTTTTTCTGTTTCTTTTGGCTAAGCTTTTATTGCTTATATTAAAATAAAAAATAAAACCCACCTCAGTCTGTGTTTACAATCTCTAAACCACAGCGGCTCTGCTCGTAGGTCCCTCGTTAATGTTTTCCATTAAATGCTCTCTTGTTGGGCATTGGTCAAACCGTTAAACAAACATGTACTTCTTTAAT
The DNA here is from genome assembly GCA_013400055.1 of Nycticryphes semicollaris. Classification (NCBI taxonomy): domain Eukaryota; kingdom Metazoa; phylum Chordata; class Aves; order Charadriiformes; family Rostratulidae; genus Nycticryphes; species Nycticryphes semicollaris. The sequence continues at coordinate 298,707 of VXBJ01004822.1, read as the reverse complement.
CTCAGAAGTAATATTTCTATGAGGACACAATGTGGGGCAGCCCAGGATTATGCTTTTTCCTTTTTTTTTTTTTTAATGGGTTGTAATATTTTATGCTTATCACGGGGTTTGGTTAAGCCGTTATGTATGGTTTATATTTTGAAACACAGAGGGGAAAAGCCCCAAACCGTTTTGATTTACATTTGGTAAAACATCAGTGACAGTTGAGCATAGAGTTTAAGGTGAAATGTGCTTTTCTTTTGAAATTCGGGCCTCATAAACTTTCCCGTACAGGCTTTTTTGCAGGAGAAAAATGCCGAGGTTGGGAGATGGAACAGGACTCCTTCGGTCTCCGGGGAGCACGGAGGGTAATAACGTGGCTCCTCCGAGTCTGCTGCTCCCTGGGTTTTATGGAGGCGACTGCTTGGGGCCGCTCCATCCCTGATTTCAGTCCGCAGAGCCCACAGCCTGGTGGTTTTTACGTTATCCCAGATGGGTTTGTCTAGCACCCTGCTCCCGGGGCTTTTTGGAATGTGAAGATCCAACAGTCCCCTCCAGAGTTACGCCGTGTGACTGTCACTCGGGGATGAGCCGGAGTAACTGTGGGCCAGAGGAGACTGTCGTGCTTTGACCAAAAAGGTCCAGATTCTAACAATATCTGCTCTTGTAGACCTTGCCCAGGTATTTCTCGTGGCAGAGCTGTGGGAATCTGTGCTGAGCCTCGGCCCGGATGGGGTGAAGCGGTGAAAAAGGCTGTTTGAGGTTTGCTGCAATGTGTTCTTTTTTAACCCTGCACCCTTTTTTATTTTTACCCTCCTCTAAGCAGCAGGGATCACAGAAGCCGTGGGAGTTTCCTCACACGCTTAATTTTCAGCTGACTACTGTTGCTATTGGCTTGATGAATATGCCAAATTAAATAGGGCAGTTCCCTTTCCATCCTCCCCCAAACCCGATTCTTGTGACTGGCTGTTCCCTGGAGTTACCACACAGTCCCAAAGTTCATCATTAGAAGTCACTCTCTTAATACAAAAGTTGTATTTGAGCAGTGCAGATTTTCTGTTTACGGAATAATTCGTAGTGGTTCAAATGATGGTGTGACCACGGGTTTGGGAGGTGGATGTTCCTGGCACACATCTGATATGAACTGATAGATAATTCTGGTGATGTTTTTTACTTCTAGAAACTAAATAAGACAAAAATTAGTAAATTCATCAATATAATGGGCTTTCAAAGGCTCATGTTTTAAGCGTGTTCCGTGCAGTACCTTGACTTAGGTGGAGTTCATGCTTCAGCTGGATGAAACAAATGACAAAGTTAAAGTAGTTATTTAGGACTGTGGTTGCCAGGATATTATTTTTATGAGCTGCAGTGGTTCAGTTGAAGCATCCGCTGTGGCATGTAGTGAATTAGTGGGTGTGCGTTTGGGCCCTTGCTACCCGTGTACAAGCTGCCTAATAAAGATTAGTTATTCATGTCAAAGGATTATCAGAACTGTTCCTCAGCACGCTTTTGGCCCAAGCTGAAATGGTGGCACTTTCAGAGGAGCACGACCGGGACATGATGAAGAGACCGGGATGTGGGCAAAGATCTGCGGGCAGAGAACGCAGCCAGTTCCCGTTGTTCAGTGCTGTTGTTGGAGTGTAGGAGGAAGATGTGACATTAATGGGATCCATTCAGGGCTGGTTGTTTGTGCTGTGTCTAAGTGTGAGTATTCAGCAAGTTCCTATTTGGTCATTACATGTCTGAAAATGCTTTGGTAATTACTTGGAAAAAATGGAAATTGAATGTGCGAGGCAGCCGAAGTAAGCAAGGCTTATTTGCAACTTTGGGATTAGATGCTTTGGAACAGCCTTTTGTACAAGCAGAGTTTTTGGTCCCTTTCATTTTTCAGTCTGCTACAGTATTTCAGGTCATAAGAACTTTGATGGAAAACTTCAAAAAGGCAACCACAATTGTAGGGGTGCCACAGCCCCATTAATCTCAGCCTTCAGAACCACTGTCTCTGCTCTGGGATTTCCAGCCAGCTTCCCCGGGGGACACCCGGGCTCTAGTGACACTGGCTGCACTGTCTGGATGTGCCACCGCTGATGAAAGTCTGGGGTTGAGCTCTTCTAGCTCCATCTCCACCTTAGGCTTCAAAGGAGCACCCTGGTACAGGGCTTTGGGGTGAGTTCCTGGAGCCAGGACTGGCGTATGACCTAAATGGGCTCCAGAAAAGCTCGGGAGAGACTCTTGATCAAGGAGGGGAGCCATAGGGTGAGGGGGAAGGGGAGATTGAGATGAAATCTCAGGAAGAAATTCTTTGTTGTGAGGGTGGTGAGAGCCTGGCCCAGGTTGCCCAGCGAAGCTGTGGCTGCCCCATCCCTGGAGGGGTTCAAGGCCAGGTTGGAGGGGTCTTGGAGCAACCTGGTGTGGTGGGAGGTGTCCCTGCCCAGGGCAGCGGGTTTGGAACGCCATGATCTTTAAGGTCCCTTCCAACCCAAACCATTCTGTGATTCTATTTCCATCCCAATGGGAGCAGGAATGGTAGGAACCAGGGCTGGGCGAGGAGCGGTGGCATCTGGCTCCATCCCAGCTCCTTCCCTGCTGCTGTGACTCGGGATCCTTGTGTGGTTTTAGGGAAAATCCCTGAGACCTGCTAACCCAGCTAATTCAGAAAAGCTTTCCAAAAGTGCTCAGAGCCTGTGAGTCACTTCAGGAGCAGGGCTTTTATTTATTCATTTTGAAAAGGCTGTGGTTCTGTTTCAAAAACATGATTCCTTGCTAAAAACATAGGACAAAACCTGGGAGTTGCATACAAATGGGACTGATAGTAACGGGCAAGGCAGAGGCATTTGTGTCTTTTCTAGTAAGCAGAGGGGGGTTTTAACCTGGGCTCCTTTGTATTTGACCTCTGATTTGAACGGCCAAACTGCTGAAATTCAGTTAGGTCTTTGCTTGTGCGGGTTAGTGAGAGACCGATTCTGGTGTCTCTGGGCATCCTTTGTCCCTGCATACTTGGGATGATTTTATTAGCTATTGTTTGCAAATGTCATTAGGCATTAAATCAGTTTATTTAGCTATTGTGGGCTAATCCAAACATACAGCCTATAATACACTGCTCCTGACCTTTTCCTGTCACCAGGCTTTCAGCAGCTCTTTCCTTTGCAGACCCCGGGTGGGGGGTTGGAGGAAGGGTTTTAACCCTCTGTGTGTAATTTCTGAAGAGCACAGGATGGGCTGAAGGCACTACAGCTCGCTCCCAGGCACAGGAGAAAGAGGGGAAGAGAAGTAGAAAAAGGGAGAACATCCAGGGCCTTACTCTCTTCCTCAATAAGTACTCAGATACAGCCTGCCTGCCCCCCTGTCCTTTAAAAAAAGGTTTAAAGCAGCGAAATTGCACGCTCAACCTGGTGGCCAGCCAGCAGGATTTCATAGCCAGCTGGCCATGAAGCGCTCCAGCTTCTAAAATCAGCTTGATTGAACGCTGCTTCTTGAAGCCTTCCACATTTCGGTGAAAATTCTTGCACAAAAAACCTTTTAAGATGAGGTTGCACGGTTGAAAAGCTACTTTTTTTTAAAGGATATGGAGAGTGGAAATGGAGTTAAAACGTCATTTCCTCTAGCTGTCCGTTTTCCTGATGCCACTTTTGATCTATGTTGATTTGAAAATACAGTTTATTAATAAATCTCTACCCCAACAGGTATTTTGGTAGCAGAAATCTATTGTATTTGCAGTTAATGGCAAGTTTTAAAGGGAAGAAAAATACCCAGAGGAAGACTGCAACCGAAATGTTGACCTCAATGAATAAAAATGGAACTGTTTGTACTGTGAGAAAATGAGATAATTACGGCTATAAAATCCTGTGCTCAAAGAAGGAAAATAAACAATGTACACACTGTGTGGAAACGGGCGAGAGCCGTCACATTGGGGCAGAGGCACTGAAGTCTTTTCTCTGTAATAATTCTTAATAACGTGGGGCTATTTTTTTTAGTTAAGGACTAAAACTATTCTGGAGGGTGTTCCTGGAGTTTGGCAGCAGCGAGAGAAGATGGTTTACAAACATTCCACACCAGGAAAATATTTGGAAACCAGTAATGTGGTGTTTGGCCAGGACTATTATAAGCAGCTTTAGATGCATTTCTTGTTGCATTACAGCCATCTGGCAGGTAAACTGTCCCTTTCTCTGTTAACAAACACATTTCCCAGCCAGTCTACTTTGCAATCATTCTATAGAACATTTCATTTTAGGCTAACTCTTCTGTTTTTTGGGGCTGGGGGGGAGAAAGAAAGGGCACGTCAGAACTTGGTTAAACCATCGGTTGAACACAGCCCGGTAAAGCTGCAGAGTAGTGAGAGCCCTGGGGGAGTCTGAGTCTCTGGTGTTTGATTTTTAGAATGAATTTTGTCTTTAAGTGATCACTAAGTGGTTCTCTTAGATTGGTCGTGTGTTACACAGACCCCATCAGACCGGTCTGTAAAGTTCAGTGTTTTCTCCCGTCTCTGAAACCCTACTGCAAAGAGAGCTTCTGTCTTGGAGTCGCTGACACCGAGCGGGGATAAAAGGCTGAAATAACACCGCCATTAACTTGCTTTAATTAATTGTACGTTTCTCTACTGAAGCTGGGGGGGGTGGAAAGTGCAACTTTAAAGACTACCCACAGAACTGGGGAATGGGCAGCTGCCGAGGGTGCCCCTTCAAAGAGAGATGCCCAGAAGGGAAAGCTGCTTTTGAATTCTACCCCATCCTCCCAGCTTGGGCAGGAAAACAGCCCAGAAATGGGTATTTTCTTTTGTGCTAGTTACACAACCAGCTCCCAGCAAATCCAGCTGGAGCAGCCATGCAAAGATCCTCTTAATAAGCTCTGTTTAATAACAACAAACCTCTGCCAGCCAGGGCTGCTCAAGGAACCCTACCTGACTTGACTATTTTTTTCCTTCCTGGCTACAGGAGATTTCTCCCACTGTTTTCCAACAAAAACCTGATGAAATTCAGGAGCCCATGGTAGCTCTGACATGCACTGGTCTATATTTTGAGATTCAAGCCTTTGGGGTTCCTCCAGATTTATACCTTGCCGCTGAAGCAGTCAAACAGATCTTGGCCCCTGCTGCATTTTATTTTTCAGATTTCTCCGTGTGCAGTATTGCTGCCCCTGATATTAGAGAAGTAGAAAAAAAAAACCAACAAAAAAGGGTTGAAAACGGAAACCTGATTTTTACAAGAGTGCTCAATCCTTCCTTTAGGATCAGCTGAAGCCCCAGGAATGGTGTTTTCATGCTAACCATGCTGTTTTTAACCTTTCCTTTGCAGTCATGCTGTGGTTTCCATGACCCAGCATCGTGTACTTGCTCCTGGGCAGCATCCTTTGCTTTTGCATTGATAATATAAAAGGTAAAAAAGGATCGAAAAATCTGGTCCACTTTGTGTGAAATTAGACCCGAAATGGAGGGCCTTGTAATAATTCCAGAACTCTAAAACATCACCTGTGCCCAACTTCTACAAACTTTATTATTATTATTACCTCTGTAAGAATTAAAAGTCAGTTCATGTAGCACGGAGCAGCAAATATTGTCAGACGATGTGTAATGGAAATTTATAAGAGCCAATATTTAACGTCTTGAAATGAGAAGCATCCAGGATAATTTCTGAAATCACCTCACTCGAATTCAGTATATATTACAACAAAATATGAAGGTAAATATTAAGGTATTTCCATCAGATGGCTTTAAATTAATCTTTGGATTTCCTTTCAGAAAAGAAAATAAAGAGCCTTTCGAGTAATGGAGGAACAGGGTGCTCTTCGTCGTGCTATCGCTCTAAAGGATGGCACCGAGAGAAAAATTACTTGGAAATAATTCCATTTCTGTGTTTAAAGCTCTGGTTATTTGAGTCTGGGATGCTTTTAAATTATCTGGTTTAGGCCATGGTACTGCAAAATTAACTTTGTGAAGGTAGATGTACTTACAGAGGCAGAACAAAACCCCTCTGAAGAGAATAGGTCTGGCGTGGCCTGGGGCTCTGTCTCATAGGGCTGTTTGTGGTGCTGCTTTCCAATGAAATATATGATTTTTCCATACACGACAGCTGGGTAGTACCCAACTTCAAACCATCCCACGAAGGAGCTTTCCTTCGCTTTGTTTGGGAAGATCCCTTTGATTCTGCCTGTATTTCGCGTGCGCTGCTGAGAAATCACAGAGCGTGTCTCTGCCTAAACCCCATTCAGAGAGTATCACCGACTGACACCTGCCTAAGTCTTTAATTAAAAACCGGCTTAATCTCTAGCAATCTCTATGTACCTAAGCAAAAGTAGCTGTGTTTACTGTGTACTTTGAACTGCCATTCATGTAGGAATCACAGATTTGGAAATGAAAGGCGGGGTGATGTTTGACTGGAATCCCTTCTTGTTGCCGTAGCCGCCTCCTGCTGCTGCTGCTGCCAGCCCCTGGGAACACCTTCTGATTAAAAATTATGTATAGAGGGGAAATCTAAGGCAGCAGCTGTCTTAAAAAAAGTGTGTTTATCAACTATATATAAAACATATTTTATATAGGCCACGTGGTGGAGAATTGCTCCTCCTTGAAAGGGTCAGCAGAGGGAATAGTGTTGGTATTTCCAGCCGTACATACCCTACAGAAAGAGATATATTGTCTGTATTTTCCCCCAACTATGTGAATTTTGCTGGGATAAAGTTTCTTAAAGACTGATCTTAGTTTAGTTAGTTTTCATGAATGTTAGTTCATATTCTCTTCCTCAAATCTCTCCGTTTCCCGCCTCCAAAAGACCTCCCTGGTGTTCCTGAAACAAATCTATAGACAATCTGATATTTTCCTTTTCTTTTTCTTTGTTTTTTTTTTTTGGTGGCAGCTGGTGATGGTAAATGGCAGTAAGTGATAACAAGATTTTAACTGTTGAGGAGAAAAAGGAAAAAGAGCAATCTCTTCAGTTTTTGGACATCCCTAATTTCAGCTATCCCAGATCCTCTTGGTGGTGTCTATATTGATTTTGAGCCTAAAAGTACATCGGAGCTCCCCTCTTGACCCAAGCCAATGTTGGAATCCAGCTGTCTTTCAACTTATGCCCCTTGTCTTTGTTCATCCCACCATGCATTCTTGTAGAGCCTCAACCAGTCTTCTCCATAAGCCTCCCATGGGTGCAACGTGGTGTTTCTTAGGTCCACCCAAAACTTTCTCTTCTCTGGCCTGAGCAAGCCCCGTTCCCTCAACTTCATCTCAGGGCCTGCGGTCCTGCCTCCGGCTCTCGTGGTGTCCCTCCATTCAACGTACTCTAGTTCATTGGCAGCTTTCTTGTATTGAGGGGCCCAAAACTATACAGAAAAATATCAGATTGGTCTTTATGCCAAAAAAAGACCTTTCTATAATTCTGTTACGTGGAGGTTTAGGGAGGTTTTTGTATGTGTGATCCCATTGGGCAGATATAAGATGTTCTTAGTGAGACCTTAGAGGAGTCTTTTCTAGGGCCAGCTCTAGGTTTTGGGGGTAACAGGCTTTGTATTTTTACTACAGTGGCCCCAAAAAGGATGTCCATGGAGCTGCATACAGATATGTTTAAAGATTGTCTTTCTGCAGCTGATACCTTGCTCAAATATATCCTTTCTGTCTTTATACTGAGACTCTGAGATTGGTATGGTTGGGTATATTGAAAGTAATAAAAAACAGAGGCAGAAAAATTGTTGCATGTTTAAAAAAAAAACAAAATCATAAAATGAAAGAGGAAGTGCATCATTTATTATAACACCATGTAGGCTAATGAAAAACATACTGCAGGCTGGAAATTTGTTAAGAGCTGAACTCAGAAAAGTTTCCATTCCCTAAAATGCCTTGGGGCCTCCGGCTCTGAGCTGAGCTTGTAGCCGAAGAGGCCCTATGGTAAACTGACATAAAAAATAACTACGCCATAAACGTTCAGCTCCTGTTTCACAATAGTTGGAAATAAGTTTTTTAAGAAGTGTTGCCTATTGATGCTGACTGTACTTCATCAAAGTGAAAGGGAGGCGGTGCCTTTATGACTGGGATAACAACTTGGGAATTAAACCCTGGGGAGGTGGGCACTGGACACAACAAAAATGTTCCCATTCACGGTCCAGAAGAGAACATGAAAAAGGTGAAGTGACTTGCTGAGAGCAGCAGAGCAGCGCTCGGGACTGGCAGAGCTGCTGGTACCACTAAGTAATTGCTGGCTTCTAGTCCTTTGCTCGTTAATTAGACTGGGGTGAAGAGCTGACCTGCTCCCCACCAAGGCTGAGCAGGTGCCAGCCTTCGCACGCCAGCACGTTCTCCAGTCTGCACCCTCGAGGACTGGTGGTATTTGCATTTTCCCTGCAGAGTCAGCCCAAGACTGATTGACTTATAAGCAAGATGGGGACAAATGTTGTGCTAGGACAAGGGGGTAAAGGCTTTAAACTAAAAGCGGGGAGATTTAGACTAGATAGAAGGAAGAAGTTTGTTCCACACAGGATGGTGAAACGCTGTCCCAGGTTGCTCAGGAAGGTGGGAGATGCCCCATCCTGAAAACCTTCCAGGTCTGGTTGGATGGGGCTCTGAGCAACCTGATGTGGATGAAGATGTCACTGCTCACGGCAGGGGGTTGGACTGGATGGTCTTTAAAGGTCCCTTCCAACCCAAACCATTCTGCGAGCAGGTGATGGCTTTACCCTTCTCCTTCTACTTGATCAGCCCAGGTCAGTGTATGAAAACCATTAACGTGGGCTTTCAAGCCCTTTTAACTGTCCTGATGGCCCAGTGCTGGAGGTGGTGAGGAGAGCCTTGAAGCCTCCCTCCTCCCTCCCTTCCTCACACGGACTGCAAGCAGCGTGCAGAAATAACGCCAGTTAAAACCTTCTGAGTGCTGATGTTCCTCCAGTCTGCAGTTCTGCCGGATGACAGAGGTTGCCCTGTCTGACACGGAGCCCTGGAGTGCCCTCAAGATCACGAGACGCTTCCTTGAAGTCCAGACTATAATTTACTGCAGTTCACTACAAACCTATGTAGTAAATCGGTTGTATCTTTGTATGAGACTTCTCCGGTGGCTGCTTTGTGATCTTTGAGCAGAAGGACAATCTACTACTTTACCTAACTCCTCAGTGAGGACTTGGTAGCCCAGTGCCTTTTCACAGTAAACAGCAGGCCTAGAACTCCCAGTTTTGGTAAATACTGGGACTGTTGTACATTGGTGAAGCACACACATACAGCAGGAGTCCCAGCGTACGCGCTGGGTGTGCTTACCTGAGGTGCCACCCAGGAGAACGTCAGTCTGAGATTGAGCCCCTGGGAGGAGAAAAGAAAAGAAAGAGAAGGTGAAACAGTTGTTTGTGGGTGGTGGAAAGAAAGTCACAAAAGAAAACTTAAATTGGTTCTGGCAAACGCAGGTCACTGTCACTTATTCTGTCTGACACCCCCCCCTGCACCACGTTCTGTGCAGCATTTCCAACAGGGAATGTTCTCATCCCGGGATTAGAAAACATCTAAAGTAATTGTTTGGGATTTTGGCTGCGGCCGCAGAGCTGGTGGAATGAACGTGTCACTGGGGGTGTGTGTGGAGGGGGTGGCGGTGGCTTTATTTACATCCGTGAGGTGAACTGGGGATCGGGAGGAAAAGCTGCAGATGGATCTAAAAATAGAAACGAAACTTCCTTCTCCTCATTGGAACGGTCGTGTTTGGTGGGTTCAAACTGACACGTGACAGCCCCAGCATGAAATATGTGTCATGTAATAGGATCCTGTGATAAATGTCAGTTTGGTTTGTTACTGTAAAAAGCAGTGGGTTTGGCATCCTGTGTTACGCCAGTTCTCTTGGGTTGCTGAGGGTAGATTTGCTCCTTTGAACACTGGGACACACACACACACACGACCAGAAAATAGAGGAATCGAGCATATTTTATTAAATTATAAAGAGGATGATATATCTGACCACTCAAAATTTGTAATTAGTATTTCAAGATGCAGTGCAACTCATCTAAAGGAGAAGAAAAGAGAAGGCAGGCACTGATTTCCCTGTGTTGCAATAAAAGGAAAGAATAAATGCATGTACATATATATATAGGCATTAAATAAACTGAAGTGCTTTGCTTAGATAAATGATTGAACAGTAATTTTTGGAGAGCAAGATAACTTTTGAGAATAGAAGAGTTTTCCCCTAAAAAGAAAGACTAACTAGTTCAAGGGTACTTAATTACAACTGAATTTTGAAGTGAGCAGAATACTTTATTTGGGAAAAAAACTGGTTTAAGACAGCAGCCTGTGCCACTTCATCCTTTTTATATTAAAACTTTATTGAGAGGTGCAATAATGGCCTATAAAAGATCTGATCTCTTTCTGGGGTGGTTTCCTCCCCACTTTTTTCTTTGCTTCTGGTCCCTCTTCCCAGGTGTCTGAGCTCCTGGCTCCACGTGGCCTCTCCCTGCCCCGATCCACGTCCTGTGGCTGGTGTGGGGGCACCCACCAAAAGTAAACAGCTCAACCTGTATTTTCCTTGCAATTTCAGTTTCATGATTTGGTGAAGAGCAGTAAACAGAAGTGCAAACTCTGGTCTTGATCTGAAGAGAAAGAGGGTCACCCAACACCAGCTCTCGTGCTCTGAAGACCATGCCGTGGTGGTTGGCTGGTGGTCACACTCTCTGCTTGGCCCTTCTTCTCAAACGCAAAAATGTATGAGCCACAAATTTATGCAAAGAAACGGTGGATTTTCTATTTATGCTTCTATCTGTATTTTAAGTTTTATTTGAGGACCTGGTAAGGCAGCTGCCCCCTGCGTTACAGCAGAAAATGGATGTGGAGAGGTCTGTTCCTCAGAGTGAGTTAGGTGGGAAGGAGGATTTGAGTAGTTAAACTGGTGGATGTGAAAATCTCTGGCTGATACCTCCCTGTGGAGCTGCTGTAATACATCCAGGAGCTCCAACCCCTGGAGGGACAGGCCATAGGAGATGGCTTCTCCTGACCAGCACAGGTTGTGGCTGTGGCCTCATACCAATGTGTGTATGGACACGACTAGAACCAGCCATGTGAATTCTCATTCAATTCAGCTCGTTAAGTCGCACAAACTTACTTATACACATGGCAAGGTACAATATGGAGATCTCTGTGCTGGGGACTGCTGTCACCGGCTCACAGAGCCCTTGGGATGGGTTGGAGAAAGGTCCTGCCCACAGTGGTCACCCGGCAGGAGAAGCTTCAGATTCCTGGTACCTCCTGGCCCTTCCTCTCCCCCTCCCGAGTGACTCAGCCGCTCTTCTGGATTAATCTGATTTTCTTGCTTTCCCATCCTTGTTGTCGAAATACAGTTTCTTTTGTGTAGCAAACGCTGTTTGAGGCCTGATTAAATCCCCAGGTGAATCAGAACTGCAACGCTGAGCTCCACGCGCTGCTCTGCCGAGCCCGGCCGTGAATAACCAGTTCTGCGGCGACAGCCCTGACCCGGGATTGCAGTTGTGCCGGGAGCCGGACCTGCTGGTTTTGGTCTCTTAAATGTCAGCAATTTGGGCGGAACGAAAAGCTGGTTAATCAGCCTGAAATGAAGTTGCGGCGCGGACAAGAATGAGCGCGGCATTTCTAGATAGTTTTAAGAACGGAGTGTGTTTTTGAACGCCAGGTGTAATGTGAGATCTTATTCTTGAGGGCCCGTGTTTTATATTCTAACGGGTATAAGTTGGGAACTGACCTGGTGGGGAGCAGCGTAGGGGAAAGGGACCTGGGGGTCCTGGTGGGCAGCAGGATGACCTTGAGCCAGCTCTGTGCCCTGGTGGCCAAGAAAACCAGTGGCATCCTGGGGTGTATGAGAAGGCAGGTGGTTAGTAGGTGGAGAGAGGTTCTCTTCCCCCTCTACTCTGCCCTGGTGAGACCCCATCTGGAATATTGTGTCCAGTTCTGGGCCCCTCAGTTCCAGAAGGACAGGGAACTGCTGGAGAGAGTCCAGGCCAGAGCCACAAAGATGATTGAGGGAGTTGAGCATCTCCCATATGAGGAAAGGCTGAGGGAGCTGGGTCTCTTCAGCTTGGAGAAGAGGAGACTGAGGGGTGACCTCATGAATGTGTATAAATATGTAAAAGGTGAGTGTCAGGAGGATGGAGCCAGGCTCTTCTCAATGACAGGCAGTGATAGGACAAGGGGCAATGGGTACAAGCTGGAGCAGAGGAGGTTCCACTTAAATAGGAGGAAAAACTTCTTCCCAGTGAGGATGAGGGAACACTGGAAGGGGCTGCCCAGAGAGGTTGTGGAGTCTCCTTCTCTGGAGACATTCAAAACCCGTCTGGACGTGTCCCTGTGTGACCTGCTCTGGGTGTTCCTGCTCCAGCAGGGGATTGGACTGGATGAGCTTTCAAGGTCCCTTCCAATCCCTGAGATTCTATGATTAATATAAATCACGTGTTGCATTTATCGTATACAATCCTGGACCACAGCATAAAATTTTGCAGTGCTCTAATTAAGGAAAAGGGCAGCGATGAGGAGCAGCAGCCTTATAGCTAAGGAAGGAGTGGATTTCAGTGGGTGGCTTAGACCCCAAGGTGTTATAAAGCACAAAGCACAAGCCCAGGGTTGGCCGTGGAGACCCCGCTCCTGCCCCGCAGCATCGCTGGGGACCACACAGCTCAGGCCTCCCTAGAAGTTCATGTGTTCATGTGGAAGACAGTATAAATCAGTGTTGCGGACTGTCTTTCACCAAGGAAAATCTTTCCTATTCCATATAAATTCCTCTCTCTGAAAATGTTTTTATCCTTTCAGGTCAGAATATGCTTTATAAAGTATTTAACAGTTTGAGAGCCACTAGTTCAGGTCTCTCTTTCTGTCTGTGAGGGCTCTCCCGAGGCTGAGATTTGCAGCCCCCCCGATACATCATTGTTCACATTGTACATTGGGGTCTTTTTTTAACAAGTCTGAAACGTTTTCCTTGTGTGGTTCTGCAGCCCCATATTTATTTATGGTTTTTTTTCTCCAAACAGCATGAGTCCTATCACTAGATCAAATTTAGAATTCACTGCTTCCAACAATTGTCTAATGGATCCACGTGTTTACACAGCGTGACATTGGCATCCCGAGCGTGTCGGCAGAGACTCCAGTCACTACTACTGTTTCGTGCTTCCTCCCTACTTAAAAAAAGAGGGAAAACAGAAAAGAAAAAAGCCAGAGGCACAGTTTTTCTGGTGCTTGGGGAAGCAACGAAGGGTCCCTCTATTTCAGCCACCAGTATCGTCTCGCGAAACTTAAAACCCAAACTTTTTTTGTCTGTTATAAAGGAAAATACCAGCTCTCGGGTATTTTCTCAATGCTTATTGTATCAATGAAGAGATCTTAAAATGCTGCTGAATGGGAGACTGGAAAAAAATAACATTTCCAGACCCAGTTCTTTTTCTGTCCCGAGTTTCTCAGACTGAATGACAACTTCTATCTGCCCGTGCCCCGCTCCCTGAGCCCTTCCGCTGAGGCTCCCGGCCGTGTGTCCCCTGCGCCTGTGTCCCCTGGGGTGGGGACAGAAGGACTCGTGCAGCGGGGAGGGGTGATGGGCTCGGCAAATTGATGTGTCGGATAACGAGCCCCTTGGCTTTTGCGTAGCATGGGAAGAGCTTTTGTGATTAACTCCCCCGCCTGTTTTGCAAAGTGTTTAATTCCTGTTCTCTGTGACGGGATGGAAATAAGTCGGGAGTGATGAAGCGGCAGGGCCTTCCCCAGTCGCTTGCTCTGGGGGAACGGGGTCCCTGGTAGCACTTGGCAAAAGGGGCTTTGGCTGGGACACCAAAACCTTCCCCGTTTTCCTTTTTTAATGCTTTTGCTTCTGCAACTGCCTGAGCGGGCCAAATGGTCTTGATTAAACGCTGCTTTATGAGCAGGACTTGTCCCAGCTGTGGGATGTCACAACCTCTGCTTCCTTCACTTAGACTGGAGATCTGGAGCCATCTGATTCAGATGATCCACAACCGCCCTCGCTTTAACTTCATGTATTTGTTTGGAAAACACCGTTGTTCGCTCCAGCGTTTAGCTCCTCAGCAAATTACACTGATTTGCACTGGTAAACTGGGAATGCTCACCAGCTTGATTTAAAAAGGGAAAAAAAACCAAACCCAAACCCCAAACCTGCAAAGAAAGCTGGAGTAATTTTTAACTCGTGAGTAGCAATGAAAATACTTTGTCAGCGTAAATTTCAAAACCACAAAAGATTTCTTTTAAAGTAAAGAATGATAGATTGTTCCTAAGGTAAGCCCAGCTCTGATGCAAAAATGATTCCTTAGAAAAATAACGGCGTGTTGTTCAGTGAACCCCCAAAAACCTGTTGCTGTGGCCGGGTTTGGGCAGCGAGGATGATGAGCAGAACTGGGTTGGTTTTTTGCATTGAAAATGGGATTTTACGGGGGCTCCTGTCCCTGAGCAGCTGAGAAAAGGGGTCTTGCATTTGAAGTAGAGCCAACTGGATTTGTAAAGATGCTTATCTAATTCTCTGGCCGTGTTCAAATCAGCAGAAAATATTAGGGCTGACGGGCCTGACTTGACGCCCTTCTCCATTGATGGTTTTGTGCTAAATCACAGCACATGCAGATCTGCCCCATTGTCAGATTTTAGTCACTCAGGCGGCGTTTGTGGTGGCAGATCCTTGCTGCCCTCCCCGCTGCCTTGTAGCCCCCTGCTCACCACAGCGATCAGTCACTGCAGATATCAACGATGGAGTTCAGTGCCTTTGCCACGTACCTTGTCGTGTTATAGAAATCTTAAGTTTCCCCGACAGCACAACTTTCCTACAGCGCTCGGCTTGTCACTTGGAGGTTCGTGTGTGCAATATGCTTCAGCTCCTCTCAGCTACCTCTTCTTTTGGGGATTCTGTCTCCCATTGAGATGTAAGTGCTTATCCGTTGAGCAGGGGATTGTTTGGGGTTTTTGGGGTTTTTTTTTTTGTGGAGTTATTTTTGTAAGAGTAACTTAATCCAGAGCAAGTTGGCAGAATGAACGCTGTGCTCCATCTTTTTTGTTTTCTGGTTTTGCTGTTGGCTTAATTTTGAGATACGATATTCCAGTCAGAGCTAAGTGTCCCGTGGGGAGTGAGAGAAAAAAAACTGGCTCAGGGATTGAGTAAACTAACAATTCTCTCCTGTTCAGAGGCAACAGCTTATTTTTCAGTATCCTGCAAGTCCTCAACCACAGTTCCTGCCAAAGGCGCCGGCTTCAAGAGCAGCAGCGCCGGGGAGAAGGTGCTCAGGTTTTCTGGCACATATTGCTGGTAGCGAGTGCCCTGCGGAAACTGCTGCTCAACTCAGATGGGTAAAAAAAAGATCCTTTTTGTGGTTACAGTTATCTATTCTCCTTCCCTCTACAGCGGGCCCAGTTTCCTCGGCGCTCTCTATCTCGGGTCTGTAATTCACGCAGCTGCACTTAGAGACAGAGACATTTGCAGTGTTTCTTGCAGGAATTCACCCTCTTGCAGTGTGGGGTTTGGTGTGTTTTAATCATTCTCCGCTTGTGCCCCTACAGATAATGTTTTTTTTTAAGATATTCTTCTGCTTGACCGAAGAATTTATAACATGCTGGGTCTCATATCCCAAGGCTGTTTGTTTCTAAAGCTCCAGGCAGAACTTGGGCTAGGTCATAAATTTCTGTAGATGAAATGAAGGCTGATTAGAATTTTAATATTAAGGAAGGAAACGGCCTTGGGTAGCACGCTCCGGAGCAGAACAGCCCTTCTGTTAATGCACAAAAGTATTACTGTTTTCTTGAACTTTGCCTCCCAAGCCAATTACCACTTGTGCCTAGAAATCATAACTCTGATGCCTCCCGTTTGATAATGCTGAATCTTGTCCTTGTCCGAGCTTATATCATTTCCAGTAGCAAAAATGATCTTGATTGTAAAGCTGCTAGATAATCTGCCGCTAAAATTGAATTATAGGCAAGTAGCTCACGGTATTTGTTGATAAACAAAGCAGAGTCGTGATGGTATATCAAACTGGCCTGGTTCTGTCTCTTTTTAAGTTAAATGAATGTGAGCTGCCCAGGGCAGGGGTTGAGGCCCCATCCCTGGAGGGACTGAAAAGCCGGGTTGACCCAGTGCTCAGTGACATGGGTTGGTGATGGGTTTTGTCAGAGTTGGGTTGATGGTTGGACTGGATGATCTTAAAGGTCCCTTCCAGCCATGATTCTAAGATGTTTTTCCCTTGACATGCTTTTCTTGTGTTAATATAATGTACACTGAACTCTTTGTGATATGAATGATCACAAAGCTTTTAGTGTAATTTAGTGTAAATGATAATTTTCCTTTTTTTGCCCCGAGTCAAGCAAAATGACCGGAATCTCTGTTGCCAGCTCTTGTTTTAAGCACTCCTGCACTGGTGTTGTGCTCCCAGTACATCATCAGCTCGTGCCAGGAGTGATTCCAGCACCTCTTTTATCAGCATAAGCCATGGCATCTCCGTCCATGTCCTCCCGTGTCCTCCTCCCCTGCCCTTGCTGGTAACTGGATTGGCCATAATTCTCTGGCTCGGCATTAACCCAGCCTGTGCTGAACACACCTTTGTTGCACATGTTCAGGAAAATGTTATTACCCAAGTGTGGAATCACATTCTGGCATTATTACATGAAACAGGCTTTGGGAGTGTATTATTAGCGTAGTGCAACTAATCATTTTCCAACAAGGGGAATGACAGTCACAGCCTTGTTTCGATGCTCCGGGTGTGTTTGTAGGATCCTGATTCCGACAACATTCCCAGCTCTGTAGCATCCGTCACCAGGACTGGGGTGATGCCCACCAAGACAGACGTGTATTTGTTTCCTGGGTCCTTTACATGTTATAGCAGACTTCAGAGTTTATTATCTATTTGCAAGAAATCCTGTTTGTAGTTCTCACGCCATTAAAATGTCACTTTAGTGGCACAGCCTGAAACGTATTTATCCCACCCAAAAGACTTGAGGGTTTATGCACAGTCTGTCAGGCAAGTAGCTTTACTTTACAGTTCTGCCCTTTTTCCTTTGATCACTTGTGTAAAGTGTTTGAAATGTGTGCCTGGTGCTGGTGCCTTTCTCTGTTCCACTGGGTGCATTTGATTTTGGAGCTAAAAGGATTAAATACCAAAGGTTCTTTTTGCGTGTGTACATAACAGTGTTTTAGTTTTCTTCTGTTCGGACAGAGCAAGGCAATTACTAGGATTTAAGACCTGATACAGTAATAAAAAAAAATAGAGCAAAACCAAAAAGACTAAAATAGAAATGTATTTTCATCATTTTGGGGGGTTTTATATCGTAAATCGGAGCAGAAGGGAGAAACTACATCAGAGAAAATACTGAAAATAATAATAATAAAAAAAATCAAATGATTGCATTCTGTCATCCACGTTGTAAGAAAGGCACAGATAAACTCTGAATTTCTCACTGCATTTTTCCCCCCTGTATTAACCCCTCAGTGTTCCATTAACCAGGAGTATACTGGTTTATGGCAAATCAGTATAACGGATCCGGGCCTGAGGGAAAAGGGAGTTGTATTCAGAGATTTTTGTTTTCCCTCTCTTTCTTAAAGTAGAAAAATGCTAATGTTTCCTGTCCTTTATGGACTCCCAGGCTGGAGCAGCGTTTGATAAGCTGATCCCAGGGCAGAAGCGCTCTTTGCAGGGCGTCTGAATTCTTCTGTCCCACGTGTGGCGGTTGTTGGGTGGGTTGGGTGTCTGCCTTGGACGTAGCATTTAATTAGCGACCCCGTTAAAGGCTTCTTTAGCGATTCAGCGCTCAACATGCGATGATTCCCTGGAGAGACTCATTTCTTTCTGGTCCCATACGTTATCTTTAATCAGGGAGTGAGGAGGAAGCTGTTTGTTTGAACCGAGAGGCCTTTAGATAGAATATGAGCAAATGTAGAAGTTCAGACCTTACCGGATGGTTTTCCAAACTGGAAAGGAGGAGCTGATTGTGGTTTTGCCTACAAATGCTCTTTATCTGTTGAGTTACAGTTTTTAATTACTCACCAACTGTGAGTGGTTTTGTGTCAGCCATGGGAGCTGTATGAGCACTCAAAACTGAATTATTAGGATGAGTTTTTCCTAGATGTGTTTTTACTGCTTCCCCCTCCCTTCACTCAAAAGCTGAGGAGAAAGGAGCACTGGTCTTGAGTAGACGAAGCTGGAGAGCCAAAGCCAGCCCATCCTACTGACCTCTCATGCCAAAGGCTCCCCAGATCATCCAGGCATCGTACTAAATCACAGAATCAGAATGATATGGGGTTGAATAGGACCTCTGGACATCATCTGGTCTAACCCCCTGCTAGAGCAAGGTCACCCAGAGCAGGTTGGCCAGGAACGTGTCCAGGTGGCTTTGAATATCTCTAGAAACGGGGACTCTACCACCTCTCTGGGAAGCCTGTTGCAGGTTCTGCTACCCTCAAAGGAAAGAAGTATTTTCTCATGTTGAGACGGAATTTCCCATGTTCCAGTTTGTCCCCGTTGCCTTGTGTCCTGTCACCAGGCACCAACATCAAACCAGTCAGTGGGTGTTACTCGGTGCTACCAAAAGCGAACCGTACTGCCCTTGGCGAGAGACCCCAAGAAGCCCAGTGTTACATCATGGTGTTCCTGGTCCCCCCCATGGAGAACTTCCCACCCTCAGTGATACCTGCCCTACTGGACATGGATGTTGAACAATAACGCAACTGCAGAACCAACCGGCCACACGTGTGAAGACCAGAGTGTCCCCACCAGCACTGAAAGAAGGTTTGCAGCATTGCTCAAGCTCTCCCCACCTCAGAGTTTCCAGAAGAACCGGTGGGAGTGCAGCGTCACACCTTCACCCACCATTTCTTCCTGGAGGATGATGCTTTGTCCAATGTTTCTTCTGGCAAAGCCATCTCAGCTTTATTGTAATAGTTTCTAATTACTCATTTCTGCAAGATCACCACAAGCCAAACGCTCTGTGAGCAATTATCCCAAGAAGTTATTAATTACCGTGGAGCCACTACAGCTTTTTAAACTAATTGCTTGTACCGATACCATCAATCCACTTCCCTCCACTTCTTGGGCAGCCCTTCGTGTTCCAGGCCCGGTGCTAACGAAGGTACCGAGGTGCTGCCGGGGCTCGTTCCTGGCACTGCTGGCTGGCGTTGGAGACAAGCGGCTCCAAAAGACCCCACCGACCGAGCAAGTGAGGTATTTTATGCTCTAGTTTTGGGGTTGGTTTTTTAAAATTCTGATTATCAGTCTGAAGAAAGAGCCCCAAAAAGGCGACAAAACTTTCTGTCTTTGTAGTGGATTTTGCGGCTTCCTGTTTGCAACATTTGTTGCGCGTAAATTTTTTGCGCTTTGGCCAAAACGAGACCGTTTTTATGACTTTACTCCTGAATGTGTTGAAAGCCTGTGTTGCTGGGTTATTTATTGGGCAGCACTTAAATAACTTTATGTACTCAACATGTGTGAAAGCAGANTATATCAGATTTATATATATATATCCCATGTGGGATTTAGAGCAGGGCTGTTTTTTTTATTTAAAAGGAAAGATAACCAAACATTTTGGCAGTAGGTCAACGCTTTGAGTAGATAAAAACTTGACAAGCTCTTGTAATAGGAACCATATTAAAAAGTTATTTTTCGGCTTTTATTTCTAGAAAATTTATATGCTGAGCAGTTTAGGAGCTGCCCCAGGTTAACTCCTCGTTTGCAAGTAGCAGCTCTGTTCCAGTCTTGTGATGGATCTTCCAGTTTTAAACTGAAGATGAACCTTGAGATGGTTACGCTTTTGGCTTCTCTAGACTTTGCCTTTTCTAGCCCGTCCGAATTTTTGCACAGATTGAAATGGGAACATTTCTGCTCTCACCCTTTATTCCTGTCACCTGCACAGCACAGCGACACGTTCTGCTGCTGGAAGGATAGGTGTTACCTGGCTGAAAATTTAGCCCGCAGAAGTACCCGCGCTTTAATAAAGCTTCTGACGTACCTGAGCAGCATTTAATGAGTTGCAAAAATTAGTACCTGAACTAACTCTGTTCGTTTAAGTAGGAGATGAAGTATTTGGCCGTGTCGGTTCTTATAATGTATTTGTTCTTTCCCATTGAAGCACTCCCATTCCTAAAGCATTTCCCAGTTCCCACCAGTGTCCTTCCAGAGATAACCTTTTAGGAAAGATCCGATTCCAGACCGGGTTAAAAAAAAAAAAAAAAATCTGAAAATCTTGTGAATTTTGTTCTGTGGTGACTGAAGGGGGAAAAAGTCCTTCTAAATAAATTTGTTCTCTTTCTAACTAGATAACCCGCCAACTGCATTCCAAATATTTGTTCAACTCATCAAATATTGGTTAAGATTTTGAAGACAAATGAACCTGCTGTTTGAAGAATTAGACATTTTGTACCAAAACACTTGTCTGTGTCGTTACTTCTGCACCGATGACCCCAAATGCTTCGGTCAAAAGAAAATGAAAATTAGTCAGAAAAACGTTTTTTTGCAACTTGGATAATTCTTTCCCTTGTGTAAACTCACGTTAAAATAGCACCGTTGTATGTTTATTTTAAACAATTAAAAGTTTGATAATTCACTAGGAAAANAGCAGAATTCACAAATGGCATCTCCCTCGGTGGTGTCCTGTTCCTGCTGCAACTGCATCGCTTTGTGAGGAAGAGTGTTGGGAGGGAAGTATGAAGATAATTAAGGTTTTAAATCACGACAGTACCGGGAACGTTAAGCCTAATTGGGTTGGCTTCCAAATACAAAACTTAGTCTAAAAAGCTAAAAAGAGTGTAATGAAAGTTTTAAGGCTTTTATGGTGGGTGGAGGATTTTGGAAGTCTCTTCTGCGCTCTCTTATATGGGTATATATAAGATTATATATATATATGGGTATATATAAGATTTTATATATATATATATATATGT
>VXBJ01004822.1:265953-277898 GCA_013400055.1 Nycticryphes semicollaris | reverse complement strand
TATATATATCAGATTTATATATATATATCCCATGTGGGATTTAGAGCAGGGCTGTTTTTTTTATTTAAAAGGAAAGATAACCAAACATTTTGGCAGTAGGTCAACGCTTTGAGTAGATAAAAACTTGACAAGCTCTTGTAATAGGAACCATATTAAAAAGTTATTTTTCGGCTTTTATTTCTAGAAAATTTATATGCTGAGCAGTTTAGGAGCTGCCCCAGGTTAACTCCTCGTTTGCAAGTAGCAGCTCTGTTCCAGTCTTGTGATGGATCTTCCAGTTTTAAACTGAAGATGAACCTTGAGATGGTTACGCTTTTGGCTTCTCTAGACTTTGCCTTTTCTAGCCCGTCCGAATTTTTGCACAGATTGAAATGGGAACATTTCTGCTCTCACCCTTTATTCCTGTCACCTGCACAGCACAGCGACACGTTCTGCTGCTGGAAGGATAGGTGTTACCTGGCTGAAAATTTAGCCCGCAGAAGTACCCGCGCTTTAATAAAGCTTCTGACGTACCTGAGCAGCATTTAATGAGTTGCAAAAATTAGTACCTGAACTAACTCTGTTCGTTTAAGTAGGAGATGAAGTATTTGGCCGTGTTGGTTCTTATAATGTATTTGTTCTTTCCCATTGAAGCACTCCCATTCCTAAAGCATTTCCCAGGTCCCACCAGGGTCCTTCCAGAGATAACCTTTTAGGAAAGATCCGATTCCAGACCGGGTTAAAAAAAAAAAAAAAAATCTGAAAATCTTGTGAATTTTGTTCTGTGGTGACTGAAGGGGGAAAAAGTCCTTCTAAATAAATTTGTTCTCTTTCTAACTAGATAACCCGCCAACTGCATTCCAAATATTTGTTCAACTCATCAAATATTGGTTAAGATTTTGAAGACAAATGAACCTGCTGTTTGAAGAATTAGACATTTTGTACCAAAACACTTGTCTGTGTCGTTACTTCTGCACCGATGACCCCAAATGCTTCGGTCAAAAGAAAATGAAAATTAGTCAGAAAAACGTTTTTTTGCAACTTGGATAATTCTTTCCCTTGTGTAAACTCACGTTAAAATAGCACCGTTGTATGTTTATTTTAAACAATTAAAAGTTTGATAATTCACTAGGAAAAGATGAGTCCAACTGTGGAGCTGTCTAATGCTGGTAATGTGGATTCTTTTTACTGAAGGAGCTGAATATATGAGGAATAGGTAATGTTAGTGTATTCTTAGTCATTGGAATTGAGTGAATTGAGTACACCTATATGTAATACAGGTATATACACCTACATATGTAGGTATAGCTATATACAGACGGAGCAATTTACAGCAAAGTTGAATAAAACTAAGCTTGCTTACTGATTTTTCAATAGTTTTTATTTCAGTTCTGCATAAAGCAGCCAAGCTCCGGAAGTTCTTGCTCATTTTCTTTTCCCCTTTTGCTGATGAGAAAGGCACACCAGGGGGTCAGATCTGAGTGATTACTTCTGCTGGGTTGCTTTTGTATTGGTTCTAGATTTTTGGCACAAAGCTAACTTGATGGTGGAACATCAATTGGATTTGGAGATAAAGGCGTTCCTCAGGGGGTGGGTGAGAGAGCACTCCTTGGTCCTGATGCTAAATAAAACCAGTCCAGGTGGAAATTCTCTGTATTTTTTTAGTGGGGTGTTTGATTTAGATGCCTGACCACCCTCTGTCTCAGGGGCTGGTATTTAAATCATGACTATTAGATACCACCCCTCTTCCTGCTCTTGAAGCGCCTTTTCCGCCCCGTTGGAGTAGCACTTTCTGCTTGGTAGCTAAAAACAGGAGCGTGCTCAGACACATGGGCTCATAAAACTCATTTTTGCATGTTCCCTAGGACTAAGAGTTTTTAAATAGAGCAAATTAAAGCTTTTGCCCTAAGTTTTCGATGGGTACTTACGCTCTGCTCTGTTCTGGTTGTACAGCGCATCGCAGGGTGTATCCTTGTTGTTCTTCTCATAGAATCACAGAATGGTTAGAGTTGGAAGGGACTTTAAAGATCATCAAGTTCCAACTCCCCCTGCCCTGGGCTGTAAGTCACAGCTTGGAAATTGTACATTTAACAGTACTGCCCCGTTGTTTGCTTAACTCTGAGGAATGGTCTCTGCCTTCTGGGTGATGTTCTCAGGTTCTGTGCTCGGTGTTAAGTGTCCAGACCTGAGGAACGAGTGGGGAGCACTGCCCCCTCTCTATCTGGAGGTGTTTCTCTCTGCCTGCTCTGCCTGTGCTTTGCCTGGAAAGATCTTGACCGTCTCTCTGACCTAGAAGAACAGCTATTCCTGTCGTGTTACTTAAGTGCTCAAGGGTTTCATGTCCTCCACTTGGCTCCCTTTTTGCCTTTGTTTCCCTTTCTTCCACTGCACTCTCACTTTGTGCTATTTCATGTGGTTTAACACGTCTGTCATCCCTGTTTGGTCCCTGGTGTTACCCCATCTATTCCCCGGGGTGTTCCCCCCCTGTCCCACAGTGTCCTCCCATGCACCCACCAGATCCTCCTGCTCTTGTGCTTTCACTTCTCCTTCTCCTCCTTCCTCCTGCCCATGAATGTGGATTCTCCCGAGTCACTTCAGTTCCTTCTCCCTTTTTACTGAAACCTCCCAAGGTCAGGCCCTTGGAAGCAAAAAGCATGTTTTCTGCCCTTGCTAGGCCTCTGCTGTCATTTTGAAATTAGAGGGAAATAGCTGAAAGCCCAAACCCGTGAGATGCGCAGCTCGCCTGAGGAACGGCAAATCCCGAAAGATCTGTGATAATTTGAGAGTTGCGGGGGGAGGATGGAGTTCATCATCCCTGCGCTTGAAGGGGAGGGTACGCATAGCAACACGACGTATTTTGCACTTAGATCCATTGCACTGCGTATGTGCCACTGAGATTTATTTTAAGGAACGGTATCTTCAGCCAAAAGGCAGCTGCCCAGCCGCTCGCTTCCGCCTTTCCAATCACCTCCGCTTTTTGCCGGCGGAAATATTCACAGTGAATGGAATTAAGGAGCTGATTTGGTTTTACAGTAACCTTGGGGGTGGGGGAGGGATGGAGAAGGGATTTTAGGGATTTTTAACCCAACGGAGTTCATCAGGCTGCACAGGCGCTTGTGCCAGCCCGAGGAAGAGGTGGGAGAAACTGGAGGATGTGTCTTTTGGCGGCTGCACTGACTTACGCGGCTTTAAATTGGTCCTGAAACTGTTACCTGAGATTCTTTTATGTTTAAGGAAAGCTTCCTTTACAGCCTAAACAGAGGTATGTGGTCGTGTCATCTTTCACCGTAAGCTTAAATATACAACATCTAATTTATAAGCATGTTGCTCGCACTGCTGCACTCGCCCCGTGGCTATATTTCTACCAGTAAGTTAATAATTTCTATTATATATAATACAGATATTCCAGTGTGAGAGGAAGAAATCAGAGCTCTGGGTAACGACGTTAAGCTTTTAGGCCTATAGACAGCTTAAACGGCCTCGCAGCTGCTTAACATATGCCCCCTGCCTGAACTCGCTTCATCGCCCCGTCTCTGACTCCTCGCATCGTATAAAAAGTTGACGTGATTGATAGTTGGTTATACAGCATTCGTCAGGGTGAACCCAATCGTTATGTGTAAAGGAGGCAAGAATACAGGAAAATAAAAGCTGAAAGAACTACTAGCAAAAAAAAAAAACCAAACAAACAACCAAAAAATCCAGGCGTTTGGGGTTTTTTGTGGGTTGTTTTTTTTTTCCCCTCCCCATTCATTCAGCTCACTTCAAGCAGCTCTTGTTGTTTGCTGGAGTCAGTGGTTGCTGGATGGTTTTTCGAAGCACCAATTGCCGGGTGATTTAGAGAACATCCCTGCTCTTTTGTTTGGATTTCGCTCGTGAAACCATCTAGAGTTATAAAGCTGTCAGCTGGAGAACATTCTGTGGATTTTGCCAGTGAGGGCCTCCTGCCTGCAGAGTTTATATTTTTCTCTCCGCTTTGGGTGCCGGTTGAATTCTCCAGGTTGTAGCACCGCTCCTCTTGGGGCTGCTCATCAGAATAAGTCCCGTGGCCGCTTTTAGAGCAGCGGGAATCTTCAAAGTAATTACGAAATTGCATCTCAGATTAGTCATTAGGTAAATGAATGTGTAAGATCTGCTCACGATTTCTCGCCCTCGGCTGAGCAGGGGGGTAGGAGAAGGCTCTGCTGATGCTTAAAAACGCCTGAAGTCCAGCTGCAGTCAGGTCTTCTGGAAGCGAATGGTACAGCTAATCATTGGCTTTTCTCTCTGCAGAAATCACTGCAATATTATCCAGGTGCTTTCAGGTATTTCTTTCAGATTTTCTATTCCCGTTGTTCATAAGGTAAGGCAGATTCAAGGCATCAGTACCTAATCACATTATAGAAACGTTGATGTGACAATTTTAGAAGAAGGAGAGAGGAGCTGTGTCACCTCTGGAGACTGAACAGCATCATGGCTGTAACTCTTTAAGCTTCTTTGATTATCTTTTGTTGTTGTTGTTGCTCTCCGAGCAGCATTTGCATCACCTGCATCCCCAGCAGCCTGGCCAGCAGGGCAAGAGGGGGTACTCTGCCCCTCTGCTCCGCTCTGGGGAGACAACCCCCCCCACCACCAGTGCTGCCTCCAGCTCTGGGGCCACCAACATCAGAAGGACATGGAGCTGTTGGAGCGGGGCCAGAGGAAGCCACAAAAATGCTGAGAGGGCTGGAGCCCCTCTGCTGGGAGGACAGGCTGAGAGAGTTGGGGGTGGGAGTGGGGGGGCCAGGCTGAAGAAGAGAAGGCTCCGGGGAGACCTTGGAGCCCCTTCCAGTCCCTACAGAGGCTCCAGGAAAGCTGGGGGGGACTCTTGATGAGGGAGAGGAGCCATAGGAAAAGGGGGAAGGGTTTGACACTGAAAAAGGAGAGATGGAGCTGAGACATGGGGAAGAAGTTCTTTGGTGTGAGGGTTGCCCAGAGAAGCTGTGGCTGCCCCATCCCTGGAGGGGTTCAAGGCCAGGTTGGAGGGGGCTTGGAGCAGCCTGGTCTGTTGTGAAGTGTCCCTGCCCAGGGCAGGGGGTGGCACTGGATGGGCTTTTAGGTCCTTTCCAACCCAAACCATTGTGTGATTCCATTTCCAACCTGCTAAAGTACTCTCCACGGTGTGTGTTTTCCCGTGGAGAGCAGGGCTTTCATCCTTGGTGCTGTATTTCCTCTCAAGGGATGGGGAACTGGAGATCTGGAGAGGGGATGACACACACACACATGGGGAGCAATGGCCACCAGGTCCATGTGCCACACCAGGTCCCTTCCAACCATGAAGATTCTGTGATGCTGATTTAGGAGCTCTAGCCACTTTCTATTTTATGTCTGTAAAAATGAATCCATACTGTAGGGAAGGAGGAAAGGCCGTGCAGTGGGAGACTGTGCTGAACGTGTGTCTGAAAGGTAGGAATTTTTAAGCAGAGAAGTTCCACGATTGGTTTAAATATATGTCACTCCGGGCAAGTAGCAAAGTTTGCCTTTAAGCTTCCAACACAAAGCTTATTTCCTGCCGTGAAAGCTGTCGAAGGTGCTTGATGAATCAAATCATTATCTTTCATTTCCAGTTGGTATCCCCAGGTCTAATCAGAGCAAGATCTGGGTGTAGAGGTACCAAAAAAAACCTAATAATAATAGTACGTTGTAAACATTTTCAAAGCCAGGAAGAGCATGAATCATGCTCCTGTTTATAACTTGAAAGTTGGAATTTATCGTGAATTTGCACCTCATACTATTACTGGACACTGGGTTGGGCATGGACAGGGGGAGAGAAGTCGCTGCTTCCAAACGGCTTTGGAATTTTTTCAGTCAATTAATAGAAGCTTTTAAGGATCAATGAAAGCATTGAATAAATGGGGAGTTCATTCAGAGAACCTGGAAGAATCCTGTGCAGGAAATACAGTGGGTTTGTCTTCGCTATCTCAAAAGAAAAGCAAGTGGGGACCTCCCTGGCTTCTCCCTGGCTTCTGGCCCGGTATTCCCTGGTGGCCCTGATGTCCCAGGTCAGTAGCCATGCTGCCTGCATGGCCGGCAGGGGGTCAGTGCTCCAGTTCTACCCTACCACCTCCCAGTATGGCTTTTAACTCCCAGTATGGCTTTTACCTCCCAGCATACCAAGGGAAAGTACAAATTTCTAAAGAAAGTTTTAAAAAGGAAAAAATGAGAAAATCTTTCTCAAACTTGATTTTTTTTTTCCCTTTTCTTTTGGAGATTTGTGATTTTATTTAGCATTTTAGGAGACATCTTGATTCTTAATCTCCAACAGAGAAGTATGATGTCTACTTTCTCATTTCCCATCTGTAACACCGGAATTGCTCATGCTAAGCTAGAGTCTTTATTTTAATTTTGATTTTAGTTTGCTTTTTCTGTTTGAAATTCAGCATTTCCCTTGAGATGGACCTTCCGTTCGCTGTTAGTCTTTCCCTCCCTTTGCTCTCCTTCTCTTCTGCCACATCCAGAGGTGTCAGAGCTTCGCAGCCTGTTCCCGCTCAGGCCGTTATCTCATATTGACTCTTTCACTAAAAATTCAGATATTTACCCGGACGGTCCCGTTTTTCTCACCGTCTCCGGTCCTGCCCCGTGGGCAGTGAGGTGGTTTCTGCTCTTCTGACCTTAGAATTTGCCTTTCTTTTGATCCCTGCAAAACTGCACTGTGACAAAAAGGTGTGGGATAAACTTAACCCCCGCTCCCCCCTACCTTGGGTTGGTCCGTGCTTGCTTGGGTTTCACGTGTTATTCCATTTTTAATTACCTGCTCTGTTGTATACTTAACTTTGAAATGATGTGGGCAACTGCTGGTTTTTCAGTTGTATTTATCAGTGGTTTATCAAAGGTGTAAAACATACCTTCTGTGTGCCAAGCCTGGCTTTGGAACTGCCCTGAGCCTTAAATTCAATCCACCTGAACTCCAGCATTTATTTTATAACTAAGTCTAAGCTATTTATTATTGCCACGTAGATTAATACCCTTTTATTTTTGGATAATTTGTTGGGTGCCTTCATTCCCAAACAAAGCAAACAACACCACCTTGTTGTTTTGTGCTGCTTTTACGCCGATATTCTTCGGTGTGGCCTGTTGAAACCCCAGCAGGTTTTATGGAGTATTTTTACTGAAGAGTCGACAGGTTTTAATTTAGGGTCTTAAATCATCATTGTTTCTCAATTTTCTGCCCTGCCTCACACCAGTGTAATGAGGGCACACCTGATGCCGTAAAAACCAGATGTCATTTCGGAGTTCCAGGACTGTGTGATAAATTTGGAGAGCCCAAGAGCTGGTCCCGTAGACATGGAGTCATCGGGGAGCTCACGAGGACAGAGAGCGTGTAAAACCTCGCTAAATAAATAGGATTGGGGGATGGATCACGCTTCTATTTCAGAGACTTTCAAAATGCTGGAGAACGTGGATGGAATTTTCTCAAGGAACGTTCCAGGAGACCCTTTTGAACTGCCAAGTAATTTATTCAAATTCTTTCTTCCTACCCGTCGTGTTTAATGAGACAGAACTACCTGCACTTGACGTTGTGGTCAGGAGAGCAGCAGGGGGACCTGGAGGGACCTGGCATCGTTTATGCCAGCTCCAAGAACCCTCATTTCTTTACCTTCCTCCTTCCAACTCACCTCTTGAAAACGGGGTGTTTGGTGGGAACCGAACTGCCCGTGAGATACAAGTGAAGCTTTATTATATATATATATATGTATATATATATATATATATATGTACCAGAATAACCATTTTGCAGAAAGTAATTGTCATCATCTCGGTCGCCCACCTCTGGTTATCACGGGACATAAGGTTGAATACAAAGACCTGTGATGTCTATCACATCCATCCCTTACTTTGTGCCAGGGTGTCTCTCTTTTCACAAAGAAGCTCCAATTCTCTGTCTCTCAAACCATTTCTCCTGATGTAAAGCTTTTTTTTTTTTTTTTAATGTATCCTTTTGGGTCTTATTCCTCACAAATTGAAATTCCATGAAAATTGGGTGTTCCTCTGTACGTGTTGATGTTCAATTGAATATTTAAATAGATGTACATGCAAAATACATTCTGGAATAATTATTTTTAAAAAAAAGTTCTTAGCAAGGAGCAGTGATACGAGTTTTCTGAAATAAGAAGGGGTTGAATAGGAATTTGTTGAGGTATTATTTTTTTACTTTTAAGTGAGTGGAAGAGCACAGGGAATTTGAAAGAAGGGGGTATGTACCAGGACATGAATTCCTTCTCGCTACTGTTGAACTCTGGGGCTGAAGCTAATGACAACTTGTTGGTAAAGAGGTATGAGGTTTTTAGGGGGTTTGGTAGCTTTTTTTTTTTATTTCTCGTTAAAAAAAAAATGTAAGTGAAGCATAAAGATTCCTAGTTGAATTGGAAGGAAACCTGCCTGCCTAGGGGTTGATAACCCTTTATTTTCATGTAATAATTGGTCTTCTGTGTCACAAATCTTTCTCATAGTGGGGAAAATGTACCTTCTCCAACCTGTAGGTTTAATTCTGTTCTATTTTGGAGTCAGACCGGGTACAGTACTGAGAAACTGTCAGTTTGAGCAAATTAAATATACCGAGCTGGATGAATTCATTACTGGAAGCAGGAACAACTGCTGCTAATGAGAAAGGAGATACCTTGAAGCTTTACCGTATTCAGGTAGGGTCAGATCATGTCCATTTGAAAAGGGTGACCACGCTCTTTTTCCACCAGTGCAGACACAAGTATTGTGTTTCGCCCCAGATGTTTGTCTTTTTACTGTGGAATTTCATCAGTTTTGGAATAGCCATTCAACTTGTTTTGTAGAATCCCAGACCTTTCCCTTCATAAAGATTTAGATGGGTGAGATTAAACCACGATGTTTGTCCTCCCGCCTTTAAAGGCTCTCCTTCCACCTTTGCTGACTGTTACCCCACCTTCTACACTGCTTCCAGAAAGCTCTTTTTCCTCAACATAATTGCTGTAAGGACGATTGGGATGAACTATTAGGAACTCTTGGCTGTGGTGAAGATGGGATTCGCTGTCGAGGATGAATGACTCCAGATGAGGTGAGACAGGGAGAGGAGTGATAGGACGAGGGGTAATGGTTTGAAAGTGAAAGGGGGAAGATGTAGTTTAGATACTAGAAAGAAGTTCTTTGGTGTGAGGGGGGTGAGAGCCTGGCCCAGGTTGCCCCGAGAAGCTGTGGCTGCCCCATCCCTGGAGGGTTTCAAGGCCAGTTTGGAGGGGGCTTGGAGCAACCTGGTATGGTGGGAGGTGTCCCTGCCCAGTGCAGGGGGGTTGGAACTCCATGATCTTTCAGGTCCCTTCCATCTCTAACCATTCTATAATTCTATCATGACTAATAGAAATGTGAGAAATGGGCTCCCATTGATTCTGTTTTGTTGTATCCAACCTGGCAAAGCCATATGGGCTCCTTCCACATCTCCAGACCCTAAGGGAAGAGCCTGAAGGTCTGGGTCACTGTGCAGGGAATCCTCTGTAGTTGGCACGGCTGAAAAACTGTGACAAGTCTCACCTTGTGGTACCACTGCAAGAATATCTGTATTTGGTCAAAACGGCTTCTCAACAAGAAAACACACAATAGTTTTTGCCTATGTTGTGTGTGTCAAAAAGAACAGGTTTCACTAGCAGTAAATGCTGTGGAAACTCATGCCACTCAGCTTCTGAAAAAATGCATCACTGTGAACACCAATTCCCCGCACCCTGCTTTAAAGATAACATTTATGTTTTCTGTGGAGAGAATAATGGGGAGAAATCTCATCTGAGCTTGGGAATGTCGGTACAAGCGATACCCGATGCCTGGGTCTCACCTAAACCTGCCTTGCTTGAAGTTTTAAGTAAAGACTTCCCTGAGTTCCTCTGCATCAGGATAAATTTAGCCCCAGGAGCGGTGCAAACCAGGCTGTGTGGTTGGTGTGGGAGTGATCGCTGCGATTCCTGAGCTGTGAAGGTGCTGTCATTTCTGCGGGGGGGGTTGAGTGGGGGGCAAACCACAGAACAGATTTTGGAAACTGTGGAAATTGAAGCAAATCTTGGGTCTGTGCATGGTCCCAAAACCTCACACGGGGTCATCTTCCATTATGGATCACAGCTTTGGTTTTAATTGCGAATTATTGTTCTCCAGTTACATCTTCAGCTATAGTTTTGCAATTGTTCTGTATGAAGAGTGTAAAACTGGATTGATAAAATCGGCACAAAAACATATTACTGTTTAAATGTAGCCTCAGTTATTTCCATAGCTTGATCAGAACATGCTTTTTAAATGGTTGAACTTACATTCAAAGATGACAGCCCCTTACTTTTGGTCATGGAGATGTTCTCCAGGTCATTCTATAAGTGTGGGGGTCATTTCCGTTTCCGTGTTGTAGAAAAAGAAAATCAAATCACCCTTAAAAGGCTGCATTTTGTAAAGAAAGAGCAACATGTGCACCTGCAGAAATACACCTGCACTTGCTGTACTTGATTACTGTGTGCTGTCTGGTGGTCCTGAGCTTGGAGGAGATGCTGGGAAGTCTCTTCTCTCTCCTATCAGAGCCATCCAGGCTTCTTTGTACCCAAAGACCAAATGTTTTGTGCCAAAATATCCCCATGGGGGGGTCCCGAGTGGAAGGGGAGACATCCAGTCCCTCCCCAGCTGTTGGGCTGCTGCCAACATCTGATGCTGGCCACCACCGAGGGGACAACCATGGCTGCTCTTCTCCAGGGGCACCTATTTATTGTCTCTCCCAGCGAATTCCTGCAGTTGCTAGAAAAGAGATGTGGCTATCGTCGGTTGTGCTCGCCTTGCAAAAGGCAGGCTTTGATTTCACCCTTCGAGTCTCACTGAAGCCTCCATAAATCACCCGAAGTTGGCCAAGAACTTGAGAAGGGTGTTGTGATCTACAGCTGTGATTTGTTTCCCATTTTTACCGGGCTGTCTGTATAAAACCTTGGGTGCGTTAAGGTCGTGGCAGAGCCTACATAAACCTGTGTCGGTCAGCCCTAAAAAAATCGCACCTAGAAATGGGCTTTGCTAACGAGTAATTGCAAAGTACTTTTCGACGAAGCCATCGGAGTTGCCCCCGCGCACATCTCGGCTTATAGCAACTTGCTGTGGGAGTCCTGCTACGGATCAGCACATGGAACTCGGCGCAAGTATGTACTGTATGTGGCTGCTATGGTGATTAAAACACATAAATAAAATAGATAAATATGGCCCATATTAGAAATTCATTACTGGCACTCTCTCAGATCACAGTCGGCTCCGGCGTGCGGTGTCAGCCCTGTTCCCCGACTCCGCGCGGGCCCTTCCGGACGTGGCCCCGTCCTACCTTGTCAACCGGCAAATTCAGCACAAAACCCGGTAAACAAAGGGCTTTTGTGCATGTTTTATAGTTCAAGCGAGGATTAGTGGCCCGACACGATTTTCAGACGGGACCAGCTTAGTGTTAACTGGCCCGAGGTTAACGAGGGAGGACGCGGGGCGGGCTGCGGAGGCTGGAGCAGGAAGGTTCTCGCTCGGATTTGGGACGCGGGACAGAGGATGGAGAAAAGCGGGTTTCGCTTACCTGGGTCGGTCACGTCTTCCCCAAGGTTTCGGCAGCTTTAGGATGCGGATCGTGCCAATCTTGAGCGCTTGCTTCCCGTCCTTCCCGCAGCTCCCGAGGTCCCCTCCGCCGCGGTGGACATCCTAGCTCCGGCTGAACCAGATCCCGGCTTTTCCTTCCCCCTCTCACCTTTTAGCATTCTCCCACCGTAAAATCCATCCCTTCCCCGAAATGCAGAAAGATGCACTTGTCCAATGAAGTTTGTTTTTTGTTTGGTTGGGTTTGGTTTTGTTTTTTATTTTCCAGGCGGGATTCAAATTCCAAACAAGCCGTGGGTTCCCTCCGTGCTGGGGGAGAGGGAAGGCGGGAGGCGAAGGAGAGGTGGCGGTGGCGGTGGTGGCGGGGGGCGAGGGGGGGAAGCTTTCCTCTGCCGTTAAATCCC